>VXCM01000667.1:0-126001 GCA_014773175.1 Lucifuga dentata
TATATAAATTCAAAGAAAAATAAAACAAACTCAGATTCACAAAAAAATAAATCTAGTCTTACACTAACACATGTTAGCATCAAACACAGATGTGGTCTCCAAATAATATGAGTCCTGTGCTAAAAACAGACACTTGGGAATGATCTCAGCAGATCTCTGCAAATAACTCAGCCGTAAAACTTTCCCATTACTGAAGCTATGAAAATACTGTGTATAAATATTTAAGACATAATTTTTCACGCTCCCAACGTGACATTACAAGGTTACACTTGTTCCTCCTAAAATGTTACAGGGCCATCTTTAATTTTGTTTTACTAGCTTCTGGATTGTGAACCAGCATTCATAAAACACCGCAGCCTTTAAGTGCCGTGATGCTGATGTCAGACGACCCTGAAGTCCTGTGGCACAAAACCAGCATCAGAGTCTGAGGGTGTCTGGCTGCTGAGGGACGGGATGATGAACGGAGCCTGGAGGTGCTGTTCAACAACACAGCAAGTTGGAGATGAGTCTGAGGAAATCTAAATCCTGTGTAGCTAGTTTAAAGAGGAGAAACCACAGTGCTGATTTTGGCCCAGGAGAGAATGTCCAAACACCGTCAGGAAAGTGCTGTCGTTTGAAGCTCTGCTGTTTGGACAAAACAGTGTTTCCTTCTTAATCCTCTTAATCTTTAAGAAGCTGTGGCGATTGAAAATGACTTGGCAGCTTTTTCCCTGCAGGACCCACTTCAGCATGACATCATCAGCGTGAGTTAAGGGGGAACGCTGCTGAAGTCCAGCATTCACCCATGCTACTGCTTTCTCGCTCATACACTTCCACCCAGACTAGAAAAATACTCGAGGAACAAACGGTCCAGACTCAAACCGAAACGAGCCATAAAACACAACTAAGCATCGATAAAGCACATGTGGGCACCGTTACGGAAGTGGATTTCGTGTTGAGTTGCTCTTTAAGTTATTAAAGTCATTAAGTTAGTACAATCATTTCATGTCATTTTCATATCATTGATTAGTTTATTTGTCAGGGACAATGCTCATTAATCAACAGTAAAACAGTAAACTGTAAAGGAGCGAGAGTTAGCCCAGAAGGCTAATTTTCATCTGCAGTCCATGGCCAGTTGTTTCAAAAAAAAAGAAAAAGGCACGCTAAAGATAAAAACAACATTAGTACATAACTTTAAAATATACATTTACAATTTAATACTATAATTAAAAAATTAAAAATTAAAAATAAGCTATAAGAATAAAACCACAAGCACCATGCATCTATCAATAAAAACAGAATGATTCCTAATCAATTGATCCTAATGCCAATCTGGAGTGCTGATTGTAAATTGTTTTCCATTTTTCCATCAAAAATCATTCTTCAGAATTCAAAATTTCAAAAGAGAATCCATGATGTAACTGTGTACTCCACGCCTACAGGATACACGTTTATGTCACTATCACTTTGACGTGGCCTATGCCTCTCTATTAAGGCATGTCAAAACAGATAACATTCTCATGGTGTGGAGAGCTCGGAATTGGATATTTGGAGATTCAAGAGGAGAATTTCTTCCGTTCAAGTAATGTAACGTACATTACATTACTGACAACCATTTAAGCTTCTTGGCACGTCTCACACATTAATAGCTGCTACATGTGATATTTCTGCAGTTTTCTAAAACTGGGTAGAAAAATTTCTCGAATAAAAGTTGGAAGAATTTTCTAGAATAAAGTTTCTTTTATTTATTTATTTATTTTTTTGATTATCTGCGGCTTCAGAAGGTGAAGTCAGGAAACCAGGTGGCATTTTGCAGCTTCTTTGATAGCGAATGTGAAAAGCTTTTGCTTTTGGTCAGGCGCTCACATTCCAAACATCACCAGCTGCAATATATGCTTCCGCATGATTTAGAAGAACATGATTGCACGTGTGGAGTCCATCTTGCATTTTTCCAACTCATCTCCATCAAATATTAATATTTCTGTGAGTGCTGAGTAAATGTGGATTATAAAAAGAAAGGGCAGAGGGACTTAGGATGTGTGCTTGAGAGGAGAGCTCCGAGAATGCAGACGCTAATCGAAAGACCTCCAGGTCAGTGCAAATATCGAGGAGAAAATGAGAATTTCATTTTGGCCGTTTTATGAAACTCTACCTGCCCAAACGATAAAAACCTCATCTGCTTCCTCAAAGCATCTTGGGGAATGCATAGCAGGAAATAAAGCTAACTTTTAATGTGGGGGAGGTAGGCATGGAGATCAGAGTTCAGTATCAAAGCTGTTGTCTTTATTGGTTTCTTTTGGTCATGATTATTTCATCAGCTTTAACGGGACGTCCAGGGTTTGCAGAGCTCTGTGAACATGGCTACCCAACAAATAAACATCTGGGTAGAAAGTGTCAAGGCACAGTCATAAAAAATTCATTGTCATGGATTTGTTTAGTGAGTAAACACAGGGCCATCACTCACTGGATCCCCTGGAAAAACAAACTACTCAGGCCTAAATTTTTGGGGAAATGAGGGAGTGAATCAGACATTGTGCAAACAGACAGGGAGCGTCAGCGAAGCAAAGATTGATGGATGGCAGCCATCAGACGGAGGAACAGACATTTATCCTGCTCAGTGGCGGTTTCATCAAAACACAGCAACAGTACATGATAGATGAATTGGTTGGAAAAATAAAATATAGTGACAGTATAGAAATCTGTACTTGTAGAATGTGTTAAGCATTTGGAGAATTTTCCCTTGAAGTTTGGTTCCTTTGATACGTATGAACACAACAATATTGAACTCAGATCTGTCTGCCTCTAAGGAATCGGATCGAGACGACCTGGACTAGGTGGTCTTGGTCCGATTGCAATCGAACAATGGAGCGATTTGTTTGTGGTGTGAATATGAGCCACACTAGTCCTAAATACTGATTGACTGAAGGACCATACCAACCATTTTGTATATTTGAGCCTAATATATTCAATTTTCATACATGTAACATTACTGACAATCATTTCCCAGAGCATACTACTGGAACAGTGAATTAAAATGTTTTTTCTACCTTCCAGACCTCCATTAGTTTCAGTTCATTCTGATACGCTATTAAAATCAACTTGTTGATACTTGAAACATTCTTAGGAGGTAATCCATTATCACGAACAAGACGTATATTTAGCTTTTTTCAGAGTTTCATAATTCTAGCATATAAGCACAATAAGAAGCACCGAGTGAATGTATGTCTCCGCCAGGGAATATAGTCCCAAAAGAAGACCTGTATGGAGAAATTTTAACGACTATGACTTCATAAGGCTGCACTATTATCAGGAGAAACATGGATTTTTAAGGTGGGTGTACTGCTTGAATATTTGATTTTGAAAGATTAAGAGATTCTGCAAAATATCAGGAAAGCTGAAATTTTGTCCTCTGGGAAATGATTGTCAGTAACCTTACATGTATGAAAATTGAATATATTAGGCTCAAACATTCAAAATGGGTGGTATGGTCCTTTAATTACAGTTGCATTAAAGTTTGTTTTACGTCAGACACTTGTCAGATTTCCCCTTCTTAAAACCATTAAACGCGTGAAACATAAAACAAACTTTACGACAGTTAAACCACACCTTTGATTAAACGTAGCGAGGGAAATGCTATGAAATAATTGCAACAAATCATGACTATAACTATCCCAAAAGTATCTTAATTCTGTCTTCTCATGTTATTTTGTTTTCGTAAACGTTTTCCTGTTTGGATTTTCTGTCACCCGCCCCCAGCCATTTCTGACCAATAAGCGGAGCGACTGTCCTCACAGCTATGTATTATATTTTGGTTTGACTGGATATTTTCCTGCGTGAAACCGAATCAAACCAACCAGTAAATGCAGCATTGTAACAGTTTTGCCTCAGATTTGATCCAGAGCAAACGGGACTCTAGGTCTGAAAACGTCCTTGCCTTCGTGAAGGTTTTTGCTTCACATTTACAGCTGGCCTTGATGTCGTCCCCATGAGTCGTGTGTTAGTTTTCCCATGTTCTTTATGTGTAGGAGGAGATAAGCACGACCCGTTTAAAACACAGCTCACGGTGTTTGCATGTGGCTATCTGTGAGGCAGGTGTGCAGGGAAGCTTTGACTTTGTAAGCCATATTTACACACACAGGGATTATATCTATTCTTCCTGCATCACATACGCATCCCGCTGAGCCCAGGGGCTTATTTAACACAGATTCAACACGTCTGTATGCAGCAGAGTGGACGGAGATAAGAGGGAATACTGCACCAATCAGACAGAGGGAAATGTGACAGATGCTGAACTTGTAACGTGTGAAAGGATGAACTGGGGGTGTGATTGACAGGAAGGTGGGAGGACAGAGGAAGAAAGTGAGAGGGAGATAAAGACGGAAAGAGAGAGCGAAGACACTGTTCAAAGATGCACTGCTCATGTAATTACTGCTGCCAAGCAGGTTTCTGTTCTCACCAGCGTCTGTCCGTCAGCAGGATATCTCAAAAAACAAAACAAAGAGATGCATTTCAGAGGAATTTCATCGATATGTGGGTCAAGGAAGAGTTAATTACATTTTGAGGCAGATTCTGATCCAGATTCAAGAATTGTTTTTTTTTCCTGCTTTCTTTAACATTGCAAGATTGGCTGTTTGTTGACACTGTTGTGTATTTCCCAGAAAAACAAAAAGACCAATCTTAATGAAAAACTGCAAATTTAGCCCAGATTTAGATGTTGATCTGAATCTGGCAGCTTAAAATATATGGAAAAAAAAAAACAAACTATATATATATATGTTGAATTATGAAAAAAAAAAAAATATTTTTTTCCTATATTTTATTATTATTTTTTTAATGATGCTGAATCAGCATAATTTTAGCTACACATTGGCGTGGTAGTTGCATCTTTCCAGTCTTATTTGTTCATGTACAACAACGCTGATCACTGTCCACACACACACACACACACACACACATATCACTGTCCACACACATATATATATTTTGTCCATATGGACAAAATCTATATATGTGTGGACAGTGATCACATTTGTGGCATCGTTGTACATGAACAAATAAAACTGGAAAGATGCAACTCCCACTAACGTGTAGCTAAAATTATGCTGATTCAGCATCATTTTTTTAGGCTTCCTCAGCATACAGCATAATAAATTAATTTCAGTAATCCTACAAGATAAAGCAGCCGCTTTATCAGACATTAAAGGTGCTGTTATTAGTACAGAATGAGATGTTTCCATCAGAAAAACCGCTTCCTGTCAAACTGACATTCACTGACTTTCATCTTAAGTTTAACATTTTGCCTTATTTTCACGCTGAACTTTCCCACTTTACAACTGAAATGCCTAATGAACACGAACCTTTCATTCCCTGCTGCCTCAGCTCACTTTTTAGTCAGTAACTTAATGTGCCTGAGAGATACAGTGTATATTTGTGTGTGTAATCATGAATAAGTCTTTAAAAGTAAAAAACAAAGTAGAAGAAGAAAAAAACCAAACTGGTGAACAGAGGTGCCCAGAGGCATGAATCATTCCAGCTGACAAGGAGGCAAAGATATGAAACATGCAATAACTCTTACTGTGAATCTGTCATTGAAGCTTGGATGTTGAATTACGCATAGTGTGGTGTGTGGTGTAGTGTGTGTGGGGGTGGGTGGGNGGGGGGGGGATGCTATTTTCTCCCAGCCTGATGAAGGGCACCTCTGTGGAAAGAGGGATGGTAGATTTGGCCCCGGTGGCATGGAGATGTATTTGTCAGCCCTGACGTTCTGACCAAAATAATTCTATGCTGACAGAGGAGACAAAAGGGAGAAGAAGAGATGGAAGCAGAAACAGCAAAGTGTGTGTGTGCATTAAGTGACCTTAATGACCTTTGTTTAGCAAATCCAGCAGATGCTTTGAAAAGGCTGGAACGCATCAAGCTTATCTAACATGCTGAAAGTTAGCACATCGTTGCATTCGTTTCATTTTCCTGTTCAGCCGTCTGAGACCAACGTGTCTCCTTCACATCATGCGATGAGATTTTTCAGATGTTCTGCTGGCATCTGTTGGTTTATGTAGCTCAAATGATGCTATGATGGGAACATATGCTAATTCTGTCAGTTCCATGCTACTTAGCTAAACCAGCATGCAGTAACTTCTTCCTGTTTTGGTTTTCCTGCTCTCATCCCCCAGACATTTCTGACCAATGAGAGAACTGAGTCTTCTCAAATGGATTTTTCATAAAATATTTTGATTTGCCTGAATTTTTTTTTCCATGTGAAACCAAACGGAAAGTAAATGCAACAAAAGCAACAATTCCCAAAAGCAGACCAGAACAAAAGGACTGTAGGCTTGGCAATGACCTTAAAGGACCATACCACCATTTTGCATGTTTGAGCCTAATATATTCAATTTTCATACACACACATTGTTACTACAATCATTTCTCAAAGCATACTTCTGGAATGGTGAATTAAAAATGTTTTTCCTACCTTCCAGACCAACATGGGTTTCAGTTCATTCTGGTACACTATTAAAATCAACTTGTTGATACTTGAAACGTTCTTGGGATTGGGTAATCCAACATCGCGAACAAGATTTGTATTCCATTTTTTTCTCGAAGTTTTGTAATTCTAGCATTTAAGCGCAATAAAAAGCATGGAGTGAATGTATGCCTCCACCGGGGAATATAGTCCCAAAAGAAGACCTGCGTTTATGGAAAAATTTAAACGACTGTGACTTCATAAGGCTGTGTAACTATTAGCAGGCGAAACATGATTTTTTGCATCACTTGAATATTTGATTTTGAAAGATTAAGAGGTTTTGGAAAATATCAGGAAAACTGAAATACGGTTTTATCATTTGGGAAATGATTGTCAGTAACATAACATGGATGAAAATCGAATATATTAGGCTCAAACATGCAAAATGGTCCTTTAATCTGTGTGTGTGTATGTTTTAAGGGGTCTTAGCACATGTAAGTACAAACATGTTAACACACTGATATACACACACACAAACTATGAGGAAAATATCCTTGAAGCCCCAATCTGTCAGGAAAGGCAGAAGATTCCTGATTCTGTCGCCATGACCTTGAAAGCAGAGAGCGACAATCACTCAGACAGCTCAGATGTTCAGGCCTAATTTCAGTGTGTGTGCATTTGTGAGTGTGTGTGTGTGTGTGTGTGTGTGTGTGTGTGTGTTTGTACATCATTCCCTCCATCTCAACAATCCATCAGGTCAGAGGCTTAGAAAGCTGTTGTGCTGGGGTAGAGGTCAGGTTATTTTAACACGGGAATAAAGGGAATTTTATTGACAGAAGGAAAATAAATTTATGCATTCGCTTTGCTCGTTCTTTTCATTTTAATAATAACTGTAACAAAAAGTGTGATAGGTTTACAGAGAACTTCTCACAGAAAGACACAAGTGACACAGAGGTAATAAAATGTGACAAAAAGTGCAGAGTAGAAAAATAAAACTAAAGCCCAAAAGAGAACAAAGCAGAAGAAATGACAGAGTAAATAACAAATATAAAGTGACGAAGAACATTAAACAAACAAAAATATATTATTTAGTTATGAGCAGTAATGAAATTATTATGTTTAAAGGGGAGTCAGTGCCTTTCTGAGTATATACAACTGTTATTTGTGACACTAATTTATACATAAAATTGATTTGATTTAACGCCGCAGTGAAATTTATTTTTTTTTCCTGTGAATCCAGACGTCTTCATCAATAACTGATTCATACATCACAACCTACCAGATAATTTGTACAAGTCATTCTCTCTCTCTCTCTCTCTCTCTCTCTCTCTCTCTCTCTCTCTCTCTCTCCTAGCTTCAGTTCTTTCTTTCATGGTTCACTTGTGAGCTAGGCTGAGTGGTTCAGGCTGGATAGTAAAGGTCTCTGGAGCTTATTTATCAGTCCCAGTGTTTTATATTTTCCCAGCAGTGCAATGAATGCCGCATATACACAGCACAGACAAGCTTAGGCCCAAACTGAAGAAAGCAAAAGTGAAGACTTTAAAAGAAGAGGGGGGAAAAAAAAGGAAATCAACTCAGAGGAAGTCAACTCTGCACTCTATGTCCTTTAGCGCCGTACTGACGCTGTAAGATTTAAAGAATCTACATTTGCATTAACTCACACTGCACAGTTGAATCATCCATTCTGAACGGCCAAAGCCTGCAGCTTCTGAGCCTCCTCTCAGAATGTTTACATGCTCACCATATTCCAATTATTTGCCTGTACAATATAATGCAAATAAGACATTTACATGCACAAAAGGATTCCACAGTTCACTGAATATGTATGATGCATTGCATAATTGGAGAATTAGAAGAGATCACAAGGTAAGGAAATGCATGTGGACTATGACCTTTACATGCACCACTGCATAATCTAGGTATGTTACTCAAAGTAAACTTACTCCCATTTATGCTTATTTATTATGGTGTTTACATAATGTTTGAAAAAATAAATTTATTGCCTTAATCCCAGTGTAATCAAAAAAATTGAATCCGTATTTAAACTCACAGCTCAACTGATGTCACAACGTGTGTGCAGACTTAATGAAACCTTTCTAATAAAGCCAGTTCTGTTCAACACAAATAGATGCATTGCTGTGAAACTCAGGAAATGTCATTTTGAATTCAAGAAATCAGCTCATTAAGCTGCAAGAAAATGTCAGAAATCCATCTGATTATCTGTTCGATCAATCATAGATCATTTAGGCAATGAATCGGGCTTTATGGCCCTTCTCAAACTGCAATGCAATGGCCTAACTTTGTCATTGGCTGCCAAATTGAGGTTAAAATTGGGCTTAATTCATGCAGTATCTGTCTGCCTTATGTTTGGGCTCTGCAGAGGACAGCAATCTGACCTTCATCTGCCATCAGGAGCTCCAAACACCTGCTTTTATGTCTGTATGTGCGTCTGTGTGTGAGGGGAATTCACGCATTCATATATTCATTCGTTTTCCTTTTACATCATTATTAGGAGAGACCACTGAGCAAAACTGCTGCTTTTCAGCAAGACCTCGGCTCTTAAAAAAGTGTGCATGTATGTGCACATTCTCACAGAGAGACAGACAAAGAGTTCATATTTGTCATCCTGTGATGCAGGGTGGCTCTCCCAGCAGGCTTTTCAGATGGTCAGAGAAATAGAATGGCTGTCTCGGCGCGGCACGGCTTCAGATCTGCTGCCGATAGGAAACAAGGGATAAAAGAAAGGAAGAAAGAAAAAAGCCGAGTGCTGCTGCTGCTGCTTTTCAAATGCTACAGTGATTTACAGCGTGTCCAATGAAAATGGATTTTTAATAGACATACAGACACGCCGACTCATGCATATGCAAACACTCAAGCATGAGCACGTACATGTATGCATGCACACACGCTGAAGAGAAATATGCCAACGGTGGCACTTCTGCTGTCATAAGCATTTTAAGTTCCAAAACCGCTAAACCAAATCTAAACGGGAGCCTGCCAAAACCTGAGTGAAGTCCCAATTTATTTTATTGTAAATGATACATGTCCAGTTATTACTACTTGTGATAAATGCTTTGCTGTTCAGCCAAAGGCCTCCTCGGCTCAGGTTCCAACTAATAATTTCATTCTGTCTGTCAGCAGTGCAGCTTCTTTCCCCTCACACACACACACACACACACACACACACACACACACACACAACAGTAGCATCATAAATACTCTATATTTATGACTAAAATAAATGGCTTCATTTTCGAACATGCACTTGGTTGCATTATATCTGCTATAAACAGCAAGTATTTTTTGTGAGGGTAATTATAGGTACAGGGATAGGAGATCCTGTGTCAAATGTTCAGATACACAGATGTTCCTTGTCATGTTCCTTTATTATAATCAAAGCTAAAAATGAATTTTTCACAACCTCAAACTGTCAAAATATCAATATCTCTCCCAGAAAAACAAATAGACAGCAGTTCAACAAAAGAAGAAAAGGTCAACAGGTACATCTGTTTGACATTTTCACTTTCTCCAATATCAGCAGCTGTTAGGGGATTCAAAGACGGTTACCTCTGTCAATGAGACAGAGAGAGAGAGCAAGAGAGAGCGAGCTTCAAATAAGGTGCAATCAGTCGCACACAGACTTGACACCAAACATCCCTCGTGGCTGTTTATCTGTTGCTGTTTACACCCAGAATTAGGTTGTACAGAATCACCTCTGACACGTCTTTCATTTATCTGAAGGTGAGGTGTTTAGATTCTGCTGAAGCTCAGAGCAGCGGATTTGCATATTTGCATCGTTCAACCACAGAGGCTGGCTGGGAGGAGAAGTTCCAGGTAATACAAATCATTTCCAGGTCAAGAATTCCTGGAATTGTTTCTTATGAGGTTTGTCTAAGGGTGTTTGGTTTGGTCTGGTTCAGGGTTTGTTTCGTACTCGTGTGCAGACCAAAGCAAACGCACTGAGACCATTTTGTGGAGGTTGTTTCGGTCCGGTTTCAAATGAACTCTCAGATTTCTGGAAAACCTGCTCACCTCTTGTGCCACATTTAGGCTGGATTTACATGCGACCTGATTCCGAGTTTTTGCGCACATGTGACACATATCAGATACGTTTCCTGAAGATGTAAATGATAAAAAGCCACAAGGAATCGGATATTCTCAGATCCGATTTGGGCCACTTCAATATGAGGAAATAAATCGGATACGTATCGGATATCCATCAATGCTGCGACTGCTGTCTCAATACACAGATTGGAATTTCCTTCCCATTCTGACTCCGACGTCATGTTATCTTATCTGCATATGAATGATGTAAGCGATCAATACGATGATCGTTCTCTGTAAACAGAAATGGAGGACATGCTAGGCTACATATATCAGACACACTGATAGGCTATGTGTTAAATGTCAAATAGATGTGTTTGTGTGATAGTTGCCGTTACAGCAATACTCCACCCGCTTCTCCTCCGTGATCGGAAACTATCAGGAAACTGCGTGTCCCGATAGGAGAGATAAACGCTCACACAACATAACAGATGTTTCTCTCTGCATGTTAAAAGTTTTAACCCGCTGATTATATTTTTAAACAGTTCTCTCATCCGCTGAAGTGTTACGTTTACATCCATCTCAGAAATGTGCGCATGCACAGCTGCATCTGGTCTGCAACAGGTAAAAGCTGTATAAATACAGGTATCAGATATGNGTGCGCATGCACAGCTGCATCTGGTCTGCAACAGGTAAAAGCTGTATAAATACAGGTATCAGATATGAGCCGCTTAAAAAAGAAAATGTAAATACGCTGAACAAAAAGTCGGATATAGGCAGAAAATCGGAATTGACAAGACTTGTAGTGTAAATCCAGCCTTATAGTACAAGTGACCTGATTCCGATTTTTTGCTAAAAACACATGGAATCAGATATCTCACATTTATGTCAATCAAATTTTTCTGAAAAACACACTGAGTTACATTTTATGTAAAAAAAAAAAAAAAAATNTAAAAAAAAAAAAAAAAGTGCCATACAAACAAAACTTGATTAGTTGCTTGATTAGTATGTAGTTGATATCTGCCAATGTGACTGTCATCTTGATTATGCATAAACTCATTTTGGGTGAAAAAATACAACTGCAAGAGCTATATGAGATTGTGCGTGTGGTACTGTGGTACATTCACACACCTTAGGTCCCTCACACACTGCATAAGTGTGTGAGGGATCCTGAAAAAGAAAATGTGCAATCAGCAAAACCTACCTGGATAAATAAATAAGAAAAATAGTGCAGGACCCATATTGTGCCTCCTGTGGACCTTGTCTTATGAAAACAATAAAGTACTTTTGTCATCAGAAACAGGCCTGTGACCTATTTAGGCCCAACTCCACAGTTTTGTGGATGGTGTATGTCAGGGGTGCTCGATTACAAATCTTAAAGGTCCACAAAGAAAATTTTCAGACAAAGGTCCTTTTATTAAGGTCAGTAAAGGTAGAGTCAAATTTGGATCCCAATTTTTACCGAGAATTTAAGGTGTTGGGGGGGGNGGGGGGGGGGGGGTCGAAATTAGAGGCGATATCAACTCGCAATTTTCGTTGTCAACTCTCATTGATCCCAACATCATGTCAACCCATTGTTGTCATGGAGATGACGGGACACTGAATGTGATTGGACCAAACCAAATCAGAGACATTCTCACACAGACAGCGGAGCCGTCAGACATTCAGTTTCACTTTCTCCACAGCAAGCAGTGGAGAAAGCGGGGAATTTTGACTTATTGTGTTTCAGTGATGTCTTGATAATACAAATAAAACATGTGAAAAGTATAATTTGCTCAGAGTCCGAAGACAGTCGTAGTTCGGTCTGGATCCGGACTGGAGTCTGGAGTTTGAGGATGACTGGATATGTCATCTCCTCCTACTCTGGACATTATGACTGCTGAATTGTTGTTAAATTAACCATTAGCTGACTTTAAAAAAGTCTCTGCTTTAAATTTCTATTTTTAATTGCTTTTGCCCAAATCTCCTGACATTCATACGTTTAGCGTTAAACATCTGCGATGTTATTGCTGCAATTGTGCATTAGAAAGGGTAAAAATATGAGGATAAAAGAAATGTTTGCACCCCAGAAAGAGAGACTATTCAGTGGTTCTGCATCTCTTGTCAATGTTGGCAACCAGATGGATTTACTATATTGTGGACATTAAGCATGAAGTGATAATTAACAAGCCATAGGTGGAAATAAAAGAGGAATTCACCATTTTATTGATGATGGTGCTGTGATATGAAACCTAAGGAACACTAAAGAATATCTTCATTTTAACATCTAAGTTATGAAAAGAAGAAAGACAAAAATCAGAATAACACCATGAATAAAGGCTTTCAGTCACTTAAGGTTCACATCGTATTACACAGAGCCAATAGAACATTTTAGACTTCCAAGTAATACACGCCACAGTCTAACTGTGCATCTGCACACGCTCGTCTCTCAGGACTAAATTTAAGGCTTACTGATGTTGTTGCAGAATTACATTTGAAATTGCTTTTTTGTCCTGGTTTTGTTGCTGGGATGGATGGGGGTGGGGTTAGTGTTGGTGAGTTTAGAGTGCAGAGAAGTTGTTCAGAGGTAAAGGCAGCGGTTTCTTATTGTTGTTCTGTTTTTCTCTCTGTGTGTGTCTCTGCAGAGATTCTGTCTGTAATATTGCTTCAGATCTCTGTTGGGGTGCCAAAACACATTTAAAGGAAAGCAGTTCTCAGTATCTGAAAAATAAGTTGATATTATTTGTCTGTATCCATCTATATGTTCTGTATGTCTATATCTCTATGTATTGTTTGTGGTTTGAAGAAGCAGTATCATGATAGTGCATAATTTTTAGTATGTTGCTAACATGTAAAGGGTTCTGAATAAAAGTATCATCCTAAATCTTATTTTTAAGCTGAATTTATTTGCACAGAACTAGGATTATTTGAAAATTGTGATTCTGTGATTTAGGAATTACTGCCGATGTCTGCATTTCACATTCACACTCCTTTGCCTTGGAAAACTTGCGATTCACTCAGATATCTGGATCAAATCCCCCCAAAATTGTTGCGATCATAAACTTGCTGCATTTCCAAACAGCTCTCCGTACTTCTGAGGAGTCTTCAGCATTTTCACCCAAAATGCTATCGAAACTTGATTGAAGTATTCTGCTAATATTCCACTACAATTTGGGGTCAAATTGCCAAGATTCTAATTTGCAGTGGACTAATTATCAGATGACTTCTGTGTTTCCCAAAATATGGTGGGGAATTTGTGGGCAAATTTACATAGGATTAAGATCACAGACGACTCTCACAATTATTGCACATTACATCTAGTCTCGAAGGAATATCACTCTTGTATGATTAGGATATCAAACGCACCTGGTAGTCCATAATTTTAAGTGTCTTTCAGACCCTCAGAAGTTCATATGTGACACCGTGATAAAGTGTAGAACATATTTTATTTGACTTGAAGATACTCAGTGGGAATGTGGAGAGAACAGCTACAGATAATGTTTAAAATGCTTAAAAAAAAAACGTCTGCATGCATGTGTACATCTGGGTTTTTACACGTATGTATGAGCAGCCATCTTTGCAGGTTTGCATGCATTATGTCTTTTTCATAAAATAACTCATCTGATGTTTCCACACTTAATCATCTATGCACATCCAGTACACACAGTTTTCATCATGCATGGCCCCTCCTTCCACTGACATAACAAGGTGAACATGGTTCCATGCATCATTTTTCAATTTCATCAATGCCAAGAAAATTACCTCACACCATGATGCTCTAAGCAGCTCGTTTGTTCTGTGATAATACGTTTCCGATTCCAGCTCCCTCAGGGGTATTTTTCTTACTGCATACAACATGTTATGTTCTCTTTGGACTTCAGCTTTCTCAATAGCATTCATGATACAATAGCTTATCATTTATACCATGGCAATATTGTGCATTGTGTTTCTTTGTCTCTATGGTTAAAGCTGGAAAAATTACTTTAAAAAAATGTACACACATGACCTGATGGGAAATTATTATTATTATTATTATTAATTAATTAATTAATTAATTTAATTTTTATTTTTTTAAAGAAAAAAAGAAAAAAGAAGAGAGAAAAATTAAAAAAGAAAAAAAACCTGATGGAAAATTAGATCAAAAACACAACCTGATGGACTACTCAATGAATGAATTTTGGAATGTTTAGGAGTAATTTTCTCACAAAAGCCACAGAATATGAGCTTAAACAGGCACATTGAAACCAATAAAAAAAAAACTCAAGTAGGTTTTGTAAAGTTATCTAGCTGTAGCAGTTCAAGGTATGGAAGATGTTTTTGTGTTGAGTGAAGTGGCTTGTTGAAAATCTAAAAATCAATGGCAGAAAGTAAAACCAGCATTTATCCTCTGAGGTTGGTTCAAACCTCAGGTCATGTCAGTCATGCGACATTTGTGGGAGTCATTAGAAACCTGCTAGATGAATCATGAAATGTCTTTGATGCCTTGAAATACTAATGCTAGAAATCAATGATCTGGATGACTGAGAACCTTTATAATCTTTATAGAGATTTTGTTAAAATGAGAAAGAAAACACGCAGAATTATCTGAGAAACCAGCAGTTTTAAGGTTGTTGATTGTGATGCTCAGACAAAATGAACTGCAGTTCTGTCTAATGCTCAGATTGAACTGTTTCACCCAAAAAGGTGAAGTAAATCAGTATAAATATCTCCAATAAATAAAAAAGTTACTGTACTGTACTTATGAGTTTTCTGCTTTATTTCGGGCAAAAAAACTGGCAGGTGTGATCACACCCAAATTTGAATCTTGTTATTTTCTTCCACAGCATGTAAACTTTTATTTTAGGTTGTGTAAAATTATGTTTTCAAGTATTTTTGTGTACACAACATTTTCACACATTTTCAAAGCGATAGATAATTCTTGCACAGGCTTATTGTTTTCATCCTCAATATCTGATCACCAGAAATGTTCCTTTCAACTCGTCTCATCATCTCTGGCGAACTCAGAACTGACGTCAGTCTCACACACGACCGCCACTCGCCGNCGTCTCATCATCTCTGGCGAACTCAGAACTGACGTCAGTCTCACACACGACCGCCACTCGCCGTCGCTGATCAACCGAAAGCAATTTGCACCCAGTCTGATTGATTAATGGACATTTGTGCCACAAAGTCCTGATTGAGTTTTCTCTCTCTGTGATTTTCATTTTCACCTCCTACTCCCTCTTTCTAGCTGATGATAGCCTGCTGGGGTTGTTTTACACACACACACACACACACACACACACACACACACACACACACACACACACACATTACAGTCACACTCCTTATCAAATCAACCCATCCGCTCCAAACACACAGAGACTAAGCAATTATAATAAAGTTATTTACCCAGCTGCTTCCTCTTCCTCACTTAAGCATGCAGCAGGATTGTTATCTATCCATCATCCATCCATCTAATTGTGCTCGAGTGTTACTAAGGAAGCTGTCACCATCTTGGCATCTGCGGGTTGTTATTTGTGCATCAATATTATGTGAATGGCAATGTTAATTTGCATCCAGCCATAAAGCAACCCCCTACAGAGCTGGTTTTATTATGTCAATACACTGGTTACCCTCCTATTACTGTATGCATTTTCAATGAAGCACAGAGATTTATCACTAGCTGACAGGTTTGATTAGTCTACTTTAAAAAAAAAATCAACTAGACTTTATCAAAGTTGTTATTTATGAAGTGGACTGTGGGTTTTTGACCTGGATGGAGCTACAGTAGGTGGTGTTCATCACTACTATTTATTATTGACTCAAATTGGAGATTCACAGTGTGTAAACTGGAACAAAGTCCATTGTTATTGAGTCTATCTGATGGTATTTACAAACCACAGAACATTTTCAACTGAATTAAATTATATCAACAACAGCCATGAGAGAGTGCTCGCTCTGCTGATTGGTCAGAAATGTCTGTGGGTGGGAGCGAGAAAATCAAAACAGGAAGAAGCTTACTATGCCAGGATAGCTACAGTATGTAACATGGAACAATAACAGAGTTGGCATGTTATCAAGTGAACATGCTGAATCTGAATGCAGCTTCTCAAAAACTCCATTTTCCTTCATCATGCAGAGAAGACTTGCTGCTTTCAGGCGGCTGAACAGGAGACTTGAGAACTATTTTGACCAACGATGTGCTAACCTTCAACATGTAAATCCAAAGGTTTCAGTCTTACGTAATGACCCTTTATGCATCTATTTGCTGGATTTGCTGTGGTTAATTACAGGTGTCGTTTAATGTGAACCACATGAACCTAGACTTTTCTAGATCTACATCAACAATGCGCTGGTGCTCTTTCTAATAATGACTAAAAATGTATGTTTTCATTCATCAAGAGGAAGAATGCAGCAATGTAATGTATGTAATATAATTGCTAACAATGAGAGAACCAAGAGGCATTGATGAGCTCGTTTCTGTGCATTGCCCTCTTTGGTAACTGAAAATGCAGTGTTTGATAATAAGTTATGAATCACACTGAACATGCCTTGTAGCTGGTTCAGAACCAGCTTGGATCATGTTCACACCACAAATGAACTTCTGTTTCTTGTTTATCGTTTATGGATCCCCATAAGCTTCCACAATGCAGTTGCTAGTCTTCCTGGGGTCCATCAATACACATAATTACATGTATAATAATAAAACATTAAATCAAATAGACATACAATATACAAATTAAACAGGCAATAAGTAACTTTAAAAACAGTTAAACTTTAAAACAGTTAAACAGAGCATCACGTAGACAATAAAGGCATAAAATCTGACAAAAATACACAAAATACATCAAGATAGCCACCATTAGCTAATTTCCTTCAAGAACTGTTTTGCTTGGATTTTGAAAGATTTCTTATTCTTAATGTGCTTAACATGGAGTGGCAATGAGTTCCAGTCAGATGAGGCTCTGTACAGGACTGTGTCTCTCAGGTAGTTTGTGTTTGGTTTGGGAAGATTCTGTAAATTCGTATCAAGGGGAAAACATGTCAGTCAGATTCAACCAGATGAAACTATGTAAACACTCTACAAAACATGAAAAATAGCACTATCACTATAGTATCATATAACGAGATCTAAATATATCCATGTGTGTGGCTGACTGTAGGTTTTGTGTAGTAATGTGTGGAAGTGTGTGTGTGTGTGTGTGTAGGGGTTGTGTGTCTTGTCATGACTTCCATTGCTTTCTGACAGCCATTTTGTCAGAGTGTGTGTAGGCACCACGCCCTGCTGACTGGCCTCGGCTGCACACTTGTTTGTTCAGGTCAAAGGTCACATGAAGCTGCTACAGCCATACAGCAGAAATGAAGCTTGACGCTTTCTTGTAGGGATCCAGTGGCCGATTTTGTCATTTCAGCACAACAAACACAACCTCATAGGTCAAGAAAATCATAACACACAGTTCAGTTTGACTTCAACACACTTTTGAGTTTTATCCTCTGTTCTGAGGAAGTATCTCTCTCACTGTTCAAAGTCCAAACTCTGTAACTAGCTGTTTTTATTACCACAGCATCAGAAGTAAAAGAAGAATTGGATGCAAAATGATGCCAAAAAAAAAAACAAAAAAAAAAACAGATTAAAAATGCTTGGTTCTCCAAAAAATCTTGGATTTGTTTGCCAAGTCAGTAGAGAGACAAAGAGTCGACATTCTCACAGAATCGTCCCTAAATGAACAAACAGAAAAAGACCGCAATTTGTTTCAGGACTCCTGAGGATTGGAGTAGTGTTTTGTGATGTTTCAGCATTTTAGGAGCCACATGTATAAATACATAAAAACCACACATGTGCCATTTGCCACATAAACTTTTATTCTAACAAAAAAAAAAAAAAAAAAAAGGAATATGCATGGTGCAGACAGATGTATTGTAGTGAAAATGAAAAATAAAGTGAGAGATGGAACATTACTCTGTTAGAGCTTCAGCCATTTTGCTGTGTATTATAATTTCCACAGTCCTCCAAAAGCACTCATATTAACATTAAGTAATTACTTTATGTGCTCAATTTTATTTGGATTTAATGTACTGCTTGATCATTTTTCTTTGCAAATGTTCTTTTCATTTTATCCTTTATTAAGAAACACTTTGTAAATGGCTTTGATACACAAATCTGTGCTTAATGGTCGCACATAATGATATCTGCTCTGGCATCATTGGAGGAATCTGTCAATGTGAAAATAAGATGAGAATGAGTATTTACCAGATTATTCTCTTTTCTAGTCTGTGCTGATTACTGGGTTATGGACTGTTTCACGGTTCATAGAGCCATTTTGCTGAAGCTGTGTGCTGAACAGTGACCAGCAGAGTGTCAGACACACCTGACTAAGGCATGTCATTGTCGATTTATGGCTAAATGTGGTCATGCAAATCAGGCTTGCGTGAACAATTTCACAGTGATTGAGACTGCAAAAAAACCATGGAAACATAGGCAGTGGTTCTTGCTTCTGGGGACCCACAGCACTTAATATTTCCTGGTATGGTTGGGTTCTTTATTAATGTCAAATATTTATGATGATTTAGATTAGCAAAATCAGGTGTGTTTAACCAATCACAAGCTTCAATTGAAATGCAATTGAAACTGAGTTACATAATCAGGAGTGAACAGGGAGAGATGAAAAATAGGTAATGATTTGTTCTCCTGGAACTGGATTAAGATCAGACATTGGGCCAGATTCATAAACGGTAGCGCACAAATTATCGCATTACTATGTGCAAATATCATGGCGCAACCACGTTTGCTCATTCATAAACGGCTGTCAGCGACATATTTTAGCGTTAGCCTTGAAAGAGACGCTACTGTGATACTTCCTTATTTACATGTCACGGGAGCTATTCATAAAATAAACCCACACACTAAAATTAAGACCTGCTTCATGCCGGTGGTAAATTTATCACTATAGCATCATATAAGAAATCTGGGCAATGTTTAAAACTGTATTTGCCTCACGTGTTAGTGATCAATAACTTTGATAAACTCACTCAGGTGATCAGTAGGTTTTTAAATGGTGAGTTTTGATTCGATCTGAGACACATTCTTCTTTTGTCTTTGACTTGTATTTTAGTGTTCAGTCTTTTAAAATGAGGAGCTCTAAAGCAGAATGTACATTTCCTTTGACGGTTTTTTGCTTTAAAACCAGATGAATCAGGATAAACGGTGGCTGGTAAATATGCAGCAGCTCATTAACATGCTAATCTTCATTGCACCTCACAGCAACACTACCTTCATGTGACAGTGGAGCGCTGATTATCACAGAAGTTTTATGAATGAGCTTCAATTATCACGGGGCGCATTTAGGTCAATGCTACACCCCTTACCACCATTTTTTATGAATCTGGGCCAAAGAGTTTGCATTTGAGCAGATTTATTTATTAACACTGCTTTTGTTTTCATTGCCTGGGATTGCATCATCTGCTTTTCCAACATGTCTGGTGGCTTCAACCTTTCATGGCCAGCGGCTCATTAAGATCAATGACAAGTGTTGGGGCAGGAACTTGATTAAATTCTAGTGAGGAGGGCAGGATAGACAGTGATAGTTTAATTTGAGACAGTCCTGTCTCAAAGCAAAAAAAAAAAAAAATTAGATATATATATATATATAGATATATAGATATACATATATATATAGTGTCTTTAAATAAAAACCTCATTAATTCATCACCCATTCATTCATTCAAACATTAATTTGCGTCTTTGTCCCTCAGACGGGAACCAAACAGTGCTGATGGTGACAGTGATAACACTGGCTTTTATAAAGTACTCCAGTTAATAATCCTGCCTCAGCACCATCCTAATATGTGCACTGTAAAAGCCCTGATACTCTAATAGCCCTTATTGCTATTCATGAGGAGTTAAAGTATACCAGCTGTTTCAAAGCTTGTAACTCTCTCTATCCATTAGTGTTAGCTGTTAATGTGCTTTTGTTCACATATTTACCATTTCATAATGCAGCAATGTTTTAATGAATGATGTACAATGTGTGTGTGTGCATATATATATATGTATATCTATACACACACATAGCTGTTAAGCAAATTCAATTACACTAAAGCTTGGAGACAAAATGAAATAAACATAAAGCATAAATAAATAAATACAATAAGCATAAATAAAGCATAAAACATCAAATTAAAAGGCAAACTAAGCTAAGTGCATGTATACACTGTGGAGGAAGTAACATGACTTGATGGCTCTTTTCAAAGCAGTTACAAAAAGCTTTATGAAGATGCTTATGTAAAGTAGGTAAGTCCTGAGAGTAATCATTCACTTCTGTCCTCGGATGTCATGCATCAATGCTGACTGTGGTATGTAAACACTGCTGTATAGTGTATGTCTTCAATTATCAATGTCCACGATCTCTGAGGTCTTTTTGGCTTTGTCTTTTGTAGTGATATGATACTAAGTGTGAAAAACAGCAAATTGAAAAGCTTTCTCATGCTGGATTTACACAACCACGCAACTTGATTCCGATCTTTTGCTCCCATGTGACATGTATCAGATACGCTTCCTGAGATGTAAAAGGTAAAAAGCCACATGGAATCAGATATTCTCAGATGCTGCTGTCTAAATACACAAATCAGAATGTCCATCCCATTCCAACTCATAGGTACTATTCTACCTTGTCCGCATATGAATGATGATCAATATGATGACCGCTCTCTATAAACAGAAATGGAGGATGTACGTACTATATATATATCAGAAACACTGATGTATGTTTATGCCAAATAGATGTATTAGTGTGTGATAACAGGCTCCTGTTACAGCAGCAAAAGTCCCACTTCTTCTCCATGATCACCTGACGAAAATACATGTCCCAATGGGAGAGATAAATGCTCACACAACTTATCACATGTTTCTCTCTGCATTTAAAAATTGCTAACCGACTGATCATATTTTTAAATAGTTCTCTCATCTTAGTCCATTGAAGCATTTTGTTTACATCTGTCTCAGAAATGTGCTGTGCTGTGTGAGTTTATGAGCTTTAAAAAGAACATTTAAATACGCTGAACAAAAAATCGGATATAAGCAAAATATCGGAATTGAGCATCAAGACTCAAAGTCATCTGTCATGAACAAGAATTTAGATTTTAATCTCCACTTTTATGTTGTGTTAACATGACCCACCTTCTGAGTAGAAAAAAACACCACAGAGTGGTGGTTAAAACTGCAAAAAAAAAAAAAAAAAAAAAAAAAGCTACTGAGCACAAAACCATCAACTCTGCTCTCAGTTCTGTTTGCACACTAACCAGCTAATTTTCTCATTGGAAGGAGGAAGCATGTTTTGATTGTAGCTTTGAGATGGACAAAGTTGAGGAAAGTGCTCTTCTTGCACAGAAACGTTTGTACTCTTAAGTAACGAGGGACAGTTAATAATCTCATCCAGGAGCTCCCTTTGACGATATGTTCCTATATGTGCCCAGAGTAGCCTGCTCTCCTCATTTTGATTGGTCAGCTGGTATAAAGTGCTCGACATAACAGAGTGCTTATCAGAAAAACTCTGCACTCTGCTGCCTTGGTGCATTTAAAGCACTAGCAACACATTTTGATAAGCAGCTACCTCCTAGGATTGCAATGTAAAAAAGTTCCATGTTGCTGTTGCACAAATGTTTCAACTCTTGCATTCTCATGGCGAAAAACTATTTCTTCAAAAACTGATTTGAAGATGAAGAAAAACTAAAAAAAAAAAAAAAAAANAAAAAAAAAAAAAAAAACCATGAGGAAAAATGGAAGAATCCTCAGGAGAGACATTTCAAAAACCTCTCCTCCAATGACCAGGTGTGCGTTAGGAACTACAGGTAGAGGAAATTACGACACAGAAAACAATTTAAAATTACAAGATATAAACAGCAAATAAGCAATGATCCAGTAAGAGTCAACGCAAGTGTTCACTACTTTTGGCCATCTAAGATATGTTGTGAACTTTAATATAGTGGTATTTTTGTGAGTCACTGAGTGTTTGATAAAAATCATTCTAATAAAATCAAATATGGCCTGAGTTGATTTGGATCATTTTGATCTTTTGGTTGAGATGACTATGAACATTACAGTTTTTGTGAAATGAAGACTTATATGCCCAACAGAAACACAGGTAAGATGTAGCTACACAATCCAGGAGCTTTATGTTGTCCACGTCATCTGTGCACTTGACTGATTACTTGCCATCGCTGCTTGTTTTGCAGTTTCAGGAAACAATGGAAACTTGTTCCTATTCACAAGGCTAATTAAGACAGTAGTAAATCTGACTTGTTGACCTTATATCAGCGTGCAATGGGGAAAAATCTCTGTTTAATAGTGCTGAAGAAGTAGCTGACTAATCAATTAACTTAATCAATTAATCAAAATGGGTTGGGTGAGACTGAAGTAGCTTGAAGTACATGTGATGGGCATTTGTCGTTATTTCTGAAATGTTTGGGCATACACTACAGGCCTATAGAAAATTTAAAAAATGATTATTACCTGCAGCTCTGCAATCTAAACTTCCCAATTTGGAATTTTGCAAGTCTTTCTCCCTGTCTCCTGATTTTCACATACATACTGCACCTCTAAACACACACACACACACACACACACACCTCATTTCCCCTGCTCTTTTTACTCAAGCGTGTGAGTCAAACTACCGTTTAAGCCTCTTGTTAAAAAGATACAAATCAGCATAATTGAGAACAGATGGTGCAGAAGTGAGAGTGTGTGTGTGTGTGCATGTGTGTGTGGAGTTGGGTGGCACATTACAGGACATTTGTACCTGAATGAAGTCTGTGTTATGGGATGAAGTGGGCACTCCATGGTGCCAGCTGGTCATAATAAGGCAGCCTGAGCTGATGTTGCTAACTGAGTTTTGAATTGAACAGGCTTTGCATAAGGCACAGGTGGAGGAAAAAAAAAAGCCAGAGTGCTTCTGTAAAAGCCAAAAATAATGACATTAATATTCTGCCAACAAAAGGCACATTGACATTGGGTCCTCTGCCTGAGAAGCAACATGTTGACACTGGTAATTGGAATAGAAAATAACTGGCTATGGTTCTAAAGTGCCTTGAATTCTGATTGCACTTAGCTGCCATTGCAAATGCAAAGCAAGCACATATGGCTGCTGCAAGTTCTCAACCAGCTCTGCAGTCCATAACCTGTGAGCCATTTAACACTTAAAGTCAAATGAGGTGGACTAGTCGTAATGCGTGTTGTGATTTTTATGCTCGTTCTGGATGTTCTCTGCCACCTCAGTCCTGCAGGTTTGCCTGAGTGTGAAATACTTCAGAGATACACTGAGCATCAAATTTAGCAATCCGGATGTCATTTTTTTCTGGACATACACGTGTACATGCAGCCTAAAGTAATGCTGAACTGTAACACAATGGTTTCAAAGGGCAATCACAGAAAAAATACCATTATATTCCTTCAACTACACTTCCCATTTCAAATAGTTTGCCTTTGAAATTGACACAATCTTCATGTCCGACACCTGATTATTATTTTCTTCCTCTTCTCCACCTCTAGCAGGTACAAGGAAAGACTTATGTAAGCAGAGATGAAAGGATGAGGTAAGACTCAAAACACTTCAGAGAGCTCACAGGGTGATGTGCTGTTTGAAACAGATGCACACGGACCATTTCAAAGACATCTGGAGACCGAATGGCCAGTGGCCCTGGGTTGCCATGGCAGCCACATGATGCACTAAGCTCCATTCTTTAACCAAGCAACCTAAAACTGAAATAATCTAACAAAAAAGCCAGTTTGGTTGAGAGGAATGATGAAATCAGAGTGTATTACATTCAAAAGGTAGAGCATTTCTACAGATTTCTCCAATTGCTTCTCTAAATCTTGACTAGGTGTCTTTACAAGTATCAGGACATGGCAGATATATGGAAATAAGAGAGCTCAGTGGCATAAGTACACAGTGATGAGTACCGCATATACTCGAGTATAAGCCAACTGTTTTTTTTTCAAATTTCACAACGTAAATTGGGGGTTGGCTTATACACGGGTAATTCAAACCAGATCCCAGAGAAGGAAATTTCCAGGGGTAGAAATACTACCCATTATCACTACCCATGGAAAACAGTTTAAATCATACCTTAGAATGATGTATTTCCTGACTAAACATCTTATTCAGCACATTTTGTGGCAGCCAATAAGCCGTGATCTGTCAGTTGTGGTAATCAGCTGCTGAAATAAATATCATGTTTACCGGTATGTGGATTATTTTCAGAAAATCACAGGAATACTATGACAATACCCAGAAAAACAGGTAATTTACTAAACAAATAAATTGATGGAACAACATCATAGGGGCGGCTTATATGCGGGTTTCTTTAAAAATCTAAATTTGCAGGTCAAAATCGGGGGGGTTGGCTTATAGTCAAGTATATACGGTAGTTCAAAAAGGTTTGTTGTACAAGCAACAATTACACAACTTCATAATGCTGATGGATCTGAGTACTTCTCAAGCTTGAAAAATTGATTTGCAAGTATTTTCTCTTTAAACCGAGAAGTGTAGACATGTTCCTCTTTCATCCTTCATGATGTTATTCCAGTGATTTTTAGCTGCTGTGAGTGACAAATCCCCGTGTTTTTTTTTTTTTTTAAAATGACAGATTGCTGGTGTTTACATCCCATAGCGTGGTACACAAACCATATGCTGATCTGGATTTTCCTACTCTTTTGCCTGTTATGCGGTGAACAGACAGAGCGTGGACCTGCTGTGTGCTCAGACTGTGTTTATGAAAACATGGTCTGTATAGTTTCACATGGATGCACGCGGAGGCACATCAAAACTGTGGAAGCCTGTTTGTCATCAAGCAGCCCTGTGTACCTGAGTGATGGATATAAATTATCAAACATTTCAAACCCGCACACACACACATGTAGTGATAAAGGTGCATGTATTCTCAGACACGCTCTCCTGTTACAGCGGAAACCTGGTGTGAATCTGAACTGTCAGCAGCTTGAGAGAGGCACGTGTTGGCATGAAATCACAGGCAGATATGCTGGAGCAGATGTTATTTATGTTGACTTCCGTTGTCTCCTGTCTTAGAATGCGTACGTGTTTAATTTTTGATTTTGTTGACTTCATCATGGTTGCAGAAGAAAGCTGCTATTTACAAATCACCCAAGGGAGACTGTGCAATTCTGCAGGAAGATGTCATACTTTTATTTCAAGGAGACTCTGCTCTTGATATTATAAGCAGGTTGCAACTCCAAATTCTGGCATATTGCTCAGGTATTTCCTCATACACTTGAAAAGAAGCATGTATGTGTTTGTAGCACACCTCTAGTTTGGCAGGCATATTTCCGTTAGTTCCTAAAATCATGATGTCATAAGACATAGACATCACAGGGAATTCATAAAACACAGCGCCTGAAGTGTTAATCAATACATTTGATCGATAAACCCACTTGCTTGATCAATCAGTTTATTTAAATGGCGAATTTTGATCTGATCTTGCTCACATTCTCGTGGCACTGCGCCTCTTCCTCAAGTTTCATCTGCTCTCTCTCTCTCTCTCTCTCTCTCTCTCTCACACACACACACACACACACACACCATGTGCATTGGGACTCTCGGTAGAGTCTAGATCTCTTATCTTCTTATCAATCTCTTGTCAATCTCTTATAATGCAGGACTCTACAGTAGAGAATTTAAGTTTCCTTCGCCGATTTAACATGTCAATTTCGCTTTGACATCAGAGGAAGCAGCATAAAGTCGTTCTTCGCCGGCTTTTATCTGACACCCCTGACATTTATCCACAACAAGAAAATTGAAGGGAAACTTTCTTTGTCCATGTTGTAAAATAAACAAAACAAGACCTCAAGTTAAGCCCCGAGGAATGAAACGTAACCAAGAATTCGATCAAGTCAAGGGCCATTCCTCTCAGGGTGTAGTAGCAGAACCAGACAGAGAGACAGATGGAGATCAAAAGAGAGTCAAATAAAGTAAAAGCTGAGAAACACACAGAGAGACAAAGTAAAGCACCTGAAGCTGAAAACAATCTCATGAGCTCTGTTCTACTGAGGACTGCAAATAAGGTCAGAGCTTTCATTCAATACTTTCATTCTGAGAGGACAGAAATGGACCACCTGCTATGAGTGCTTGCTTCTGGTGATATTAGTTCTTGCCTGGAGTGATATTTTTCTTTTCTGAGAAGAGAGACACGTCTTGGGCTCAAAATAAGAGACAGAAAAAAAAAAAAACCCATCAAAACAACAAACCACTCAGAGACAAACAAATGCATTTGATGGGAGCATAAGGCCAGGTCTGTTTTCTTAGCCTTAAGGCTTAATTTTAACCCTGAAGATTCAATTTTTGCTCAATCTAAGTGTGCAATGTCAACACGACAGAGCAGAGCACTACAGACTTAATGCAGAGCACCTTGTAACACGAATATAGATGAATGACTCCCTCTCCTTCAGAAGTAAGCAATAAAGGTAATAATGGGGACTGACCAAAAACCCTTTGAAATCCATTTCTGTTTTTTTTTTTTTAGAAATCTAGAAGGAAACGCTGCCAGCAGATACCAGATTGGAGGTGAATGGTGAGAAAGGTCATTATAGACCCATGCTGTCTGTTTTGTTCAGGCAGAGGAGGCAGCTACAGTAAGCAGACTTGGTGGCAAACAGAAATTCAGAGCACGCCGTCACATCACATTTTACAGGTTCCTACTGACACAAAATCAATAGCATTAACCCGCTTCAGTAAAAACAAATGGTGAAGCCAATAAAGCTCCATTTCCTGTTTGGTTGGTTTGGAGAAGGCTCTAACCCTGTTTAAAGCATTCCTCAGCATGCTTTAAACATGTGTGTTAGCCCTGGATCCTCACCACAAACACCAAAGCGGGGGGATGCAAATGGTTAGATTGACCCAAGGTCAGTCAATCAGGCTTCAGCGCAGGCAGCCTGGCCCTTAAGGGCCAACGCCACACCATTATATCAATCTGTCTGCCTTTAAAAGCAATTCCAACACATCAATAGTGTGCTATTGTGGAGACCAGACGTGGCCACGAGGGCCGATCGATGCTCATACATTCTTTCTGTAGATACTCTCTTTGTCTCTCACGGGGTGAGAGAAGTATTTACCAGGCGTAGGCTGTTTTTTCTGAAAGCAAGTCTAATTTATCTGTAAGGCTACCAAAGGGGACCAACGTGAAAATTACAACAAGGAGAGAAGGTATTGACTCTGAGAGGTTGACTGGGGACTACTGTAAACACAGAGAAGAACTGGAAGCCAAATTAATATGGTAACACACAGCAAGAGCATAGCAGATAAATGGTTTCTGTGCTGTTTTCCTGAGCATGTGTGGGAAGCCGGAACATCAATGCAATGACAGTCTTTGTGGAGGATGTTGATTGAAGTTCAGACAGCGGCCGATTTGTACAGATCTTACAAGGACATTCACAGGCATGGAAATTGTATTGCTGTTTTACTTTTACCTCACATTTTCCCTGAGCTGTGTGCTTGATAATGTGTGCCAACATGGGGGGGGGTTGTTGCCCTTTATCCTACCGCATATTCTCTGTAGCTTACATGAATCACTTTCGGAAAATGTTATTTAATTTCCGGTGCCATCAGTCCAGCAAACAAGCATAACTGTTGACCAATTTACACAAGGTAATATGTTTTTCCTTCACTATGTTTTTCATTACACTCATTTACACACACTTATACAGTTCTGAGCTGTTTCCCTTCAATCTTTCTTATGGTCTCCATTAAAGCCCACTTATCTCTATGAATTGAGCTCAACCTGACAAGCCACATGCTAATAATAAAGATGTAATTCATTTTTTTTTCTGTTACTGTTCTGTGCTATTTTGCTTTGCATAACCATATTCAAAGTGTTCCAATTTGACATTTATGTTGGCTCTATTTTGCAAGGGCACTCATGAGCTTAAGGTGGTTTATGAAGAATTTCCAAAAGGTGTGAGCAACAATCAGAGCCCATGTTCCAAAGCATCTTACAATACAAATAACGACTGGATCGAGGTGAAAACATCAAAATACGCCAATTCCAAGACATTTAAGTGCCAGAAGACTGTGGCGGGGGCATTAAGTCAGGGCAATGTTTTTTAATCCAAAGGACATCAGATGTGAAGGTGTTCATGGAAGAGTTTGGTCTTGAGCTTTTTTTTTTTTTTTTAAAGACTAAGAGGGCTTTGGAAGATTGAATAGAAATGGTAGCTCATTCCACCACTGATGCACCACAACCACTATATTGTGGCATCATGAGGCGTCTTTGACCAGAAGCAGCCTAGACCTGAATGAGAAAGTGCAGGTACATTGATGCTTTGTGGGCAAGCATCCAAGACAGGACAAATCCACATGATCGACAGACAAATTCAGTGTGATTCAGTGTAAAGGTTTGCTCATTGTAAATCATGACACCCTGGTTTCTTGCAGCAACCCAACAATAAGCTGGACACTGATTTTACTGTCACAGTCTTTTTCAGTTCAGGTTTGGACCCAAAAGTAAAACTTAACTGAAAAGGTGAACTCAATAGGTAAGTGCAGCGAGAAGGTGGCAGATCAAAAACGAGCATAGTCTATAATCCAGTACCAAAACTCAGGCAGGAGTATCAGAATCCAGAAAGGGCTAGTCAAAAGATAGCCTAGAATCAAGGCCACGATCAAAACCAGGAGAGCAGGTAATAGGGTAAAAAAAAATCCAGTAAATCCAGAATATTGGCAGGTCCAATGGCAGAAAAAGGGTCGAACTCACAGAACACAGGTTGCAGGAATAAACAGAAGGCTGGAACGTATGAAGGAAATGGCTGGTATATAAGCAGGACTGATGAGAAATTGGGAAACAGGTGAGTGGATCAGGAAGACCCCACTGGTGGGTTGATGCTGAATGACCGGTTATGAAATGAGAGATGTACTAGAAAGGAACGTGGAGAAAAACAGGTCATGATAACACACAGGACAAAAGAATAGAATGTCACCGTGACATTTCTTGTACTGTAGGACTGGCTGGAATGATGAAGACCTCAGTCTCTGAGCAGTTAAAAATGAACTTGATGTTCCTTCATCTATGATATCAGGTAAGACATGCCCACATCCAGGTTCAGATCATAGAATTGTCTGATTATTGTACACTGATTCAAAAAGGTAATTTCTTTTTTTTAAAAATGAAACCGGTGTTACGATTCTCTTGAAATTCTGCGAATCTCAAAAGTTTCTTGCAACTTCCTGAAAAAAGTGAGACTACACTGAGCACACATGGAGTCATACTATCACTCCGGCAGATGTTTTTATTAAATGAGTTGTTTTTGCAGGGTGGTAAACATGAAGTTGAGTGCTTCAACCTTTTCTTCTCACACGGCTGCTCTCAGAATTGGTTCTTTTATCTGCGCTCATTCCACTGGTGATGACCTCAGACAGACATCATTTCATTCTCCATTACCCCATCGATACAGCAGCACTGAAGGCCGTTCTCCTCTCACTTCCTGCCTCAAATCATCGGCCTTTTGCTGCCCTGCCTTCTGATGTTTATCGCACAATAACACTGTCCAATGACTCTCCATCTCCCTGTGTGTAAAGGCTTCAACATCACTCTAAGTTCCATGAAACTGTCCAAACCACGACTGTGTAAACTCAGAAAATACACTGTCGGGCTGACAGCCTGGGAGTAAATATCGCCGTTATCACGCAAACTGCTAAAAGAAAAACAACAAAGGACGTGTCACTAAAACAAGGATTATGGGTATGTTTAACCTTGCCAAAGTGTAGCTTCATAAATAAATCATCTGTCACAATAAAAAATAAAAATGTTAAAGGAGCTGTTACTGCCAGCCACCTCCCAATGCTGCTGGAGTGGTAAATATTAGAATTGTTTTTCCTACCTTCCAGACAGCCATTGATTTCAATTCATTCCAGTATGTTATAAAATCAAATCAACTTATAGAGACTTGAAATGTGCTTGAGAGAAGTAATCCATCACAGTGAACAATACATGTTAGCATACAACTACAGATTTTCTGATCATCTGCTGAATCACCATTGTCACAACATCTTTAATAAACTCTTCAGAAACATAAAACACACAGTTAAGCTAAATATACAGTATATATATATAATTTTTATATTCCATACCCCTTTTACTATAATTGGTTGTCAGTGCATTCACGGCCATATTTAAAATCATACATTGTGCAATTAAAAACAAATTGTGAAGACACGCTTTTCAACTTCAAAAGGATCTACATAATTTGATGGGATTTGGCCTATAGGTGGCGCTGCAACAGCTTGATTAATTAAATGTCCTTAAATCAGTAGTCATGAAACTAACCCACTGAAATTTATGTGCAACTTATTCTTGTGCAAAAGATTTAGGTTTTAGGATTTAAGTATTGTCCAAAAACCAAGGTTGCCATCAGCCAATCAGCATTGTTGTTTGTTGCTTCTAGATCCAGATGCAGATTTAAAATTATAAACATGTTGTATTATTTAAACTAAAAGTAAAAGAATAGTTAAATAGCCATGGTGAAGTTATGTGCTCTCTCTTCCGTTAAAGGCTTACATGTTGCTCTGTAGGTAGACAATCACATTTGGGATATTCCTTTTTTTCAATAACAGAGAATGAGATTCAACAACTGAACACAAACAAAAGAGCCATCATCTCCACGGGGGCATCGATGGGTTTGGTTCCACACTGCCACACCTTTCAGCGTGCCATGCGAGGTGCTGTTCACACTGAGTAAGACGCTATGCATTATGTCTTCCCTGCTTTCTTTCCTTCATTTCCTCCCGCCCCCCTGCTGTGCTGCAGAGACCCCACGCCAGCAGGCTCCATCATACGGGCTGAGCTACCTGAAAACAGCAGCAAGCGGGGGCTTTTTAAAAAATTTTATTTTCATTCTAGCAGCTGTGTATGTGTGTGTGTGTGTGTAAGAGAGAGAGAATAAGATAGAAAAAGCTAAAAAAAAAAAACAGATTCTGCTGAAACCAAAGTAAAATACAGTAAGTGGTTAGTATGAGGCTGCTGATAGATTAACTAAACGTACAAACGTGGACTCAAAGTCTAAATTATTTCAACATGATGACTGATTTAATTAGTTTGGAAAACCTTTATATAGGAACCTCATTCTGTGCAGCACATTCAACAGGCCGTTATGTTTGGACAGTGTTCCTTCAAACTCACCAATGCCAAAACCTGACTGAATAAATAGCTATTGAGTTCCTCCCATAAATGACAGGAACAATATTCATGATGGTAACACGTGCATAGGTTTAACACTGTGGATTTGCTGAAATATTCAGTTTGGATAAGGAAACATTTTGTTCCTGCACTGACGGAGTCCTCCAGCCATGAATGTTCAGCATTTCTGCACAGACTTTCTCTTCAAGGGTCTGGATGGTACATCAGTTCAAAAATGTTTCATGATTTGCTTTTTTCTGCCAATCTTCCAACAGCATTGGCAACATTTGTGGGGTGGATTGGATAAGTCAGCTATAATTACATTCAATTAGGCAAGGGAGATACTAGAAATTAAAGCAGTACAAGCACAGAGAAAGTAAGAGGCAAATGCTGCAATTGGATCCAAAAAAAACAAACTAAAACACAGAAAAGTGCAATGAAGTGATCACTAAACTCCAAATTTCCAGTTGGAAAGTCGGGCAAGATGCAGCTTGCCTGACTTAGCTGACATAAACACACCTGCCGCGACAATAACGGTGATGCACATGGTGATTGGTAACAGTTTTCCCTTAGCATCATGTTGTAGTTGTCGTTGAATCTTCAGTCATTGTGCAGAAAAAAATCATGTCGATTCTCTGTAAAGTAGTTTATAAGTAGTAGTTGTTAAAAGCATTCACAGACTTGCTATGCTAATATGAACTCGCTGTGAGTGTCCGTGTTTTTCCAAGCAGAAGCGCATTTAGATCAAAATTTGGGAGAATTGATTTGGAACTTTCTGTGTTCTGACTGCAAGGTACAGCAGCAGAAATACAGCTCTGCATGGTATATGTCTGTACATGGCATTCATACGTGTGTGAATGTGTGTACTGCCTTTCTCAATGCAGGAACTTTTCTTCAGAAACGCAGGTGCTTTCCTTCCTGTTGCACCAAGGAACCAGGATCCATTTTGGTACCAGAACTATAGTTCCTGAATGACTTTTAACTCCTACTCTAAGGTATGATTGTTCAGGAATTGCTGGGTGGAGCTTGAACACCACTGACTAAAACGTGAGGTTTTGGGACTTTTGAAAGTGTGGACTGATGATGAAGACGAGCTAGCCATTTATTTTTCTCTTTATGCAGAAGAGGAGACTTTGAGAGCCATCGTCTCCACTCCAAAAAAGTATTTAAAAAGTTGTCTGTATGTTTAGCAGAACTCAGATTAAAAAAAAAAAAAAAAAAAAATCAAAGCTCACAATAACAAAGTAGATGAATGCGAGCAACAGATTTGCTGAAGGAATCATATACAGTATTTCTTACTCTGAATAGATCAAGGTAATGCTGTTCCTAATTTACTTTTGAACTTGAGGCCTGAAAGCACCTTACATCCATGTTCCTGTCAACCAGCCAGTCCAATACATGAGAAATATCATTATTTCCAATTCATAGTTTTTTTGTTTTTTTGTTTTTTTTTTACTTTTGGTAAAGCCGTTCTTCAGGTGAAGACGTCATTAAGAAAACCGACAGCTCTGGCCCAGTTTCTTTACTGGATTTTAGCATCTAACTGTTTTCACACAACTGAAAAAATACAATGAAAGACCAGCACAAGCAGCACTAAAAGGCTGTGACTGACAGCAGGCACCTCTGACAGGTCAAAAACACAGCCTTATATCTTCAGCATCATTCAATCCACATGCCTGTTGTGCACATGCTGCCTCCCTTCCCCTTTCCTTCACTTCTGTCTCCGTCCAGGCGAGCTAAATAACAATGACTTAAAATGCTACCAGCCTGACAGGCTTTGAAAAGACTCTGTCTGCCCCTGCGACACACAGCTGCCTTTGATGCCCTGCCGTCAAGCCCCGCACGGCACACCGCTTGTCATAAAACCCTCAATGAACTTTTCAAAATCACTTTTTTTTTCTCTCTGTCACACACATCCATTGCTCTCTCTCTCTCTCTCTCTCTCTCTCTCTCTCTCCATCACTGTTTCTTTCCTTTGCCTCTTTCCTTCTTTTTTCTCTTTCTGGCTCCCTTTTGGTTTCTTGTCTGTCTCTCGACCGGCTTAATGACGATATCTGCCACTGTGTAATCAAATGAAGCGATTCCCCCTGCGGCTCGTGACAGACGCAGAGAGGAAACTGGTATCAACAGATGCTGATTGGCGGCTTTACAATTTGCATATCTTATGTGTGACTTTCTGTGCCAGACTTTACAACATGGGAATACGCATACACAGCGGAGGAACCAGATTCTGAACGTTTCATCACCTGAGCATGGGCGACAGACTCGGTGAAGCAAAGCGAGCTTATCCCCCTGCCACCTGAAAGTAAGATGGCATTTCTTACGTAACAGATGGAAACGAAACCGTGTTGTGCTGTAAGCGATCGCGAAGGAACACGTGACAGCGCAAATCCATTAGCGATTGGATTTTCTCTGCTTGTTGATGCAAGCACGCATGGACTTTCTCAATTTATGACTTATTCATTTTACATGGTGGTAGAATACTATCGGAATGGAAAATATGCTTCTCCATTTATTATTTGAAGGGAACATGCAGAGATCACTAATGCTGCTATTTATATCAGAGGCATCTTCTTCAAGTCTTGGGTACCATTCTGCAGCTGACCCTGTCTTCTGACCTCCCTGTGGGTGAAAACAGCTCCCATAAGATAAATCCCACATATTGTAGAAATCCATTTACAAGCAAACCTACTTCTGCAGTTCAGAGATGGAGGTTATTTCTCTGTGCGTGAACTCTATCTTTCACTTTGTCTGACTGTTTCTGTCATACTCTTTCTGTCACATTCTATCACGACAACATTGGCCATATAAACTGAGTGAAACTGCCACATCGTGGCCTTAATTTATGTTTATTCTTTCAGTCTTTCTTGTCAATTTTATGTATAGAAATCTCCAATTCTATTAAAGAGCAACTTAACCTCCCTGTTTCATCTCAACTACACCTCCTTTACATTTCAAACAATGCCTTCAAACCCGCTACACGAATCGAGTATCTGAGAGTTACAAATTTTATCCGATGCAGACTCTTGAAATTGAACAGTGGAAAGGAGGGTTTCCGCCACCTTCTGACTCTCTGAAAGGCATGTTGGAAAAAAAGCATTCTGCTGCCTTTATACTGCTGCATCCACAGAACTCTGGTTCAGGTAAAGTTCAGGTAAGATACTCAACACAGCAAGGGGGAAGAATAAAGTTTCTGTTGCTGATACCCAGATGAAAGCAATGGAAGCAATTACTGAGGTACTTGACAAATAACTGCTATTAGTTTTTATGGTGGTCCGCACAAGGCTCCTCAGGACATGATGTTCTGTTTGAAATGGATGTGGCCGAATCCCTTTCTTGTCTTCAGGTTTAATTAGAGCAACAGTATCATCATAACTTTGCAATAAAGTTATAAAACTGTTTTGCAAAGATAAGTTTTGATGGCACTTTAATGCCATCCTGATGTCACGCTGTACTTTTGTACTCATTTCAAAATTAATCAGCCCATCTCCAACTTGCCCTCTTACACCTTTGTTCCAAAAATAATTGATAAGATAACATTCTTCTTCATCATCAGCCATCAGCGAGGGAATTCAGGCTATCATGTGGTTTGATTGATGCAACTATCCCTTTCCCTTGCTTCACTTTTTGGCCATATTCAGCATTTCTGATGTGTTTTTGGACAATGACAGACTATGCGCCTGTGCGCCTCTGATTAGCCTGTATCTGTGCATTCGCATAATTCTTTTGCACCTACAGCATGTGCATCCGTCCGTGCATTTGTGTGGGTGAATTTTTATGTGCAAGCATATGCGTGTGTGATTCGGGAAACACAGCAGGCAGAATTTATTCCAAAAGTAGGCTACAGTGTTCTTTACAGCACGTAAGCAAGCTGACCTGCCCTTCTTCCCGTCATCCCTTCACTTCCTCTTTGCCATAGGGGAGTAATGCTGCTGATTTAGCTCCTTTCACATTACAGCATACATGACCAAGCAGACCTAATTTATTTCTGTCTGTTTTTTCCTTCTCTCTCTCTCTCTCACTATACCCTCTATCTCCGCTCCATCTCTCTATTTTCCTCTGGGGAGAAATATAGCAACTATTTTATCCCTTTATATTTAATGCAACATTGACTAAGATGCGATCCAAATGTTTGGCTGTTTTACTCCTGGTAACCTCTGTCTGCTCTGCATGTTTGTCAGCCCTCCTCCCTGTCCCAGCTTTACATCTGCTTCAATGCGAACTAGCTGCAAAACTACTACGATCACACATTCATGGCTGTGAAAATCCCTTTACAAGTGTGCTAGTAAATTTGTCCTTAAGTCTGATGTCAGTTGTTGCCTTCCTCTTCCTCCATCCTTCCACCATTCATCGCTCTCTGAGGCAGCCAATTGGGCTGAAGTAAGCAAGCTGACCTGCCCTTCTTCCCGTCATCCCTTCACTTCCTTTTTCTCTTCCATCCTTCACTTCACTTTGCTTATGTCTCTCCATAATGTTGCGCCATGTGTCAGACATGATGGCTTCATGGTGGCATCTTTCTGCCTCTCTGGGTGTATTTTTATGAATAATCATTCGATCAATATCTTAAACTTCTTTTTCTACTGTGGGTGTTGGTGTATTAAGATTGAGAATAGAATGGACTAGACTTTCTCTAACGGGGGCTCTATGATGAAGATTTGAAAAAGTATCATCTCAACTGATTGACTCAAGGGCCTGCATCATGTTGACTTTTTATCATCCTCACATCTTTTTTTTTTTTTTTTTTTTTTTTTTTTTTTTTTTTGCATTCGTTGATTTCTGAGGAGAATTGAATAGAACAGAATAAAACAGAATTCTTTCTTAATCCTTGTGGCTGTATATATTTGCTACACGTTACTTTGTGTATCGCAGAATAAAACAGAACTATATCTGACATAATAAACCGGCTTTATGCGCTCGAGGAGGAAGTGCAACAACAACAGCAGGTGCATTTGGCCACATACAGATGTTCCCGTCTCTACAATTAGCCTGCGGGTGAGAAGCACCGAGGCAACGCTCCGTGACTCCAGTGCTTCATCCTCGCACACACCTGCAGTGTCTGCTCCGTGTTCGTTCCATTTCTAAGTGCTGACACAGCATCAGATGTTTGTGAAGTCTGGGAAGCAACTGGAGAAATGCACATGGGAGCTGAGTGTTCACATTGTGGGTTTACCTTTCATCCAGTCTTACTGCAACCTCTCGCTTAAAGAAATGATCAGCCATATAACCAAACACATAGCAGTTCAGGAGTAATTCATGGGCTGACTGTGGTCTTGATTGTGTAATGATCTCTAGAGAGCCATGGTTTGCGAGTGTTCTGAACTGGATTCACATTAAAAAAACCATTAAACTAATGTAATTTTAGGGCGTTTTCATCCCCTCGTGGTTTGGTTAGGTTCAATCGACGGTTCACATACATTTGTTTCTACTAATATGTTTACATGCATGCAGCATACACTCTGTTTGCCCCTACTGTGACTAAGGCAATAATGCAAATAAGATGTCTACATGGATGGAATTAATAGGATTCTGTTACATGATCACAGTATGCAGATGGCTCACCAGGTGAGGACGTGCATGTGGAAGAGGCTTAAGATGTTTATATGCCTGAAAAAAAAAAAAAAAAAAAANAAAAAAAAAAAAAAAAAATCTTTTTACAATAAATAACTTACTCAGATTTACACAGATTTTAATTAATTCAAGGTGTCTACATGATGTTTGAAAAACAAGATTTATTGCCTTAATCTGAGTATTATCAAAGTTTTAAAGTGAATATAAATGTGCTGATTTTTTTTAATCTAGTGGAAATTTTGGTAGAAGAGGATAGAAGGCAATGGGATCAGCATGTCAGTAGAGTTCATCCTCAAGGAAACATGAATTTCCACAGTACATTTGAAGTCAACCAGCAATTAGATGCTGTATCTTACGTACAAAGCAATACTAGAGGTCAGAGGCATGCTGAAATGATAAGGAATCAACTTTGGNGGGGAAAGGAAAATCCTTGTCAAATTTCACACCAAGATGGCCAGTAGTTGCACAGATGGATAGACGGTCCACTGGAAATTGTCATTCTTATCTCTCGCTCAGCAGTCTGTTGTTCACACTGAATGGAAAACGATAGATTTGTGCATCTGTACCACCTGAGCTTTGTGTTTCGGTCAGAGAAGCGACAGACCTGGCATGGCTTCCTGTCTCCCATCAGAACAGCCGTACTCTGCTTAGCCAGAGAGACCGAGTGTCCAACAAGCCATTATATTGATGCTGCACTTGACAAGGACAAAGGGCAACCATCAGGCCTTGTCTGGAACTAAATGACAGATAACCCCCTCTCCTGGCTTTGTCTCTGTCTATTTCACTCTGTCCTCTCTCTCTTGCCGCTCAGCCTTTCTTGATCTTTTGCTCTTTCTTCTCCATTTCACAACCTCTCTCTCTCTTCGATGCTCAGTGTTCTCATCTCTCTCTCTCTCTTTTTTAATTCCCATTCTGCCACATTGTCTGTTCATTCTTCTTTTATCTTCCTCTCTGTTGGCTCTTACCCTCTCCCTGGATCCATCTCTCTGTCTCTCTTCTGTCACATCTTGTCATCTGAGTGGACCTGACAGCTTGTTACATGGAGAGTCTCAGTCTCTTACATATCCAGGGTGGGGGGTAGATTTAATCTGGACCCTGAGCTAGCTTTAGTGTCACCCTCACAATGCAGGACAATACAATTTGGAGATCTGACAGGATTCACAGCTTAGGTTCAACAGGGGCAGGACGATCAACGGACACCGTGTATACCAGGTGGTGAGGGAGCGACGTCATTCTTCATACAGTTTAGCTTCACCGACGCCAAGACACAAAGAAGGTAATTCATAAAACAAAGTGCCTGATTTAACATGTCAATGAGGCCAAATAACATCACGTAACTACATTCATTCATAAACGCCTGTTACCAGCATCTTTTACTGTTTGCCTTAAAAGTGGTGTTACTGCTGTATTTCCTTATTTACATGTTGGGGAAGTGATTCATAAAACACACTGTCATGCAAAAACTAAGAATTAAGATTCAGTCTGGTGGTAAATTTCAACAACATAAAATCTGGGTCTTAAACTGTTTTTTGTCTCATGTATTAGTGATAAATAAATATGACACGTCCACTCCCCCCCCCCCCCCCCCNCCCCCCCCCCCCCCCCAATGTTTGGACCTCTTATCTCTTATATTAATGTCAAGATCTTAAAATGTGGAGCTCTAAAGCAGAGAATTTCTGTTTCCTTTTCCAATTTAACGTGTCAATTCTGCTTTAACACCACAGGAAGCAGTATAAAATGTTAAATATAAATCACTTCATTAACCCGCCGATCTTCACTGGCTTTTATCTGAGACGCCTCTAACAACAATGAGCTGGTAATAGAAGACCGGTGTGCTAATTAAACTAGGGGAAGCTTTATGAAGGAGCTTCAATTATCATGGTGCTTGTTTAGGGAAATGCTATGTAGTTTCAGAGGGGTTTTTTTTATGAATTACCCCAAAGACCAAGATAGAACAGCACAACATGCACTTTATGACCGGTGAGCCGGTGGTAGCAGAGGGAGAAGATGGACTGTAATTCCGTCATTCTCTATATTTCAGCTGTAATTAGTCTGATATGTAGGTAGCAGAGCTTTAATAATCCGATGAAAGAGGCTTGCATGCTCTGTAAACCTGTAGAGGCTTTGCAGCTAAGTCATAAATCTTTGACTAACTACTTCTGGTGCCATCAGGAGGATCCACTGGAGACCCGAAACTGGAAATTATAGCTGCATAACACCCAAGTTAGAAAAAGAGAAATATCTAACCTCACAAAGATCGAAGTACCTGACAAAGCAGTATTCTAACTGCTACAAATGGCTACTATGGTACTTTGTGTGGTATTGCATTTTTCTTTGCTCTTTGTCACTTAATTGGTCTTGATCAAATAGAACAAGTAACAAGTAACAAGTAAGAACAAGTAGGATTAACTGGGCAGCCAGGTACTTTATGAAAGTGAATGATGTAACTAAGGCTTAAAAACACTGAGGTTGTATTGGGGTAAAGCTAGATTTTATTTCAAAATGAAGTAGACCAACGTTCCCCAATTAGTTTTTTCCAAGGGCCAAATTATGTCAAGCATACCAAGCCAAGGGCCACTACACCCTCATAAGGCCTCATAAGGTTCATAAGGCAGCTTCAGATGGTAGCGAATACAGCGTCAGTAATGCGCGAGCGCCCTCTGCTGATGAATGGTGGTAATAAGAACAGAAAACAATTTTATTATTTTTATTTTTATTTTTTTTAACTGTCTGCTGCATGATTAAATTGTGTATATACTCAATGGTGTGTTACAGTCTTGCGCACAATACCACGATACATACAGACATATAAAAAAAAATTCTTTTTTTTTTTTGGAGAAGTCATCCGAGGGCATAATAGATAGGACCCGTAGGCCAGATTTGGCCCGTGGGCCGCCATTTGGGGATCCCTGAAGTAGACGATGTGTATGTGGTTCTGCATGTACTACATTTGGTTGAGAAATGCACTACAAACGAAAATGGTGTGTACGACTGCACCGACTTTTCTCCTTTACTTTTTCTTTTTTCCTATCTCTCAAGTTGTTCCATGTCTGCCTGCACGTCGTTTTATCTCTTCCCACAGTTAAAGGCGATTTCTCTTCGTGACTTTACAGTTGGCAGGCTTTACGCTCGATTTGAAGTGGAACTGGTAATGAGAACTCCTCACACAACTTCTTCTCTGAGTGTCTATTTAGCTTTTCTAACATATGTGCAGTCACCGTGCTTAGGTGCCTATAGGTCTGTGAAATCACATCTGGGAGGTCCAGGATTGTGTGTTCCCACATCTGGCCCTGTTGACCCTCATGGCAGAATAATCTGGCCTGGATAGCGACGTGGTCATGAATGCAGGAAAATGCTATGTTTACTCGTTTCATTTAGAGGATCGCCTGTAAGGTGTAAATGCTGGAAATATTAAATTACCGTATATACTCGGCTATAAGCCCACCCCCAATTTTGACCTGCAAATTTAGATTTTTAAAGAAACCCACATATAAGCCGACCCCCTGATGTTGTTCCATCAATTTATTTGTTTAACAAATTACTTGTTTTTTTTCCTGAGAATTGTCATAATAATAAATTGTCATAATTGTCAGAATTGTCATTGTCATCCTGTGATTTCCTGATAAAATCCACGTACCGGTACTGGTACCAGTAAACAGCAGATTACCGTAAGTGACATTAGCTAACATTAAGTTTTCTGGACTCCTCTTCCATGTCTCAGTCACATTGATGAAGGTAAGGAAAGCTTTACAAATGAGCTATAATTATCACGGCGCTTATTTAGCTGTGTAATTATGGTGAGTTTTTTTTTTTTATTTTAAGAATCTCACCTATTACGTGTTTTCAGTAGTTATCCTGTACCTGAGTCGATGTGGGCCTGTCTATGTGCTGGACATTCCTCGATATGGAGTTTGGGAATTCCCTCAGCCGACCCCCTGATGTTGTTCCATCAATTTATTTGTTTAGCAAATTATCTGTTTTTCTGGGTATTGTCATAGTATTCCTGTGATTTTCTGAAAATAATCCATGTACCGGTAAACATGATATTTATTTCAGCAGCTGATTACCGTAACTGACGGATCATAGCTTACTGGCCGTCACAAAATAAGACGTTTAGTCAGGAAATATCTCATTCTAAGGTATCTCATATCTCATTCTAAGGTATGATTTAAGTTATTTTCCATGGGTAGTGGTAATGGGTAGTATTTCCACCCCTGGAAATTTCCTTCTCTGGGATCTGATTTGAATTACTCGTGTATAAGCCGACCCCCAATTTACGTTGTGAAATTTGGTTAAAAAAACTCAGCTTACACTCGAGTATACAGTATATGGTAGGTTGTCATTTTTGAAAATTAAATACCATTTATTCTTCTTACATATAAAAATTCTGCTCAGATTTCATAGTTAAACTTTAATTAAATAAGCTTTTCACACTGATATTAGTAGTAATATGGGGGTACATTAACATCATTGCAGTTGTTCATCTGTCACATTAGAATTCCTCGTAAAATGCCAAAGCCTTTCACCACCAAAGTCCAAGAAGGAGACATACCTAGCGGGGTTGGGGGTGGAGGTGGAGGTGTATGTAGACCCACCATTCTATAAAGGTGATTTATATTGTCTCACACAGAAAATCCTGCTCTTTCCTTGTGTATGTGGAAAAGATGCTCATCAATGCTGTATGCAGAGAACGTACCATGTGATCAGTGACACCGCAAATAGACAGAAAAGCCATTTCAGCCAGGAAATGAGAATGCAGCGACTTGTGGCGGCACTTGAAAATGATACTTATCTGCCAATCAGATAGGAAATCTGAGATAAGGGAAGGGAGATCGCAAGAAGGAGAGAGATGAGGAAGCAAGGCGTCTGGAGAGAGGTGACAGTAAGGAGGTGAAGGAGAGAATAAAAGCGAGAAATACGCAGCGAATGAGAGAGAACGCACAGTGTTCAGATAGTGGGAGAGCGAGGGAGGTGATAGATTGCTGCTGAAAAAGTCCACGTTGGTCATGAAAGAGACAAAGGGTAACAGAAGAGAGAGAGAAGAAAACACAATGAATAAGACCATTCTGCAGTTGGAGAAATATCCTACTTTTGCATCACATTGAATATTAGATGGAAATGTCATCTCCATACAGGAAATTTACTTCCCTTGCACTAAAATGCCCTTTCCAAAATGGCAGAGGCCAAGAGAGAAGAGGCTATATGCACATCGTAACGGTGAGTGTGCTTAATATCCACCAAATAAAAAAAAAGAGAACTCAAATAAAGATGTTTCTTTTTTTTAAAGTATGTCAAGTAAACAGGAAAGCATTCATCACAGCAACAAACTGTGATTTTTTTTTTTTTTAAATGTGAATGCTGGGTTGAAAAACAAAAGTGTACAAATATGTGTGAGCTCTCCAGCATGAAGAAGGCCCTTTTCTCCCCCAGGAAACATTCTCCTCTGGCAAGCTGGGTGGTTCAGATAAGCAAGTGCGCTGTCAACTCAGCAGCTTGGCTCAGTGGTAGAAAACAGTCCAATCAATACATCATTAATCACAGGTTTAATGTGGCCGAGCCCGATGTGGACAAGCATTAAAATGGAGGGATTAGTGGGAGGAGAAATGAGCTTGACGGTTTGCATGTGAAGTTGGAAAGCTTCGGAAAGGATCTAGATGAATTATGAGAGAGAAATTTGTTCTGAGCACTGAACCCAATCTGATGGATTGTCACTACATGCCCTGTATGTGTATGTGTATGTGTGTGTGTGTGTGTGTGTGTGCATGTTGATGTAGCTCTGCCTGCATGCATTTATGCCCTTTCCATAATGTGTCAGTAAGGCTCCATTTACTCCAGTTATGATGATTTGCTCATGTGTGGCACATTTCAGATAAGTGTTGTGAACACGGAAACAGTAAAAAGCAGATGGAATCGGATATTCTCACATCCATTCTGGAACAAATTCATATGTGGGAATAAATCTGATAAACACGCAGAACAGAATTTCCTTGCCATTCTGACGAGCATGTCATAAAATGCAACACTCTTTCACTTTGTTTGCATATGAATGACGTAGCAGAATCATTGCCTCACGTGCAACCAAACTGCAACAAGTGCTCCAATCCTCCATCTCCACCTTAAAATATAATTAAGTCATTACTCCTTTCCATTCATAAAATGCAACACTTTTCTATTTTGTTTACACACAAACTTTCATTTGTGCATGCGAGTTATTTCAGGTCTAAGCCATGTAAAGACAGGTACCGGATATGAGCCATTTAGATGATGTAAAGAGGCGATTAAAAATCAGATATAAGCAAAAAATTAAATGAGAATTGATCATTGACATACTGTAGCGTAGAGTTTTCTTGCATTATTATGGAATTCATTATCTACAGTGTTTCCTCATGTCAACTGAACTGAACTCTGGGGAATTCAATGTTCTCATCACTGACAAAATTGTACTTAAAAAAAAAACCAAACAAACAAGATCAGCATTGCTGATACTGAAGCATCACAATAATTAATTTGTAATTAATTACTTGCAGTTAATTAGTTACAGTGATTGAGCTGAATTACCATGAATATTTGAATCTTGCACAAGGCTTTTTCTGATGTCTGTACACAGAAACAACACATCTCCAAACAAAACATTCCAACTTACAGATGGATTCTTGTGAACAAACTAAATCATTGCTTGACTGCATGACTGTGGTGAATAATAGACACCGAAGGCACAAACGCCTCCCGTCTGTGCTCCTGCTGCGAGACATTGAGTGACAAGACCAGGCCAGAGCTCAGCTGGCGCTCACACAGCCACATTTGAGCCCTTTTCCCTCTGCTACAAATTTTTCTCTAATTTGTCAAAGCATTTTTGCAGTGCAACAAGCCCTGACCTCCTGTGCTTTTCATGCAGGCTCAGCTGAGGAAAAGATTTACAACAAATCTTCAATAACCACCACTGGCAGAGAGCAGCATTTAGAGCAAAACCTGAAAGTAAGAAGGGAGGGGGGTCAAAACTGACACCCTGAGGAGAAGTGTAAAGGACCACTTTGCATGTTTGAACTAATATATACAATTTTCATACATGTTACGTTACTGACAATCATTTCTCAAAGGATAAAACCGTATTTCAGCTTTCCTGATATTTTGCAAAATCTCTTAATCTGTCAAAATCAAATATTTAAGTGATACACCCACCTTAAAAATCCATGTTTCTCCTGCTAATAGTTACACAGCCTTATGAAGTCACAGTCGTTTAAATTTTTCCATAAAGGTCTTCTTTTGGGACTATATTCCCCGGTGGAGGCATACATTCACTCTGTGCCTTTTATTGCACTTAAACACTAAAATTACGTAACTTCTAAAAAAAACAACATGAATACATGTCTTGTTGGCGATGATGGATTATCTATCCCAAGAACGTTTCAAGTATCAACAAGTTGATTTTAATAGCGTATCAATGGAGGTCTGGAAGGTAGGAAAAACATTTTTAATTCACAGTTCCAGTAGTATGCTTTGGGAAATGATTGACAGTAATGTTACGTGAATGAAAATTGAATATTTTAGGCTCAAACATGGAAAATGGTTGGTATGGTCCTTTAAATATTCAGCGTCACATGTGATCTCATGTGATACAATATCTTTATTACTGCATATCATTTAGCTGAAAATGTAAAAACGTATAACAATGAACATTTCTTGCAAAATTTTATCTTTTATTATTGTGGGAAAGAGCTGACGAATGTAAAAAGGCTGAATATGCCTTTTTTCAAGCCCAATAATATACTGATAATATACTGGTCATCTACCATGAGTTTGGTGAATTACTTTTGAAATAATTAACAAAAATATGAAAGTATGGCCTATTTTGCATTATGAAATGTCATGAAATCATTTTAAAAACTCCTGGATCTGGATCCAAAATTTAATTATTTTTTCTAAGCCAGGTCCCACCCTTCCACAAAGTTTCATCAAAAATTGGTACATAACTTTTTAAATAATCCTGCAAACAAACCAACCAACAGACAGTCAAAACATAACATATTAGAATTACTTAATGTTATGTACTGTTAAATTACTTCTATCTATCTTTTATCAGTTTTCATTCTTCAGTTCAAGTAACAGAAAAGCTAAGTAAGGGAGTAAAAGTGGTGTTTGATCCATCCATCCATCCATCCATCCATCCATCCATCCCCCTCTTATCCTGTGCAGGGTTGTGGACGTATTTCTTCCAGAATAGCTCAGCATTTGGAAAATATTTCTTAATTGTTGCTGGAGATTGTAACATTTCCAGAAATATGCAAGCCTTTTGAATCACAATCATACTTTATCACACTTTACTTTGAACTCTGCGTGAACTCTGCATGAACAGAATATTAATACGGGATAATCATTCCTCTTCTACACATGTAAAAAAAAAAAAAAAAAAAAATACATGTGGCAGCAAAAATGTTTTAAGTACAAAAGCGTATTATTGTTGCTAAAGTGTGTTGAGCCAAATCTGACAGGACTAAGTTGAGATTGACCCAAAAACCTCTTGATGACCGATTTTGTCTGCACGTTGTCAACGATTTCATGTCCTTCCCTTTCGGCAAACATGAACTCATTCTTATACTGTACCTCCCTGCTCAGTCTTTGGGAATGAGGGTCATGCATATCATCTGTTTCCTGAAAAATCTACAGTATGTTCTCCTCAAACCCTACAAAGAAAGCCGATTAACCCATTAGCTCAAACTGAAATGGAGGCATTCCGATAAGGCCTTTTGTCTTGTGGCTGTGACGGATTTGTCCTCGAACAATGCCATCCCCCATCAGATAAAAGTTCACCCCGTGATCTTTGCCAGGGGAAATGTGTTGTGGACTCTGCGTGACCCCATTCCAAAACCACGGAGCTTTGCAGTCCTGAATCCCCACAGCAACATCACACCTCCAAAACCATCCCTGTGTTCCCGACGATGCGAGAGCTGATGACAGGCAGCGTCTGGAGGAATTTCACAGCACGAATGCCGAAATCCAACTCATCTCACACTCAACAAGTTCGCTGATTTCCCATTTCGATGGGCTACACGGACGGAATTTCCTTAAAGAAAAAGATATGATCAAGGAACAACCAAAGAAACACTTTTTCTGAATTATCAGACTTAAAATTTCATACCTAGAGAAAAACATGAATGTTTAATCTAAAGCAGCTCATAGGGGATCGGAATGATGTCATGAAGATTCTGACTCTACCACATTCCTTCCTCTACACTTATTTACATCAAGGTAATCCACTGAAATTGACCAATGAACAAAATCTGACTTAAGTCCTTCATCATGCATCGATTCATTCCATGTAATTAATCTTACAGTATTTCCTGCCCATGATGATGATGATCACAGATTCTACAAACCTGATGTTGAGAGTAGTTACCATGATTTATTTTATGAATTACCTCCATTATGTTTACATTGCACCATCATTATTGATGCGTTTATGGATGCAATTTTTCATCTTCATATACATACACATTTCCTTTTGAAGAGAGTGTGTTCAGTCAGAGTCATATTGTGTTCGTCTTTGTATAATTACCTGCCAAATATACACTGACAGCAGATTTAGAACAAATTCCCAAATGCACAGAGTTATTTCAATTAGCCTGTATGTTTTGCAGAAACCATGAGTGAATGCTTCTTAAGCTATTAGCACTTGCATCACATACATTTCTCAGGTTCCTGTGTTTCTGACCTAGACGTTAGAATCTAAATCCCTGTGGGGCTGCTGCGAGTAGAAATGTACAGCGATCTGCTTCCACAGACCCACACTCGTACAGATTTTGGCAGCAGACCTGATCCGGGCTATCTTTGCAGTGTTTTTGGCATTGTTCTGCAGTTTATAAGCTGTTATCAGCAGCTAATTAACGTTTAATGAATAGGCCTCTTAAATGGGGAAGCAGGATAACAAATGTGTTGCGGGTGCGAGCGCTGCGTTAATAAATCACGTATGTGACCATAAACATGCAGCGTTCTCGCTCTCGCTCTGACTTTATGAATGAGCTGTCAGGGTTGTTATGTCCAGCTATGACAACTGAAGTACAAAGCGCTGACCTTTGCTTGCGTGTGTGTGTGTGAGAGACGGTAAAAAGGACAAAGAGGGAACATTTGACCTTGTGACCTCCTCTATGGAGATGTTGTAATTAAGACAGACAGTTGCAGTGGATTGAGATGTGGAACGTTAGATCCGAATGGGAAATAGGAAACGAATGTTGATGTGGCCAACCTGCCAACACAGAAACACATGCACACACACAAACACACACACACCAGGTCAGCTGATTGAAAAATGCAGCTAAAGCTTGAGTTTATTTATTTCTCTTGGCCCCTATTCTCCAATTAATTGACTAATGTTTATTGAAGCGGATGCAACTGCTTCTATTGCAACACATGTCAAACGCCGCTGCCTCGTTTTTCCTCCGTTTTATACACAATCCATTCATTTTCCCCAAATGAAATTCATTGCCATCTGGTGTGACTTATAAACCAGACCCCTCTCTGCCTCCAGTCCTACCATCATCTCCCCAGTCAGGGGGGAAGAGAGGAATCTGCATTTGGAAAACGAACGGGAACCATGAATCATATCCTCTTTCCTCTCTCATCAAGTCCCTTTGCACTGAGTGAGACTGATCACCAAGATGAGGCCATTTGCTCGTATCTCAGCGGGCCTCATCAGTGAGCTTGTACCATGTTAATACATGAGAGGAGCTCTGTCAACACCCCTGTGCCACCAACCAGCCCATTATTACAAACCCCACACACTGACACACTGAAAGGAGGGCAGATTGAAGGAGTGTGTAGTGTATTCCAGCTGTGTGTCTGTGTGAAAAATGAGCAGCAGTGTGTGTTAGTGAGCGTTTTTGTGCATGTATTACATCCAGATGAAGTTGTGGGCAGATATGTGCAATCATTCTGTGATTGCACATATTGATGTGTGTGTGCTTCTGCATTTTCAGCAATAATTTTAGGGCATTTTTCAGACCTGTAGTTTGTTTGTTCTGGTCCAAATCAGGGACTGAATTGTTATAACGTTGCATTCATTGCTTGGTTTGGTTTGGAAAGAAATCAAATTGAACCAAAATATAACAGTAAAAGTCATGTGAGAATGTTCCTTCGGCTCACTGGGCAGAAATGTAGGGGGACGATAGAAAAAAATCAAAACAGGAAAAAGTTTACTATGTTGAAATAACTAAAAGACATGGAACAAAACTGGTTCAAAAGTAGTGTGGATCATGATCAGGCTGCTATGAACCACTTCAGAGTTTGTCTGGAACCGGATTGTGACCACGTACTCAAAATGGTCTTGGTATTTGTTTCGGTCCATATCAGGGTGTGATTATTGTGTTCAAACCAGCAAAAACACCCTGGATGAACTCTAGCAAGGGAAGGAACGAACCCTAGTCTGACTGAACTGGAACAAACTGTGTAGGAGTGAAAATGCTCCCTAGAATCAAGACATGCAATAAATTTGCTTGAATTGTGTTACAAACAATAAATACAAAAGTACAACATAGTACAAACTGTACAATAGTACTAATAACATAGTACAAGTCAGTACAATAATACAATGAGGCATGCCGTCACCAGTTAAGACAGGTTATCAATTTAACCCCAATTTGGCAGCCACTGACTAATTCTGGCAGGCCAAATTTAATCCTGATCTGTTTTTTTGGTAATTAATTGGGCTTTGTGGACATCCTCAAACTGCAAACCATGGATTTCTGACATATCAGAAATTTTGATTAGCTCTCTTGTAGTTTAAGAAGTCTCAAGAACTGTTTTCTTGAAGCCACAATCTGATTTCTTGATTTCCATAGCCAAACTACAATGAATGCATCTGCATGTGTAGCATTTCGTAGGAATACCAAATTATTTCGAATGGAATAAAGCTTTATTGGAAACTGTCAATCGACAAAGTTGTGCAGAGGATTTGTTCGGTTTTAGCATCCATGTCAAGTTATAAAGTGTTACCACAGAAACCGCAGGCTTTAGCTGCTGACAACAGATGATTCAAATGTGCAGACATCATCGGTAGTTAAGATGCAGATAAATCCACGAGCTAATTGTGCTCATGAATATATTGATTTGTCTCACTTTCTGTCCACGTTCATATCAGTGAAAGAAGTTTAACATGGAGAAGAATGTGTCAGAGATATTTTTAACCCAAAAAATATCTACTCAATCTAGCCAAGAGAGGAGGTGCAGAAAAGTGCCGAGGACAGGAAGAACCAGTGTGAGACAAATGAAGACAGATGAATGCAGTGAAAAATAGTGAAAATGATGCAGAAGAGAGAGAAAGAACGTGACAGAACACAGCAAGATGGAGGGAGGAGAGCCATCAGGGTCTGGTTACTCTGCTGGATCACCAGGTACACGATGACATGCGACCTCATTTTTACGTTTAATATCCGTGGTATTTTCAGAAACACATTAGAGCATAATACAGGGTCAGTTGCAGTGTTGTCCATGTGTGTGTGTGTGTGTGTGTGTGTGTGTGTGTGTGTACAGTGCTGTGGTAGATATTTATTGTATATAAATTGTAGTTTCAGCCCATCATTCTATGCTGCTCACAGACTGCCAGCTATTATAAACTTCTCCCATTCAGAGGGTCACTGGTGCTTGATGAGCGAAGAAATTACACTGTTCCTCATTTTGATGAATGGGCGAAATCCTGTCATAATTATGTTCTGCTGTATTAGTTATTTTCCTCAACTGGATAAAGGCTGATGCAAGCATTTTCTCCATCATTTCTGTACAAGTGCCTATTTACTGGCCTAATACATTGTGCAACTTAATAGATTAAAATGACATATTGGTTTCAGAGGATGAGTCAGGACAAAATGAAAATCTGGTGTATTGTTTGAAAAATGGTTTGCCTTAAAGGGCCAGACCATCCATTTTGTATGTTTGAGCTTAATATATTCAATTTTCATACATGTAAGGTTATTGACAATGATTTCCCAAAGGATAAAACCGTATTTCAGCTTTCCTGATATTTTGCAAAATCTCTTAATCTTTCAAAATCAAATATTCAAGCGATACACCCACCTTAAAAATCCATGTTTCTCCTGCTAATAGTTATACAACCTCATGAAGTCACGATCGTTTAAATTTTTCCATAAATGCATGTCTTCTTTTGGGACTATATTTCCTGGCGGAGACATATTCACTCCACGCTTTTTAAATGCTAAATTTACGTAACTTCGACAAAAACCTGAATATACGTCTTGTTTGCGATGATGCATTACCTATCCTAAGAACGTTTCAAGTATGAACAAGTTGATTTTAATAGCATACCAGAATACACTGAAACCAATGGAGGTCTGGAAGGTAGGAAAAATAGTTTTAATTCACCGTTCCAGTGGTATGCTTTGGGAAATGATTGTCAGTAACGTTACATGTATGAAAATNTTTAATTCACCGTTCCAGTGGTATGCTTTGGGAAATGATTGTCAGTAACGTTACATGTATGAAAATCAAATATATTACACATGCAAAATAAATGGTACGGTCCTTTAAGTGTGATATTTAAGTGCATTTCACCTCTGCTGGCAAAATAATTTTTAAGGACATAGTATGATGAACCAAACAATATGAAAAAATACACCTCTGCATGATCAACATCACTGGTTGTAGCTGCAGCAGAGCAGAGAGGCCACGGCCAATAACACAAAGAGGAAACTAGATTCACTCTTTGCTATTGTAATTCAGGTTCAATTTGAGCTGGCACAAAGTTTCAGCACAAAGGAAGTGCCTATTCCAAACATAAGAGAAAAATACAAAACTTTCTTCTAAACCAGTGAAATTTTCTGATGTTATATTGCAAGAATCCTGGGTAATAAAAGCTTGAAGCTTGTATTCTATTATGTTTAGTGCTTCCAAAGTCCAAAATCTTAGTGTTGTAAAAAGCAGTGGTGTCCTACCTGAAAAATACAAAGTAAACTGTAAAAAAAAACAAACACCAGAATGAAGCATCCGAGTGCCGCAGAATGTGGAGCGAATCATAAAAATCTAATCTGAATACGCTGCTGCAAATGTCACGAGTAAAAGATTAATATTGACGGAGGGAAATTAAGGCTCTGGGAGGCAAGCTGCATCCATTAGAGAATAGAGATTGAAAAGGCACAGAGGATTTACACAATTTTCCATCTGCTTCCCTCAGTTTCTCAGTTCAATTTCATTCCATTTCAGTTGCAGCAGGTATTTTATTGACATGACATGGCTATACATCACCAAAGCCAAAGGTGACAACAATAACATCCACTACAGATGCGATCAGACCACAACAAGCAATTAGGTTTGTACGAAGTCACTGTTGATTCCTTTAATGACTTTTTTGTTGCCAAAATCCCTAATGAGTACAGGAAACAAATATGCTAATCAATAACATAAATCAAAGCCTCTGGAAAGTTCAAACTCACGAAAATGACTGTTTGTTTCTCCGTATGTCTCATTCGTCATATCGTCTCTTTGTCTCAGCCTTCGTGTTCTCTCACACACTTTCCCTTCACACATTAGCCAATTACCAGCAAGAGGTAATCAAATCTGCCTTTCAAATCCACACCCCGATCATCTGCTGGGTGAGAAGGACAGCATTAGGTCTCCATCAGAGGCGATCTGCAGGCTTGGGTTTCTATTGCATTAGAGGGCTTGACTGGAGAGGTCAATTAAATTTGCTTTTAAAACAGCTGCTCTAACAGGGACTTTTCTAAGTGTTGGTCTGTGTGAGTGTGTGTGTGTATGTGCACTGTATTTTTGTAAGTTGCTTGTTTCACCACGTGTCTCTATATGTATCTTTGACTGTCCAACAGTACTTTGTCCTCTGCATCTTCTGCTACACGTGCTGGTGACGGGGTCAAGGGTTGCCGAGTGGATGGATGCAAACAGGAAACGACATCTGTTGTCTGACGTCTGACAAGGATGGATTGCATGACTGATGCACATGGGGAGCATCCAGGGTTGCCAGGTCATGCAGCACTAGCCTGGAGGTCGGCAGGGGTCACAGCGCCTCCAGAACTTTCTCCCCTCCAAAACCACTCCCGGAAACCAATCAACTTCAAACACTGGCTGATCATCTGGGAGGTAATTGCTAATCAAATGGACCCGTCTTTCTTTTCATGACAAATAAGAGGCCACTTCCCTTTCTGTTCTTAGTTTTCTCTCTCCGCAATTTGTTTCCACCCTCTTTTCCTGTGTTCAGGTGTATCATTGGGTGGCACTATGATGCAGAGTTGCATCTTGTATCCTTTCCATAGAGCATCATTTGTTTGATAGCTGGCCCCACCCTGTATTTAGCTGGTAATTATGATGGGGGATATCTCCTCTGGTGAGGGCAGCAGATATATAAACAGGACATCATGATACACAGATTCATCATATGTGCATGATGATTATGCAGGCTTGTTTTTCAGATAGTTTTCAGAGTATCATAGAGCCAGCTGCTGTGAGGGTACAGTGGTAGCCTTTGTAGAAACAGATTTCCCCAACAAGCTTCATCTGCATGAGCACATTTTGGGATGCATTTTTCAAACTGTTTCTTGTGTTCATGAAGCAACAGTGCAGCATCAGAGCAACATGACTGTAAAAAGTGGAAGCTTGTTTTATGTTGACGCGTCTGCGAGGCCAAATTGATGTCACACAGAAAGACAAACGCTATCACGTGATGTTCAAATGGTGAATTTTCGCCTGTCTTCGCACATCCTAGATTTTGTACCTGTGCAGACACAGACATTTAAAAAAATGGAGGAGCTGCTGGTAGCAGGGGTTCGTAAATATTTTGAAGTATTTCTGACTCCTCAATCAAAGATCACCGAGACAACCAGATGACAAACAATTCCAGGCACAAATTCTTACAAAATCTTGGAAAAGAGGACACATTGTCTAGAGATGGCAATTTCGGCACTGAGGATCGATACGTTTCGAAGCCGTTCAAAACTTCCGGTTTTGAGGTGGAGTCTACGACACTGTCTTGAAACATCAGTCACATGACCACCATGTCAGCTTTCCAGCATTCTACAGTTGCAGTTCAGGTTTCTGCCAGCAGGCTGTCAAAACATTTTGAAACGCTTCGAAACAATGTGTTTCAAATGTATGGAAAATGTTTTGAAGATTCAAAATTACCATCCCTACATTGTGCTGGAAGGCATGGAAAAATTTAAGTGACTGAAATGTGAAAGCTAAAAAAAAAAAAACAAAAAAAAAAAAAAAAAANAAAAAAAAAAAAAAAAAAAAAAAAAAAAAAAAAAAAGAGTGACTTCTTCTATGATGCTATGTGCATGAGTTTTTGATACACTGCCCCCTACAGTTTGAGATAATACCGGTTTGCAGTGAAAACAAAATGGCACAGAGTATAAAAGCTCCTGGTGTCTGCTCACCACATTTCAGCATCAGCTCATGTCCGTGTGAACGCCGTGCAGAATAATTCAGCCTTTACATGATTGGTGAGTTATAAATGGCATCTTGATGCTTAGTTTTATCGGGTGACATTTTAAGTGGTGCCGTGTGTGTTTGTCAGTCGGTCTTCAGAATGACATGCAGCCACTTAAAGCCAGCTGCCTCCAGAGTGGTGTACTATATGCTATCTGGGTGAGCTTGTTAAAGGACAGCCTCAAGGCTGGCTTTCTCAAATTACTGCTGTGTGACAGGGAAAGGGAGAGCGCACTGTTCTCTTGTGTGGCTTTATTTAATTGCAAAAGGTGTCGATGGAACCATCCTTCTTAAATCTTAGTGCTTATTGAGCACAATTTCATGGATGAGAAACACAAAAGTGCTCTAATCTGTGTTGTGTACACAATGTTCCACATGTCAGAGGAGCGGTGATGGAATGGGCTGGAGTAGCTTTTCTCGCAGTGAGCCATGCAGGGTGTCCTTACATGCTCGTATCGCTGAGTTTCTCAGGGGTATCAGTGTAAAAAATGAATATCCTATAAGTTCTTTCTGCTCCGGGCGTCGCTTCAATTACAACCTTCAGATTTTCAATTTAAAATACTAAAGATCACTCTCCTCTATATCTCTGGCCGGCAAATAGGTGTGAATTTATGGAAAGGTCAAAATTAAATGAGAAAGAATGGGACCTGGCATCCAAATGGCATCACTTCATAAAAGTTACAGAGATATGTAGGCCATACTGGGGTGGCTGTTAGACGTGGCCTATCGCTTTCCATTAACAATGGAGTTATAGAGAACATTACATGCATTTTCACAGGGTTGTAGTAATTGATATGCTATTTCCCTTATCCCTTAAGTCCTCCAAATGTTAGAGAATGTTGAAAAAAAAGTGTGTTAGTAATAAAAAAGCAAGAGATAGGACTGCAGTCTTTCTGGAACAGCTGTCAAATAAAAAGGGCTGATGACAGACTGCTTTTCAACACAAGTGCAGCTGTGAGTCTGAATAGTGTGAGTGCAACATGACACACAGTCATTTAACACAGCTGATCCTGCTCATGTGTGCGTGATTGTGTGAATGCATTCATGTGATTTAATATATGTGCTGCACATGCACGTATACATGTTTAATCCATTTTATGTACTTACTGTGGCTGTCGCACCCCATCCATTAGGTAAGTTTATTGATTACTATCCTGAGCTAATTTACAAGCGTATGAGACGCATCACTGCCACTTGCGACACATGACTTAATTCAAGCTGAATTTATTCATGAGTTTCACTTTAATACATCTCCAGTGTCGACATTCATTCGCATTAGAGTTACTCTATCATCGGATCTCTAGTTTACTGTATTTCTGTTCTACAGCATCTTCTATATTTCCCATGTTCTGATTTTCATTTAGCAGTCTATTTTGAAACCGTTACAATGCTTTAATTTGCATAAAACACACTGATCTATTTCTAATCTCCCTTGTTACAGCACCACTGTGCACACTGAGTGATAACAGGTTATTTTTGTTATGTATCTTTAAGACATCGAGAAGGTTCAAAGTTTAACGACAATACCAGTGATTTTGCATGTTTTAGCCTAATAAATACAACCTTCATGCATGTTACATTACTGTCAACCATTTTCCAAAACATGATACTGGAGCAGTACGTTTTAGGGGCAGCTGGTTTGATTGGAGGAGACAAAGAGCATAATTCTTTGCCTGACCTGGGCTGAAATTATGCCAGACCTTTCCTTGCTTGATGTCTCCCATCCTTCCCTCCTTAGGTCTGTTGGTGGGGTTTGGAGAAAAGCTGATGCACCAATGTTAAAGTAGCACTGTAAAAAAGTAGGAAAATAGTGTATTAAGTTTCCTCTGTTCAGGGAAGTTTTTCTCCAGTTTGATATAAATAGCCACTTTTTTAGGCCCCCCCTTGCAAAAAGCCTGCTCTATTCTGATTGGCAGCTGCATCAGGCCTGACCTGGCAGCATCCACAGACTAAGGAAACTGGACGCTGGCCAAACATGAACTTGGTGGTTGTGTCTAACCAGGCATGCAATCGGGTAAATTCATGCGTTAGATGTTGATGTCAACATGTCACAGAAGTAAAGGACCAATAAAATCAAAGCTTTCAGGGCAGTTTAGCACCTGCATGTTGCTACATGCATTTCTATGTTGACCTCAAAGTTTGAACTTTGACAGTGTTTAACACATCTTCCTTACTGTATAAAATGAACAAAAAATAACAAAGAGCATAAATGTTCCTTTAACATTGTAGTATCCAATACTCACTATGTATTTCTATATTTTATGTGAATATCTGAGTGTCTGTAGGAGCATAATGGCAGGATCTTCCATGCTCTGCTCTCTCACTTATGGAGACAACACTAGGGAGCACACTTACTCCAGAAATGAGAATAGAGGAAGGAGAAGAAGAGAGAGAATAAAGGAAGGGGTCAGAGAGAAGTGGGTGGCTCGTAGGCTGTAGGATGAAGGAATGAGAGAGACAGAGAGAGAAGCTTTTGCATCAGGCTTATAATCTCAACAGTGAGAGTGGGAGGAAGAGAGAGCAGAGGCAGAGGGAAGTCAGAGTCTGTGCATAAGACGGGGTGTGTTAAAGGGGAATCCTGGCGTCAGGCTTTATGTCATTACTGGGGCTAATCAGGTCCATATACTTAAAGTGCCGTTTTAATTTGTCTAATTTCTACAGGATATGGCTGCTGCCTTCCAGCTAATATGGCTGCTTTGCCTTGGAAATACTCAAGAGCACAAGCATGTGCAACGACTTGTACCTGTGCATAGAAGATACCACTCACATTAACATATATACAGATTTCACTGTTCATTATTGTTGTTAAAGTCTACTTTAGGCATTCATCCTGAACTCTGAATTTTTGCTGGAATCTATTTTGAGTGTAACTCGTATGATACCAATATAAACTGGCAGAGATGTGCTGAATACAACGCAGAATAACAATAACCAAACTTATCATGTCAGTTTTTCACATTTCTCCCACTTGTTTTAAATGCATTTGTTGCACTTTGCACTTTTGGAGGTGTGACTGGACTAAGTCTGATCCCATGGCGGTGAGATTTCAGTTGACTGCTACACTAGTTACAGAATCTTGATATTTTGATGACCTCACATGGACCGCCAATGCCACATCACCAGCCATGAAGCTCAGCAGCGGCTTTACGTCCTGTGGAGGCTGAGGAAATAAGTGTCCCCCCCACCCATCCCCATCATGACCACCTTCTATAGAGCACCACTGGGAGTGTTTTGACCAGCTGTATCACTGGGAATTGCAATGTCTCTGTCCACTGGCGTAAGGAGTCAGCGCTGGGCCCCAATGCATGAACCATGAACTGCATCCCTGCCGAGAATTGCATCCCCTCTTACGGACAATGGATCATATATGTAATCCAAGACAATATTTATTCCTTTGAATAGCTTTTATCAAACAGTGATTATGGCACTTATTAGTAGCAATAACAGTAGTACCTACAATAAGTGTACTGAGCAGCAGCGATTCAGTCCTCCACTCTTATTTATTTGCTACTCCTGCTGAAAAATGCATCCTCTCCGTTCTCGGTCCTGAGGAGGCTTGAATGCACCAAACTCACCCTGTCACACAAAAATAACCCTAAATGTGAGTTTCTAACGTCCTTTCATTCTTTAATCTTCAGAAAGTTATTTTCACTGGGGATGCAAATCTCAGCAGAAGAACCACTTACCGAAAAATGCACCTCCTCTTTTCTCAGCCCCAAGGAGGGTAACGTACACCAAACTCACCTTGTCACATCCAAATAGCCTCTTAACTTGATTTCATTCCTTCATCTTCAGAAAATTATTTAAAGTGGGGATGCAATTTGTGGCAGGGATGCATTTTTCGGCACAACACCACCACTGTCATTCCACACGCTGATTAAAAGACAGATTAGCCAGCAGCGGTCCTGTGCACTCCTCTCCTCACCAGCAGCTCAATCTCACAACATCACAATCAGACATAACGTGATGTAACATCATATACGTAACATCACGTAACATCAACATAACGTAACATAACATCACAACATAACATAACGTAATATCAGCAGTGAATGAAAGAGGTCAAAAACACGCAGCTTTAAACCGACCAGCAACAGCCAAATGCACAGTTGACGCCTAAATGAAATGATTACTTGGAAAACAGGCCACTGTGCTATATTTGACAAAATCTGGTGTCGGAGCACCAAAGCAGATGACAGCATAATCGGTGACAGCACACCCGTACATTGCCAGTATCATTCATGTCTGCATATGTCTTATAACTTATAAACACAAAACACACGTGTGTAGATTGGTTATTAGTCAAATACATAATAAATAAGTTCTACTTACATCATAAGTGAACTCTCTGGGCTTTTCGCTGTGAGAAGTTGTCTATTAAACCCTTTAGATTGCTGGTGCTAGCATTAGCATTAGCAGGTGTCTTGTTCTGCTCCCGATCAGTACAACAACTAGTGCTTACTATCTCGTCTTTCTTCTTAAAGAAACTGCCTATTTTTTTTAAGCTTTTCTGGGATTTTTTTCCTTGGCTGTTTCTTTCAGTTTTTGCTTCTGAAACCCGGTTTTGTGTTTGCACTCCGTTGCTCGTTCTTTTACTTGCTGTCTGAACTCCACTGTGTGGATTTTACTTTGCAGTAGTACCCATGTCCCAGAATTCCACTTTATACACTTTTGAACATCAAATCACTCATTAATCTTTAGTTAAACTTAATGTAAAAATGTAACATAGAGGTATGAGTCAATAAACTACATGCTTGTATATGTGGTTTTTTTTTTTTTATGTTATTGTATTGCTTATTTGGTGAATGAATGATATCAAGAGTGACGCCATGGAACAGATGACTAGGCTCATTGAGTGCTATAAATACTTCTCACTTGGCATTTTGATTCGGTTTTGCTGCTATATGGTAGATTTAGTGTTTTATCGTGATATTTTTGATACAGTAGTGTAGAGATAAGGACAGGCCTTTGCGAGATAAAGAGGGGCCCGCATGCAGTTGCATTACCTGCATATATGGTAGTTACGCCGCTGTCTCTGACCACAAAATCCTATAATGGATAGTGAGTACATAAGAAAAGATCATCGATTCAAGTATGGACAGTAGGGACGTAAATATAAACAATTTTTGCCTGCTTGTTTCTCTCAAACTCTCTCTGTTTTCCACACTTGACACCTAGTATACCCGCTGTGCTTGCAAAGCCTCCGACATTGTGGGTGACCCCTCCCACATCTCCTCACCCACCTGCACTCTGGGAGTATCGAATCCCACCGGAGTATCCGATCCAGCTCCCACAACAGCTTCTTCCCCAAACCAACCAGGATCCTTAATATTCTGTGCCCCCATCCAACATCCACACAAATTAAAACAAGTACTGGACTCCTCATTTGCTCTCACAAAACATCTTATCAATACTCCACTATCTACATTAAGTTGTCTAGTCCAATTCTGGTAATCTGCTACTTGTCTTGTAGTATACTAGCAGTAGAAGCACTGGAAGTAGTAACATCGTGGGAAGGAGTGCTGCTGTCTTCTATGTTGCACTGTGATCCAGGAGTAACACTATTTCACTTCTCCTACGGAATAAAGTTGTCTTGACTTGACTAGTCTCGCTGGCTGTTTGCTTTTTGCAGTTGTTGCATGTTGTTGCCTTATATTCTGAGCCGTTGCTGCCTCAGCAGCTTTTCCAGTCACCAGTCTCATATAAATGACATAAGATTAATTTTTTTTTGTCACAGTTTTGGTGACATTTGGTCCAGGTATGAAGTTGGAAAATGCATCTCAGCTTTTCATTTGTTTTGCTGATTAGAAAAAAAGCAAATCTGTGTTACATGTGAGGGATGAGATGGTGTATTAAAAGCTTTTAATGTGGAGCTGCACTGTCAGACAACCAAATGGGTTTTCAAATTAAAGGCATTATTCCAAATATGAGGAAAAGAACAGATTTGGTAATTAGTGCTTTTTATCAAAGTAACGCTGAATACATATTTGGAAAGGCATCTTGATAAATGAAAGAAGCAGGTAAAAATTGTTTATTTTTATGTCCCTACCGTCCATACTTGAATCAAGGCCTATGCCATCAACTATACAACTCATCTTTAAAACAGTATAAAGACAACAAAATGTCTTTAAACTCTTGTAAATCAACTACTCAGACAGTGAGAAGAAACAAAAATATGTGCAAGCAGAAGTGGAAGACAAATTTGTAAAGGCCAAGAAAAGCCAATAAGAAAAAGTTGCAATGTGGTCATAAACATCGTTTTCTAACTCTGCAAGCTTCCAAGTTCAGCAAACGATTGATTTCTAGTAAGCAATGTAGAATGCTGCGTCTATGTCCAGTTTGGCGTATAATCCAGCCTTAGTGCATGTACAGGTGAAGTGCTTGTGAGTATAGCGTCCATCGTTTCTTTGTCCTTCCCTCACTATTTTCCCTTTTTTTAAGGGTACAACACATACACTCGTGTTTGTGCCAATCGGATGTGACCACTCCATTCTCCACTTACCAGGTAGTTTCTTTTGTTGGTACCTTCTCCCTGTCTCCTCCTGTCTTGTCAAAGTTGGCAGCACCTCTGGTAAAAGCTTATCCTCATGCTCTCACTAGCACATAACATCAAGGATTTATAGCCGCCACTGTCACAGAATATGACAGTTTGAGTGTGTTGATGGGTGTGTGTGTGTGTGTGCAAATGTGCATCAAGCAGGCCAGGTTCCTGCAACCCACATCCTCTCCCTTCTCTGCTATACTTTTGTTGGTTTTCTCTTTACTGTTTGGTTTTTTGATTTTTTTTTTTTTTTTTTTTNTTTTTTTTTTTTTTTTTTTATCTTTGAAGTATCAGCGTGTGATCTGTGTGCGCACGTTTATTTTTAAGTCAGAATGCTATATTTCATCTTCAAAGAGTGACAGATATACATAATTGAAGCTTCTTACTTTAAAGACAGAGAGATGGTCCACCAATTGACAACACCGTCAAGATTATAATTTTCTTTTGCTGTAAATTGATCTGTTGGCAGCTCTGATTTTAGCGACGTCCCACGCAAGCCTGTGAAAATCACAGCATCCTAGCTGAACCTCACTTTGAATCATAATGGATTTCTAGGGAGTGATCACAAAACAGCAACTTGCATCACAAATCTCCTAGCAACCGCATCGGACGCCATCATCATCACTGAGATCCAGCGGAGAATTGGATGTGCACAAACAGTAGCTAAATATATCACAGCCAGAGCAGAGTTTTGGCCTCTTTGTACACTTACAGTGTGGGCAGGCTATTAGCTGCCACTGCCTGGACAAAAAAAAAAAAAAAAAAAAAAAAAGGATAAATTTTGTCAGTGCTAGCAGTTTTTTTTCCCATGATGTCAGTGTTGCAGTAGTGCAGAAATGTCTGTTATGATATCTGATGTGTCTCTTATATCACCTTTTCTGTTGTGAGCGGCTTTAATGGGTGATGGTTAATTAGTCTTCTATAGAGTTTCTGCATTTAACTTTAATTGTTTTACAAATAGCTGGTTGGCAATAAATTATCTGATGACGAATGCTAATTCTATCAGTGATATTATATTCACAAGTAGAAATTAAAATATGCATTACAGGTCACAAAAAATGTTTTGAAGAACCTTATTCTGCTCTGATAAGAAATAGTGAAAAGATTATTTATGGAATACTCCCAAACTTACAGTGCCTCTTGAATTTCACCATGATTATTTTATGGGGGAAAGAAAAAGACATAATTATCTCTTTCTCTCTCAGCAAATGAGTATTTACAGGAGAGCAGACACACACATTTTGTCTTTGAGACTGCACATACACGTTACATGCTTGGTTAGTCAGCTACAAAGTATGATTCTAGAGAACAAGTGTTTAGCCAGAATCCACCATGTTGCAGCTGCCAATCAGAACAGAGCAGGCGTTTCAGAAATGTCTTTATTTCACTCAGTAGCGGTGCTGCAGCGAGCGTAGAGATGGAAATGTTTTTTTCTGCATATTAAAGCATCGAAAAAGTTTAAAAATAGATTCCCTAAACGAAACAACAGCACAGAATTATAATTTGTTGTATTTAATACTTTGTATAATACTTTGCTTCATTAAAGTCCACTATCTTACATTACAAGCTCCCAGTTTTAAAGGAGAATTCAACACTTCCAGCACACAGTTAACTTCATGATTTATTTAACCAGAGAGAAGGTAAAATGTATCTCAAAGCAGTCCACTGTACTAAAAAAAAAAACACTTTACAAATGTAAAATATATAGATTTAAAAACATCATATTTGTGTAAATTACATTGTAGGATGATATTCTAATTCTCTTTAGACATCCTTGGCATCTGTTAAGATTGTATGAATCTAGATGCCGAAGATAAATGTGATTTTGGTTGTTTCTATAGGAAAAAGGAGTTTTAGCCAAACAATATAATTCAGCTGTTGTCTTGCTGAGAAAGCACCGTTCCTTTGAATATCGAATGAATTGAGATGAAGAGGAGGTACAGTGTTGAGGAATAATGAAAAGGGGTTACAAGAGGTAATACAATATAATATTCATTCTTTTCAGACTTCAACGAGGCAAGATATGAAGTGAATAGTAGATGTACAAAAGAAGTAAGAGTGAGAGAGACATAGTCACACAGCTAGGAAAATGGAGGAGACAGCACGGCCTTCTTTGTCCACCCCGACCTCCTGTATCATGGGTGTCTCATAACCCTCAGTCGTCTGTGGACGTGATTTGCTCATAAACTGCAAAATGATCCATCTCTCGCGGGATGGTTCCACCGTGTCATTATGGCACAGTCATGCCTCGGGCTCTCTGCTGGGGCTTGATCCCTACAGCTTTATGGTATGACCCTGTGTGACAGTTGGTACTGAACCACTTCGCTCTGCTTCTGTCACTTCCTCCAGCAGGGACATCGTGATGATCCCCAGAGACCTGGAAGAATTACTCAACAGCCACCACAGTGTTTGCTGTCGCATTTAAAATGCATCAGCTGTTAGGGTGACGGCGTGTGAGGAAACGTGCTAATGGCTGTACAACTGACACTTCCCGCACCGCGTGGTAAATCTGTTTATCTCCCACTGCCATGACATCTCATAAGCAAGAACATATAATATCTTGTGCTACTTGGCTGGCATGACATTTACCATTGGTCATGGCACGATATAACTCTTTTTTTTTTTTACTGTTCTTAGTATATTAACAAATATAGTCTAAAGATTTATGAAATTCAGACGCTGAAGTTGTCTTTTCACATACAGCTGTGGCCAGACCACATGGGCATACCATCAAGATGTCAGATGAGCGCATCCCCCACCCACCTCCCTATGGATTGCTTGGGGAAAACGCTTTCATGGGGGTGTGTTGGAACTTGNAAAAATCAAAGAATACACCCCCTCCCCTTAGAATTCGTATTTTGAAAGTCAGACAAGGTTCCTCAACCCAGAGTTCAGCACTGACATCATTTTGATATGGCTGCTCATACCGTTAACAATAATTTCTCTATGCATAAATGAACAGTTAGAAAATATGACATAATCATGGCGAAAGCAGCTGTACAGGCCACTTCTGAGGATCACTTGCCTGGCTGTGCACCTCTCAGTTTTTGAAAATACATGGATGGCTTTTGTGTGGCATAAATGTGACTGACCAAGCAAAGAGGTTCGGAGGAAGAAGAAGTCGGCATATAGGAAGAGAGAAAGAGAGGGACTGAAAAAACGAAGATGAACAAAGTTTTCATCTCATAGCCAATGCAAGTTACAGCAATTCCTCCTCTTCTTTAATCAACAGCAACCGCCTCCATGTTTTGTTGTGACAGAACTGGAAACTACTTCTACATCCTCTCGGTTTTTATTTTTTCAGTTAAGAGCGGCTTTGTCATGCAGCGCCACCAAAAATCCCGGAGTTGAAGTGCACGGTTGTCATGAAAGCGCAAGAGGCATACGTGCTAGGACATGTAGAAAGTTGTTTTGAAGCCACATTTGCATAGCATCAGTGTTAAATATAAACTAGTCTTGCATCATCCAACTTGTATTAAGCAGCAGTTAATAGACCCTGACATTCTCCTGTAAACCTGCTTGATAGAATTTAATTCACTGTTCTCTCGCTAAAGTCTGTTTCAAGTCTCAGTGGGATGATTTTCAAACAATACTGAAATGAATGAAAATCAATGGCTCCTAAAGTAGGCAAAAACTTTCAAAAGGTCCTATTGTTTAAAATGTTTTGGAAGGTGGTTTGCAGTAATGTGAAGGATGCATGATTTGTGGAAAATAAGCTAAAACCTGCAAAATAAAGATGGTATTAACCTTTAAAATCACTATATAAAACATAACAAAAAGACATCTGATTTACATGAATGCAAACGATATTACGGTATATAATCACAGCAGTTAAGCCCAGTTGTTATTTGAATTATGAATAGCGCTTATATGGTTATTTCATTAAGATCCTCCTATGAGGTTCTACCCATAGAAATCAAATGAAAAACTTCATTTCAATTTTATGACCTAGAAATAAATATGATTTGTGTTTGCCATCTTCTTTGCCACTTCAGGCTATGAATTAAACATTAGATGTGATGGTATTTGAAGACGTAAGAAGCCACAGAAATATCACAAATGCCAAGAGAAATTGTCTCATTATGCTGCCATTAAATACAGAAAGTCAATCATGGGACCTTTAAACCTTTCAGTGGACCTCCACAGTGAATCATCAGGGATGTATTTTTAAAACATAGTACCAAATCACTGAAGGAGCCACACAAACAAACAGGTTAGTTCAGTATTCCACTCATGGATTCATGCATGCATTATCCAGAAATACTCTTTATAATTCTACTCACCTCAAAAGAAAGTACGACTAATGCTAATGTAACATTTGCTAGCGTAGATGACCCGAGTTTAGGGTTATTTACAGAAAGACTGAGGCAGATGTGAAGTCAAGCCTTCCCTGAAGACAAATGACTATGGGGTTTATTTGTTTGGCTTTGCTAATGATGTAAAGCCAGTGGCGCTTCTGAGACATTACAGAATAATTCAAATCAAAATAATGTATTCCAATGTCAGTTTCATAAAACATTGCCAGAGGAAATGCATTTATCCACTGATTTGTTGTAGCCAAATGAGTTTTATGTATGTAGGAAAGTGTTTGTTAGGTATTGCGTTTGTGTGTGTATGTGAAGATTTTACAAATCTACACATTATTGCACAATGTTACCAAATTGAATGGAAATCAATGGGTTGTAAATGGCTCTACGACTCTGTCCTATAAGTTCCTCTGTAAAAATCTTCCGGCCGCTGCTCACCACTTGGTCCTGCTTTAATAAGCCCCTTTAAGACATGCAGCCCTTCCTGTTAGTATGCTGGCATTTTAACATTTCAGCCTCATGTCTGAAAAGGACACTTTTCCTAAGTAGCGTTGGCAGTTTTACTAGATAGGACGTAGTAACATCTCTGTAACACTTCCTTAAGGCACTCCTGACAGATATGGTGGGTTCCAAAGCTCTTATTTGATTGATCCTCAATCCTCGATCCCTATGTGACCTGGAAACCATCTCTCAAAGCTCTTATTTCTGCTCTGAGGATCAAGGAGCGAGGAGGCTTCCCCAGGCAAGGAAACATGAGACGATCCTATGTGGAAGTCTGTTACCTGACAGTCATGCCCCTTCACTTTGTCTGTTTCTGATTGGACAGATCTGCTACAGCTGATCTGGTATACTGACACCTCATCACAACACAATTGTATCATGATTTTGATCAAATGTGTGAACAAACTAATATGAGCAACAACTCAGACGTGAAATTATTCTATCTAGATTTGATTTTGTCATATCAATCATCATCATGATTTTGTCATTTGGCATATACCACAACTATATATGCAGACAGAAAAAAAAATAGATTTGATTTTGTCTGATTCATCATCTGGTTAAAACTGCTGCATACGGAGCCCCTTAGGGCTCGTGTGAAAAAAAAAAAAAANAAAAAAAAAAAAAAAAAAAAAAAAAATCAGTTGGAGGTTAAAAAAACTTTTTTTTTTCTTTTTGTTTTTTTCTGGGTTTTTTTTCGCATTCTGTTTTTTTCCTCTTCTGAAAAGTACTAAAAATAGGTCAAAGCTACAGCGCAATGGAGCTATTTTGCTATTGTTTGAGGAACGATTTCCGGTTAGCTAAATGCTAATGCCAGCTAGCAGCTAACGTGTCTGTGAGTGTACCCACTACAAGTTCTGATGAAAAAACAAGTCAGTGAATAAAGTCACTAACTCACTACTACTTTTGACAGTGTTCTAGTGTTTGGCAGTTCCAACATTGTATTTTTGTGCATTTATAATGGTTAATTCTTTTACGAGAGTTGACTTACTGCTAACTCAAACAGCAGCAAAACAGCTCCGTTGCGCTGTAGCTTTGACCTATTTTTAGTACGTTTCAGAAGTGAAAAAAAAACAAAGCAAAAAAAAAAGAAAAACAAAACCCGAGGAAAAAAACAAGAAGAAAAAAANTTTTTTTTTTTTTTTTTTTTTTTTTTACCTCCATCTCATTTTTTTCTTTTTCTTCCATGTCCCCTTAGGGGCGTCGTTTTTGTTTTTTGTTTTTTTTTTACCCACTTTATTTTTTTTTTCACACATGACCCCTAAGGGGCTCAGTAGCTGCATGTGTGTTCAGTGTAAGTCTAAATAACAAAGAAACATAAAACAAATTGTACTCAACTATATTATTTGAAAGCAATTACACACAGCGTGTGGCTACATTGTGCTCAGCCACACAGCATCATTCACAACGCTCCCAGTGTCTTGTTTTGCTTTTTATTTGGTAGATTCATGAGTCACCAGGGCAAACTGTAGACTGATGATGCATGAACCATTCAAAATATAGGAATTGTCACTAATCATGAGGTGGCAAACATTTGCACGCACATAAGCTTGTACATCAGTATAAACATTTCATACAATCAAGCTTGGATAAATAAAGAAGGGCCCACAGAGCTCAGTCCCTTTAGCTAGCATGCATTTTAAGACACACAACTTTTTTTTTTTTTTGTNTTTTTTTTTTTTTTGGTGAAATTACATAAAATCAACCAACAGCAGTGATGTCAAAGATAATTGTGATGGTGGAAAAATGTGGCTATCCTACAATCTGGTCAGCAAAAGGATCCAGCAGACAATTCTCATCTCCACTCATTGTACTGTAAGTGTAGGTCGATTCATTTCACAGCTGTCATTTTGTCCTTTTCCCTCCTCTCGATGGGAAGGCCCCCGGGGTGATCTGCAACCTTGAGCCACTTTGGAGAGCCATAGACTTTGTCTGTCACCTTCAAACACCACCTCCCACTGCAGATATATGGGGCTGTGGGTGCCCTTAGCCCTCCTTGCTGCATAAAGTCCCAGGGAGGGAATAACAAGCAGGGAAGTTGTTAGTAGGTGGCTGATGTATTTCTAAGTGGTCTGTAAGGGTGTGCAGGTCACTCTGCTGACACAGCTGTTACTGATCGCTATCATTGTATTGGTGTTGTACAGAGCTCACATCACACACACACACATATATTGCATGAATGCAGAGCAGACGTGCCTTACACACCCACAGGGTCACAGTAATATACTGCATGGAGGTGTTATATTTGCAATGACAATTTGTTGAAATGTACGTCCGCCTGCCAAACTTCAGCACTTTAACACTTACTCAACCGAGGAGAGAAGGTCTGATTGCATCTCTACTGCTCTTATCCAGATACACATTTTGAATAACTCACATATTTTTCACTGTGCTGGTATTTCTCTTTATATTATTATAATGTTTGAATGAGCTAACACAGTTGGCTAAGTAATATCAATCAAAAAAAATGGCTGATAAGGCTACAGTTCCTCTCCAAACACAGTTCCCTCCACCAAGGAGTAGACTTGGCCAAATTCCTGAATCTTACAGTTAACAGAGTCAGCCTTTCCACCAAATCAACTGAGCCGATTCGCAACCAAAAATTAATCGTATATTTTGGTTACTTCAAGTTTCTGGTGTAAATGAAAGAGCTCAATATAGTTTTGTTTTTCTTTCACGATAACCCCAACCCTCGAGATATATCACCTATGAAAATAACATCTTTTCATTTGGCTCAGAAAATCTAGTTAGTTTGGGCAGCTTTCACAGCTAGCATAAGGAAACATCTGATGGAGTGTACGTGACTGTCCACTAGAGGGCGACTCATTGCCTACAAACAAACATGCTAAACAAATAATTGAACATCTCAGAGCTGAATTAATGAGCTATCGGTTCAGTTTTAAATTATCTAAACATCACAAGCCTACAAAGATGTTATGTTTTCATCCATGTCTGTTGCTAAGTTCGTTTGGTAGATTTACTTAAAAATTTATGAACCAATTTTAACATAGCTTGGTGTAAGAGTGGGAGTGTCCCAGGAAAGAACCGTAATGGTCATGCTTGTCTTGTCTAGGCTTGTTCAGCCTTGGTGGAGGTATGTATTCCAAGGAAAGCCTTTTCAGTTTAACTAGTGCAGCAGCTGTTGAAAACGTGCCTGTCCGGACCGGGCTGGACTTTAAGGTGTGTGCTGCAGCCTGCCATAGGCCTGTGGAATGGAGGAACGTATCCTGCCACCGCGCCCGGAGTATATCCTGGTGTACGGACTACTTTTTACCAGCACAGCTCAATCGAGAACTGTTCATCCAAACAACTTCACACATAATACTGCACATCCTTGGGCCCTGAGCATTATTAATATTATAATTTCAACTTCACACAGTGCCGGGTTCTAGAGATATTGGTACCACAGACAGACAGATGGAGATTTCTGGCTTTATAGTTAGATATGTGTGATCCTGTGGCATTAAAGAGCAACTATACCCAGGCTAACATCCCGCTGGTACAGAAATCAAGCTATCAGAAGTGCAACAGAATCAAAATATTCAACACAGGTCAGTGCAGCAAAGTCTGAAAATGCTCTTTAAAGGTTGGACAGAACTATTGGCAGTCTTTGAACTGTGATGTCCAGCCTAGGGGTAAGCTGAATATAACAAGTAAGTTCCCTCTTTTCCCCAATTCCCAAGGACCAGGGCAGAATGTGAGCAGAGTTTAGTTCAAGCAATCCATTTTTCCTTACTTTAGTATGAAGCACAGATATCAGGGTTGGCCAGAACGATAAATAAAAAGCATTACGCTGTATGAAATACCTTTCCTACCAAAATAAATGAGAACAGAATACAATAATACTGTCTCAACTGTCCACTTCAAAAACAGGGAAAATTGATACAGAACAAAATAGCTTCCCACCCTTACAGCTTCAAGACTGCTTTCATGATTATTTACAGAGATCAATCACACAACAATACAGAACGCTGATCAAGCTGACATGTGGAAAGCAGAGAAAGAGAGAATCTGCAGGATAAACTGGCAGCTGGGGTTTAAATATTCTCCAGGGCTGGTTTCCACCAATCCATGCCTGGCCATGCCTGCTCATTCAACCAATCAGCTCACACCACCTGTCACACCTCAGACTCATGCTGCATTCGACAGACCTCGGAAGTCGAAATTTTTCCAGTTGGAAGTTCCAATTTCCGACCTCAAACCGTTCCAGCCAAATGTAATCAAAAAAGCATAGCTGAACACCAATAAATACTGTAAAATTCATTAAACTTCGTAATAAATACTAACTACAGTAAAGTTAGACTACAGGACTGTTTGGTTGTGTTGTTTTACAATGATATTAATTACTGTGGGTATTAAACTTTGTGCAGAGAAGTAATATTATGAAATTATTTACACTTACGTATCAATGGCAAACACTTATTATAAAAACAGATAGTTAACTTGGCGATATATTCTGACCTTTTTCTTTCAATTTCATGCAAGAAAAAATACTTTATTCGCCTTTTAGCTGATCATTTCCATTCACAAAGCTCACTTCCACAGCACTGCCATGTTGAGTGACATCATACTCGGTAAGTCAGGGTAGATTATTTTGGTCTGAGTTTCCCAGCCAGAACTCCGACTTCAAGTCCTGTTCCAATGCATTTTTCCAAGTAAGAAGCCGGAAAAGTCTGAGTTCCGAGGTCTGTCGAATGTAGCATCAGTTGCTCTCGCTCTCTCTGTGTCTCTCAAACAAACACACACACACATGCGCACACAATATACAGAATCACATAACCCGGAGATATAACATAATGTTGACGTAATGGTTGAAATGAAAGCTTTGTCCACTTTGTTTTCTCTAGATGTGATTGTTTTGTGAAACAAAATCTAATTTTATGGAAAACAACAAAATACAAAATTTGCATTATGTTACTGGAGATGAAAAGAATTGGCGATGGCATGTGGCTTACCTACATGGACACACCTGATGAAAATAAGCAAATGAATAATTTCTTTAGGCAGTGAATATTTCATTTAATTTCATTTCATTTTTTTCCCCAACATATTTTGTTAATTCATACAAACTCGCCAAAACCAATTTTTAACAGTACCCTACAGATACTAGAAGTGACTTCAAGTTATTTCTTAAAATTAAATTGTGATGATCACAAGCAAGAAACTGGGTCACCGCAGCCTTAAACAGTCACCACAGACCCCATAAACACCCAGTCATTTATACGCGTTTTACACCCACGCACTGTACTTACACACACACACTTACACACACCTTCTTTATGTGCACAAATCAATATTCATGACAGCTCACAGCAAGTGTGAAGTCAGTGTGTGCTCATATTAACATGTATGAACTCAACCCCCCCATAACCATGCCTTATTTTTAATCACTCTTATTATGTGTCAGCAGGCTTGTTCACACTAAGTACTGAAGGAACACACTGCTAGCTACAAAAACACATCATCCCAACAGACTCCTGTCTTCAGCTGAATGCGTCTGCTGACTCTTCTCCCAATGCTAAAGCCATTTGGATTTCAATGCTGTTTGAGTGTTTGACAAAGCGTGAATGCAGATGCAGAGCAACGAGTTTGTTAGTGGCATGCAGATTAGAAGCAGGCGAAAAGTAAAATCTGTAAATTAGAAGTAGTCTTGATGCGGAAATGCCACGTCTGTGATTTTGTTAATAAGCCATCTTGTCTTTTTGGTCTACTTACAGCTACATAATGTCTACATAATGTCTGCATCCTCACAGATGACCATTTAGAGTCGTGGGCCCAGATTCATAAACGGTAGCGCATGAATTACCGCATTGCTATGCGCAAATATCATAGCGCAACTGTGTTCCCTCATTCATAAAAGCCCGTTAGCGACATATTTTAGCGTTAGCCTTGAAGGAGGCGTTAACAGTGATATTTCTTTATTTACATGTCGCGGTAGCTGTTCATAAAACAAACCGACATGCAAAAATTAAGACCTGCTTCATTCCGGTGGTAAATTTCAGCGGTATGAAATCTGGGCGACATTTAAAACTGTATTTGCCTCATGTCTTAGTGATCAGTAACTTTGATAGATAAACTCACTCAGATGATCAGTCAGTTTTTAAAAGGTGAGTTTTGATCTGATCTGACACGTTCCCCCCCCCCCCCCNCCCCCCACACACACACACACAGCACAATTACACACTACAGAGGTTAATATGCATATTTATCTATTATTTTAATGTCAGTTTTAAAACGAGGTGCTGTAACGCAGAATGTATCTTTCTTTTCCAATTTATCGCTTTTAAACCAGATAAATCAGGATAAATAAAATATGCAGCAGCTCATTAACACGCTGATCTTCATTGGTTTTTACCTGTCACACCTCACAGCAACCNAAATATGCAGCAGCTCATTAACACGCTGATCTTCATTGGTTTTTACCTGTCACACCTCACAGCAACCCTACCTTCATGTGACAGCTGTGCACTGACTATCGTAGCAGAAGTTTTATGAATGAGCTTCAATTATCACGGCACGCATTTAGGTCAATGCTACACCCCTTATCGCCATTTTTTTTTATGAATCTTAGCCCATGTGTTTTAAGAAAAATAGACAAAATGGAGGAAACCACAACTTTTCCGGGACAGTGTTCTGCACACAGATGAGACAATGCTGTTGCGCTTAAACACATAAAAACACCAGTCTGTTCCTTTAATACAAGTCAGCAGATGCAAGAAGATTGTGGTGATTATTAAACCCGTTTGATCCTGCAAAAATGTTTGACCTTGATGTATATGGCCTGTAATTGACTCAGAGGGTCATTAGGGGCAATTAATACCAGTCAGCAGTTGGCTGGTAGTTATCATTTAGTTGCTAACCCATGAGCCCTTCCTTCCTTCCTTCCATCCATCCATCCATCCATTCCTCCATCCATCCATGATCTCGCCTGCATGTATTTTGGATTGTGGGAGCATTCCCACACAAAATGGACCAAGCCAGATATGAACCCATGACCCTCTTACTATGAGGTGGCTAGTGTTAACTGAAGGTTCAGTTTCATCACACAACAAATGCATTCTCTCTCTCTCTCTCTGTCCCTCAGATATATTCCATGTGTGATATTACATTGGACTTTTATGTACCTGTATGCTTTGTCCTTTAAATTATAGCTCTTTCCACTTGGGGCAAAGCATTGTGGCTACATAGGGTAAAGACTCATATCTAGCGTGGCCTAAATAAGTACTACACACCACATCAGCATACATAATGTTTTTCTTGCTTCAATCTGATGAGATTTAGTTTCCTTTTCCTTGGTGGTTGAATGTGTTGTGCCCCTGGGAAATGTTCCATGCTCTCGCACGGAGTGATTTTACATTCTGGAACAGATGGCTGCTGAGAACTTCTGCATGACAACTAGTCACTCTCTCTGCTGTATCTTGTTCCTCTCATACCTCACTGATCATGAGAGCCTGCAGTAGTTTACGAGCCAATCATCAGAGCAAAACACTGGACAATGATCTAATTTAAGTCCATGTTGTGCTACAAACAGCTGGAGGAAACAGAGACAAAGAGTGCCTTAAAGCCGAATTCATGGATTGTGCACATCTTGACTGATAATTGCAACATCTGTTTAGTTTTTATGTTCTTGTTAGCTACATGCATTTCATCCCTGAATATAAATAATTACTACATGAATTGGTTGGTTAAATCAAGCATTATGGTAGATACATCCTTGCTCGAAAGGCTCTTTTCTGTACAAAGATAAGCTAGAAACAACTGGCAGAATTCTGCAGCATTATGAAATTTAAATGACATGGGAGTTTGCATGCTTTTCTGTCGAATTTCTGATTCTTAATAGTGTCATTGTTGGATAAAACCTTTAAGAAGCAGGGGAAGGAACGAGGTCAGTGAAAGAAATACATAAAATAGTAAACCCTGAGAGTGGAGGAAGCTATGCACTCGCCTTCTAAGCACAAGGAGACATTCATCTCATCCCCTCCCCTCTGTGTGATCTTTTAATGACAATGAAAGAGCCTGCAAGAATTCAAGCAATTTTCTAAATTGATTTTTCTCCTCGGACAATTTACTTTCCTGTAAGAGCGTCATTCATAACTTAGCAGGAGATTTAACACTAGCCTCTGTGAGGGAGTGTCAACTGCACACTTAGTCCTGCCATCACAGCATATATCTAGTACCTAAGTTTATATACATTTCTTTTTTTTTATGTATGCATGTAGCTTGCTGTCAGCTTTGCTTTGTGGCACATGCTTGCAAATCATGTGAGATGTCAGCAGAAATATGCCTCTTATTGAACTTTTTTCTTTTTTTTACACACCAGGTCATTATAGGCATATAAGGGGCTCAAAGTTGAACATTTGTGGTTAGAAGTAAATTACTGCCTCCATTCCTGCCAGCTGTGGTGTATGTGCATTGCCATTCCATTGCCATGCCCTCCCCCAAGCCACTGAAACCATTGCATGCTCTGAAGAATACTGCTTTGGGCATGTGTGTGCAGGTGTGTATGACTGTGGTTTGTGTTGCCTTACATGCACTGTGTGTGTAATGGTGCAGGGCGGGCTGTCCGCTGTGTGTTGTGAAACTAGCCGAGAATAGCCACCCAAACATGAAGACAAATGGGGTGCAATAGGAACAGGCTGGCAGGCTGGGTGACGGCTAGGCCGCTCGATAAAAAGAAAGATGAAGAGAGGCTGTTCAATAAAGCAGCCAGGCCCTGCCAGGCTGCGATCGCTCCAGTGGGATTGCTAGAGAAGAGACAGGGAGAGTAGAGAGAGACAGTAGGAGGTATGGAGGTGTGAGGGTGCAAAAGAGAGAGAGAGAAAAAGAAAGTGATGGCATGGAGAAAAAGGCCAGCAGAGCAGTGAGCTGGAGAAAGGGGTTAAACAGACAATGTCTCGGACAGGAAGGACTAAGAAAAGAGACGAGGCAGCGTCTTAGGCTGGATTTACACTATAAGTCTTGATGTGCAATTCCGATTTTCTGCCTATATCCGATTTTTTGTTCAATGTATTTACATTTTCTTTTTTAAGCGGCTTATATCTGATACCTGTATTTATACAGCTTTTACCTGTTGCAGACCAGATGCAGCTGTGCATGCGCACGNATATCTGATACCTGTATTTATACAGCTTTTACCTGTTGCAGACCAGATGCAGCTGTGCATGCGCACGTTTCTGAGACAGATGTAAATGTAACGCTTCAGCGGATGAGAGAACTGTTTAAAAATATAATCAGCGGGTTAAAACTTTAACATGCAGAGAGAAACATCTGATATGTTGTGTGAGCGTTTATCTCTCCTATCGGGACACGCAGTTTCCTGATAGTTTCTGATCACGGAGGAGAAGCGGGTGGAGTATTGCTGTAACGGCAACTATCACACAACACTGTAAAATGTGACAAGTTGATCTTACTTTAAAAAAATCTAGGAAACCAATTGCCTTGAAAAAGTAAGTAAATATAATTATTAGTCTTAAGTTATGTTTACTTTATGTCTACTTGAACTTAAGACTAATAGTTATATTTACTTACATAGGCAATAGATTTCCTAGATTTTTTTTAAGTAAGATCAACTTGTTACATTTTACAATGTAACATGTCTGACATTTAACACACATAAGTGTGTCTGATATATGTAATCTAGCATGTCCTCCATTTCTGTTTACAGAGAACGATCATTGTATTGATCGCTTACATCATTCATATGCAGATAAGATAACATGACAGAGTCAGAATGGGAAGGAAATTCCGATCTGTGTATTGAGACAGCAGTCATATTGGTGGATATCCGATACGTATCCGATTTATTTTCTCATATTAAGTGGCCCAAATCGGATCTGAGCATATCCGATTTCATGTGGCTTTTTACCATTTACATCTTCAGGGNTGGCCCAAATCGGATCTGAGCATATCCGATTTCATGTGGCTTTTTACCATTTACATCTTCAGGGAACATATCTGATACCTGTTGCATGTGTGCAAATAATCGGAATCAGGCCGCATGTGCGTGGTCGTGTAAATCCAGCCTTAGATTCTCCAGCACCATTCCCTCTGCAGTAGCGTGCCTCCTTTCCAGCAGAAGCCTGTGACAGATTAGGCTCCAATGATTTCATTTTACATCTATACGCTAACTGAAGAGAAAGACGTGGATGTGCTCATCAGTGGCTCATCTAGAATGACAGATGTAACATCAGGCTTGGCTCATATCTGTTCCCAGAGCTGTCAAAAACCATGCCATTTCTGTGCTGGCTCTGCCCCGTAAACCTGTTTATTGGATTTTCGATGGTATGTATAAAGTCGTTTTTGTTTGTTTGTTTTGTTTTTTCATGAAGCTTGTTAGACAGTCACCAGAAAATAAAATGAAGGGGAAATAGCAGACGCCTCCGCAGACTGCATGGACATAGCAGGCTGTACTGTTGAAGGGGTTTCCTTATAAATGCTGTGTTTTGGCTCTGGTTAGCCAGGTGTAATTAGGGTTAAATCCCAGGCTGTCAGTCAGCTTGTCATTTACGGCCGCTAAAAGGGTCATCTCCTGTGCTGAGGAGCGCCGGTCTGCCACTCCTATCAGCTTTATTATTCTGGGCTCTGTCAGAGAAGCAGGAGCCGGGTGGGCAGAGGCTCATGTAGAGGAGGGAGGATGATCTGAAACGAGCCAATCTGTGAAGGGCAGAAGATGCAGTATCATGCAGCCGGGTAAGAAAAAAAATAGACATACAATATTGTTAAGAACAGATATTAACTGGATATTAAATTCAATAAAATGAGTATTTACAAATGCAGTGACGTTTTATATGTAAAGTTAGATTTTTTTTTTTTTTTGNATTTTTTTTTTTTTTGTGCTATTTTTATCAGAAAGTGTCAGTTTAAGCTGTAAAAATTTTGTCCCAGACAGATGGAGCACAGCCAAGAATACATACTTTTTTTTTGTATGCGATCCTTTTTTTCCTTACATACTTTTTCCATCCATCCATTTTGTAGTCTATTGCAGGGCTACGTACTTTTTTTTTTTGGTATTGTTTTGTTTTTTTTTGTTTTTTTTTGCAACAATGCCTTCACATTAGAACACACTCACAAGGCCCTTTCAAATCTCAAGTTTAGAAGTAAATTAGGACGTACTTTAACTGGAACTATCCAGATCAGTAAGCATGCACTTCCTTCAGCGAGTCCTTTGCTTGCATTGCTGTAACAGATTATGGAAATTAGAGCAAGACACTGGTCCACTAATTAACGTAAAGAAGCTTTATGAAGGAGCTCCAATTATCACGGCGCTTATATAGTGTGATGCTGTACAGTTAGCATGATTTGTTGAGAATGCTACCCATTATTTTACCTTGTGTCAAAACAACTCAAATACACCGCAGTCTTGATAAAACAGGAACCTGATAATATCATTTTGCCCTCGTCCTCAACTTTACACACCGTATTGTCAGGCGTTCTGTCTCCAAACCCACCGCTGAGAGAAGAGATAACATATTTTCCAAGAGGAAAAAATAGCTGGCAAAATTATCTTTAATGAAGGCTTTAGTTCTAGCTGAAATGGGCAGTGTCATTAGGAAGTCTGTACAGGGATAGTAAGCTCTGACTCATCACTAACAGCATCAGTTAATTAGGCAAATGTCAGTGTTCCTCTCCCAGCCCTCCCACTGTGAGGTAACATTATTAACCGATCAAAATGGCTGACCTCATTAATTTCTCCAGACGTCTCCCATTGTCAGATCCAGGTTGCGGTGAGCCACACATGCTGCCAACACTTACACTTTTTTTTTTGTTTTCTCATAAGATACAAAGTGAGGAAAAAGTTGAGCGGAACTGTGAAATGACCTCCAAGTGTCACGTCTGCTTCCTCCCTGCCATGACTCACCGTCTGCCCATGTGAAGAGCTGTTGCTATTCTTTGCTGTAGGTAACTGAGTTGTCTGAGGAACATTTTCCGCTGCCCTTGTTTGGTATGAGGTTTGCCTGGCTGGTGTTTGATCAGCTTAATTAGACCGAACAAACTTTCCTGAGGTAATACGTCTTAAAGGAAACTTATTATTACAAATTTCCATGTTCATATTTTCATTTAAGAGTCTATTTTGAAACTTTGCAATGCTTTAATGTGCAAAAAAAAATGCAATGATCCTGTCACTTGCTGTGTTGCCGATGTGCACGCTCAGTGAACACAGACCATTTGAAGCCTCCTGCAAAGCTGCAACAGCAATCCTAACACATCAGACACTACGAGACAAATATAATAAAACCTGTAATCTGAGTCAAACTGTACACTATTAACTCTGATTGTGAGATGAATGCCTGGTGAATCATAGATCTTCAAGCAGAAAACAGTATTCAGACAGAAGCGCATCATGAACTTGTCATCCGTCTGCGCTGGTTTATAAGCATGGGTCTTAGCACTCAAATTGCATGATTTTGGTGCTAAAGCTGCCTTTGACTGCAAGAACGCTGAATTGGCCATCAGCGGACATGACTCATACTGCAATCCAGGACCATCATTTTGGACAACCAAAGATTTAACATTCTTTCATGATTGCTAACTTTCTCTCACTCTGTAGGAACATTTAGGTACTGTCCTTATCAAAAAGTCTGCTTTATTCTGATTGGTCGGCTTCAGTAGGCCTTAGCGGTAACATTGACAGACTGTAAAAAACAAAGATGCTGGTCAAACATTCACTCAGCAACCTCAAACTTTGTGTGTCTAATAGGTGTGTAGGCAGGTAAATTCACGTTACATGTTGAGATAAACATGTTACAGAAATAAATGACCAATACAAAAATCAAAGCTTTGAAGGCTGCTCAAGACCTGTGGATTTGTCTTGCTGGATGCATTTCTATAAAATCAACCTCAAGTTTTGATGCTTTAATAATGTTCAACATATACTCCATACTCTATACTGCACTACAAAAATGAAGGACAGTAACAAAAAGCACAATATGTCCCCTTTAATTCTGTATAGATATGCTATTAATCAATCTGCATAGGCATACCCTGCAGTCAAAAACTAAAGAATTGCTGAAATAACTGACTTTACTAGGTTGGATTATTGTGGGATGATGTGCTTTAAGCAGCTGTCTTCACACCAGAAGGTTGACTTTGAAGGTAGAGCGCAGACTGAACCATAATGGTGGAAATCTGAGCACTTTGCTCACTGATACAGGGCTTAGGAAGTCATTGAGGTGTGTGAAACTCACCTTGCCTAGCATCTGCTTGCCATGTACAGCAAAGAGCTCGTAAAGTGGATCTTTTGTCCGCCGACCCTCACCTGCCCCAGTGAAAAGGGAGCCCTGGGGCTGCGGTGCACATGAGTAATGTAATTTAATCTGGTCACAACGGCTTTTATGTCTGCAAGCGGACAGTGAACACATCTGCAGGTTCCATCTCCCTTTAGCCCCGTCTAATTTGTTCATCATTACTGGCTTGGCTTTCATCTGCGGGTTCTGTGTGAATGTTTTTGGCAGCCACAGCCTAGGCGTTAATGGCCTGTTCTTCCCCCTGATGCCGCCCCAATCCTGTGACCCTGTCCAACATGCAACCGTCCACTCTGATGTCACACTGAGATAATTATAGAGAAAAAAAATAAATACCCTTCAGTTCCGTGGAAATCCAGCAAAGCCACAGATTTCTCTGAGTCAGGACGTCTTTCACAGTGACAGAGAAATGAGGGAAAGTTTAAATGTGATGAATCTGACATTTTAATGTTGTGAACCCTATGTCAACCTTAAGACAAGCTCGACTGTGAAGACGTTTACATCAAACCATTACATACTGGGGCAGAGTGGAAGAATCCTATTCATGTCTTTTCAGAAAATTATTCAGCTGATATTCAGCGTCACAATTACAGGATCAGTCGGCACAGACAACCTTCTTTCAGACATCTAACAAAAATTGCATGGCTATTTATGGTAGAACATTTCCAATGCACATAATTTGTAAAGAAGATTTATTGGAGAGTGACAGGAAATGACAGACAGGGATGACCTGCGACAAAGGTCCCCAGCCAGACTCAAACCAGGGAAACTGTGGTTTGTGGTATTCACTGAGACTGATGATCTAATTTAAGGAGATTAGACATGTTTTTCTCCTTTTCCCCACTGGTTTTGTATACATTAGTAGCTTTTTGTCTAAATGAACAACATTGATTAAATTCAAGCTAAAAAGCCACCGAGCACCGTGGAGATAAATCTATTCTTGCTTATTTGTCCAAGAGCAAGCAAGCAAACAAAGGCCAAATAAAGAATGGCTCTAACCTTTCCTTTCTTGCTTCTCCATATATTTTCTTCCCTATAGAAACCTAAGCTGCGCTATAGTGCCTCCAATAAAGAAATAAAGCAAATACGTAGAATAAATACATTTTCCAGTGAAAAACAATGAGTTATGGAGGGTGATCCCTCTCAAACATCATCACATGCCTGTTCCATTCCTTCTTATCATGAATCTCGATGAATTAATGGATCTATTACATCCATTCCCAGCTTATCATCATGGAAAAAGATATTTAGCATCAAATGTCCAGGTGTGTGCATGCGTGTGAATAAATGTACATACAATCCCTCCTGAGACTCACTGATTTGAATGTGAGCATCACATTCTGTGTTCTCTGACCATAAACTGCCACCACCTCCCAGCTGAGCTTCTGTAATTGGTGAATGCTGTCGCTGAGGGACAGCTACGGGACGGTCAATAACATGGGCTTTATGTAGCTAAAATTGGTATTAACGGACACCACTATGCTAGCTTAATCACATAATCAAGTATGGCTATAAAGGCATTTGATAATAGAAAATACTTTTAGCTTTCTTTTCTACAGTAGAATATCAGCGGTAAAATGGTTTGCATGTCATTCTCTGAGAATCAAACAAAAACATCTCTTTTTTTGGAGATTAGCTTTCAGAAATGTTGAACAGCTGGGAACACAGTTGGTGATGTTTTTGTCAAGTCATACTGTTTCTCAACTGGAAAAACCATTCACACTACCTACAGGGAGCAGAAGGAACCATAGCACAGCTAGTGCTCATTATTTCCCATTATTTTCCTTTGGACTATTGCTGAGACCAAGGTGTTTGAGAGACTGAGGGTTCTAAACCAGAGGCTTGAGAGTCCTAGGGTTGAAGAAAGCCAGGATAATGATCCCTGGAAACGATGCCTCTGACTTTATCATGCACGCCTATGACACAAGAGGTCATAGATTGAAGCCCAGGCCCAGGGTTTGATCCTCTGTAGCAGCACCTCCACCTTTGTCATACCTGCCTGCCAAATCATAGATCCTAGAACAAGACCCGAGGTTCGATCCCCAGTAGCAGTACCTCTGGCTTGGTCACGTGTCCCAACGAACATAAACATCCATGTTTAGTGGTGGCAAGCTGGCAGAAAGTGCTTGTCCTTGTCACTGCATTCGTGACATGTTTTGTTTTTACATGTTCCTTAAAGGCCTGTTCAAGTACCATCTAAAGACAAAACGACTTCAATGACTTAAGGCCTTTTTACACCAGGCATGTCGCAAAAGTGTCACGTCAAAACTATTTATGCCTGTCACGAAGCAAATTTATGACTGCTCGTTAAGAAAGTTTTGCAGCGCAACAGAACATCAAGATGGATTCAGCATCATTGGTGAAGATGATTTGGTGCTGATCCTTTTGACAAAAAAGAAGAGAGGGAGAAAACGTTTGTGGATTCATCCAATTCTGGAGGGAAGGAAAGAACACGGGGAGTTTCACTATCAGACACAGGAGCTGAAACTTTACCATGACGCTTTCAGGATGTCAGTGGACCAATTTGAACATGTCCTGGAGATGCTAGCTCCACATCTGAGGAGGCAGAGGACACATTTCAGGGAGTCAATCAATCCAGAACAGTGTATGACAGTGTCTCAGGTCACATTAATATCTGAGTGCAATTTTATGATAGGCTGTAGACAGGCCATGCATAAAGGCACACACGCTGGGTGCTCAGCATGCCTTTATATGCACTCTGTAGGTACACAGACTGTGGCTGTAGATGAACCAGGCCTTTACGCATGCCGTGTGTTATTAAGACAGGCACCGTCTATAAGAAAAGTGTGCTCAGATGTGCACCAAGTCAACATAAGACATGACGTGATGACGTGTTTTAACTGGGTGGTCCCCTTTTGCTGCAGGTGAAAGAAGGAAAAAAAATCGAGCTCAGAGCGAATAAAATAAATGCCGCATTTTCACGTCGCGAAATTTCACCTTGTATGTGTATATTCTCATTAACTGATGTAGTTTTTAATTGAGAAGTAATTTATTTGTGCTTAAATCGTGTTCAGTGTAAAAGGGCCTTTAAGGTGTGTTGTTCTGTAAACATGTAACTTAATGTCCACTTAGAACTGAAGAAAGAATGTATGGGAAAACGTATAAATCTTTACGAAAGTACTGATTTATTATCAGACTGTGGCCTCACTCGCACTCACTCTCACACTGAAACAGTAACTCTCTCTCTCTCTTTTATTCTCTCTCCCTTTTCATTGCCCCAGAGCACAATCAACCAACCCTCTTACTCACTAAATGAGGCCATAATTACATCTATCAAGCATAGTTACAAATAACAGCGGTGGAGGGAAATTCCATCAGTGCTATCGACCACCCTGATGAGCTTATTCACGGGCCCATCCTCCAGCTACTGCAGCCTCACACACCATGCTCTTTGAATGTGGGGCAGAATCGTGACAGACAAAATATGAAACAAAATACTCATATGTGCACTGTGGACATGCCTAGCTTGATAGCAATGCTTTGTTTACTATTTATTTGTCTGTCTTGTTCTTTATTTCTTGGAGTTTATGAAGGAAACAGCAGGTCCAAACGGGGTAGAGACTGAGTCAAGACTGGATTTAAAGCGAATTAAGTCCTATCAGCAGAGTTAATGCCATGATGAACACTTGCCCCAGAGCCATATCAGTTCTGTAAGCAAATAAACAATCAGCATTTCTGAACAACTAATAACCGAAAAATCTTGAATGTTAAATTTTCAAGTTATATGGCAATAACTGGAGTCTCAACTCAAGACTCAGAGCAATGCCTGAGCCTTTTTTGGCCACAATGCCACACAAGCAAAATCCAAAATATAGATATCTACATGCTGAGCAACAATCTAATCTGTGATTTATTTCTACAAGCAGTCAGAGCCTGTAAGGATTATTTTTCCTCTTACTGTTTGCTCAGCCTTACTTGGTTGTCTGTGTGTATATATAGAGGGAGGTGGAGAGATTGGAAGCAGATATAGCAGATTGTCTTCATGAGAGCTTTAAACATGTTGCTATTTGCTGCTCCACTTCCTGAGTTTTTAGCAGCATAATTCTGGAGTTATCCTGGGCATCGAAACAAGCTTAAACATACACGTTTGTGCAACTCTTCCTTACTTTGGAAACTATTTTCCCAGGATGTCACCATAAATTAGAATGTCATAAATATACATATCAGTCATAGCTAATTAAGGACCCACGAACATTGTTCACACTACAAAGCCGCCATCATATGCTACATGATGCATTCGACAGACCTCGGAACTCAGATTTTTCTGACTTCTTACTTGGAAAAATGTGTTGGAACAGGACTTGAAGTCGGAGCTCCGGCTGGGAAACTCGGACCAAAATGATCTACCCCGACTTACCGAGTATGACGTCACTCAACATGGCAGCGCCGTGGAAGCAAGCTTTGTGAATGGAAATGATCAGCTAAAAGGCGAATAAAGTATTTTTTCTTGTGTGAAATTGAAAGAAAAAGGTCAGAATATATATCGCCAAGTTAACTATCTATTTTTATAATAACTGCCATTGATATGTAAGTGTAAATAATTTCGTAATATTACTTCTCTGCACAAAGTTTAATACCCACTGTGATTAATATCATTGTAAAACACAACCAAACNAATATTACTTCTCTGCACAAAGTTTAATACCCACTGTGATTAATATCATTGTAAAACACAACCAAACAGTCCTGTAGCCTAACTTTACTTTAGTTAGCATTTATTATGATGTTTAATTAATTTTACAATATTTATTGGTGTTCAGCTATGCTTTTTTGATTACATTTGACTGGAACGGTTTGAGGTTGGAAGTTGGAACTTACAACTGGGAAAAATTCGACTTCCGAGGTCTGTGAACACAGCAATACTTTACATCAATTAAAACCATTAAATACTACTGTATACCCACCAGGGGAAGCACGAGGGTCGAAACATAAATCATCCCTGCCGGCACAGGCTGATTTTCCTCAACTGTGTAATCAAAGAATGTGACAATCAAGGATGATTTCTCACCAACTATCCTGGCAGGCATATTTGTAACTGTGCAAATGGAAATGAGACATTATATAAATGAGGATAGCTTCTGACATGTTCGATTAGCTTCTTCCAGAAACTGTCAGCCATTTTTCCTGGTTGCCATTGTTGATATACTGATTTGAGTTGACATTACTGCCCCCACAGTTGCTGCAGGCATTGCATCTTGGAAAAACACAGCTTTATTTTTGAGATAGTGTGCAACCAACACTTTAAACCGACATAGGATACATGGAGCCATCATCACATACAGTATTTTATCATTTAGATATAATATAAATAGCGAATCTCAGTATACTCTTTGTTCTCTTAATTATTTTGAATATCTATAAATATTAGGGTGTTTTCATACCAACTTCATTTTGAGCATTTGTTTCAGACCCTGTCTTTGTTCCGTGTTATTTAGTTTTCCTAGCAAAGAAAACTTTTCCTGCTTTGATTTTCTTTCTTCTGCTCCCAGGCGTTTCTGACCAATGAACAGAGTGACTGTTCTCATGTGACTTTTGCTGATATTTTTTGGTTCGATCGGATTTTTTTTTTCCTGTGTGAAACCAAAACAAACCAAGCAGTAAATGCAACATTCTTACAATTTATTCCATGATTCAGACCAGAGCAAACAGACTACATCATGGTTAACATTCAACTATGATGACTACCACCCAACCTGTAATGCAAAAACAATGATTTTACTGTTTTATAGGGACGAGGGATGATCATTTTTATTCTTGCCATCTGTATCAGTATGATATTGTGTCACTATGAATAATCTCAATATGAATAAAACTCTGTTCCCTGATTTATCCATCTTCAGGTTCATGGTCTCGCCATCCTTCATAATCCTCATCATTTTTCAAACATGAAGCCGAGGACAAATGGATTCATGTCATTTTAGCATTACAATCCCACTGTTCCAGCGGCTTCTTGATGAACAATTGTATGAACAGACCACAATAAAGAGAGCACACTTTGACTGCCATCAAGTGAAATCAATAGCATTTAGTTTTTCTTTCATCTGTTGGAGTAGTAATGACCCTGTCTGTGTTATCTGTCCTTGGATCATTACGGACTTAAAAGATTACGTGCCAACTGAAGAGCTTTTTTCTTTTATTGTTAACGAATACACTTATATCTGATATCTTTGAACTGCCATGTGAGTGCTGCGCATCAGTCAAAGAAGAAACTGCATCCTGTAGAATGTGCATATATGTGTAGTCATTAAACAAGAGCATTACTAGAGTATGGCTACGCAGTATGCCATCATATGGTTTGTGTCAGTGGAAGGTTTGGCCATTTCCCAGATCAAAAATTTGTTTAGTTTATTAGATTGTATATTCTGTGATATCACAATTGCTGCATTTCCATCCAACTTATTCACATTTTTAATGCGCATTTCTGGTTATTCAATTAAAGGAAATGCGAATTGATGCATGTTTCCATCAACTAAGTTACGAATTATCTCAGAGGTGATTTCATTCTACATAAACTAATGTCCACAGCAAAACACAGCATGCAGAGTTTAAATGAAACCTTGGTGTGGAAGAATACTTAGTACAGCCCATATGCAGTTATACACGCCTTATAAATGCAGCCTACAAGCTAATGATGCTAAGGATAGCGCGTTGGTGCTCTATAAACTTGTTAAGTGTACCAAGTACCGTGTGTTGGGTGAAACTTTCAGTGTGGTAAAACAATCATTTACACGGTGTACCAAGTTATTTGTGAAAAATTTATAAATTTTTTGGATATAACAAATAATGATCAATCGTTCTGCAGGCGCTTGCTCTTCTGAGGTGTGTGTGCATGTGCATGTGTGTATGTGTGTCGTGTGCGTGCTCACCCGGCAGCGCACATTGCATCCTCACCTTAATGTGAATAAACTGTTTCCATCCACTTTATTCGCATTTCGTCTTATGTGAATAATCAGTTGATCCATCTCTNGAATAAACTGTTTCCATCCACTTTATTCGCATTTCGTCTTATGTGAATAATCAGTTGATCCATCTCTGCTAAGCACTTAAATTTTTAATGCGCATTTTGGAGTTAATGCGAATTAACAGTGTTTCCATCCAGACTTTCTAATGCTCATATTCATTATTCACATAAAAATAGTTGGATGGAAATGCATCTAATAATATATCATTAGTTATCAATTTCAAACAATGGCAAATTTGGGAAAGAAGGCTTCTTGTATGACTTAAAGCTTGTATAGTTCTAAACTGTTAACACACAACATCTAGTCTCCCTCTGTAAATAGAGCTTTTCGATATTGCATCTTGGAAGGAACTTCATAAAAAAAAATCATGGTAGCTACACATCACGCTAAATACACGTAATGATGGTATTTAAGCTTGTTCATAAAACTTCCATGACTCTGTGCATTGTTGCTGATATGTTGTGGTAAGGTGTGTCACAGGTAAAAGCCAAAGGTCAACATGTTAATGAGCTGCTTCATATTTAATATGCCTATTTTAGTCTGACACCAGATGCTTTATACCGCTTCATCTGTCAGACTGAAATAGACGCATTCAATCAGCAAAGGGAACTGAATCCTCTGCTTGTACCAAAAGCTGCTTGACAGTCATTCTCACTGAAATAGATTAGATTCTTTTGGTTTCAGTCCTTGTTAACAAAGCTAAATTTATAAAATATAAGCTATGCTGTCCCAGGCAAAAAGCAGAATTAAATCCATAAACTTTACATAAAATTAGAATTTCTGTCATTGCATGTGGTTACAAGTGCAACAATAGATGAGATTTGGATTGTGGGCCTGATGAAGTTATTATAGTGCATAATAACTTGCATACTGTTTAATTCCTGTGCTTATGCCATGTGAATATCACATTATATCAGATTATGGAGGTGGCTAGTAATTTTAGCATGGTGGTCATGGCCCCCCCGGGCACCCTTTAGGGTAACCATTGGTAGATAATTTCCTGTGTATTTTGTGGTCATACACAACTTTGACAGTTATTACAGTGAATAAGTAATGGCAACATTTTCATTTTGGTGTGAACTCCACATTCACATTCCCTCAGCTTGTGTCAGGCCAACTGTCAAACATATTTCCCACAAACTTCAAACCGCAGAGCGAGGAGTCCAAAGCCCAAACTGACAGAGACAACTTTGTTGAAATAACTCTGCAGTTTAAATAATCACACTGATTTTTCATTTCAGAGTTAATCATTTTAATATACATGAATTAATAAAAAGAGAGCGATTGGAGAGTTGGGCAAGGTGGTGGTGGGTCAAGTCTCATAACCCTGTTTTATTTGCACAGTATGTCACACATAATCTCATTATGCAGCCTGGTTAGGTAAGAATATTAGGTTCACTGAAAAACACCAGCAAATGAAACACATTAATAATAATGAAAAGTTTGAAGTAATGACACACTGCGTCACTGAGGCGCCTTAAAATATCACGATTTCATACTCAACTGTTAAAGTGTCCATAAACCATAAACAGCGCTACTCTAAAGATCAGGCGCTTTCCTGGACCGCACACACCACCCCAGCCTGGAAACTCTGATGTTTGTGGCTGGAAATTCAGAGGCTGGGGTGTATCGCTTCCAACAGCACCACTTCAGGCGTGATTAGTGTGTGATTGGGTGTTTTTGCTGAACCCAGTTCTTAACTCTGATACCTCACAATCCAGCGGTCAGCTGGAACCTCACCCTTCAAACACATTTGAAGCAGAATATGCACACTTTGGCTGTTTACTTGTTACTGCATTACTTTTGTTCTTTGTAAAATACTTTCTATTGAAGGTGACATATTCTGCTTTTTGTTATTGCCCCTCATTTTATTGTGTAATGTATTAGGGAGTATGTGCTGAACATTGTCAACGTTGCAAGAAATACATCAAAGCTAACTCATAGGCCCTGAACTGCCCTGAAGGCTTCGTTTTTTATTGGTCCTTTACTTCTGTAACATCATGACATCAGAAAGTAACACATTTAAATTTATCCGCCTACACACTTGGTTTGATATACCCATAAAATATCATTGTGGCAAGCGAGTGTTTGGCCAGCATCCGGCTCAGGCCTAACGTAGCTGATCTATCAGAACAGAGTGGGTGCATATACCTGAAGCCTATCAATTGATAAATCAAGTTCTCATGGAATTTACTCTATTTATATTCCAATTTCCTTGCAAATTTTCATTCTGTTGCTGATTTAAAAAAAAAAAAAAATNCTAATATATTCAATTTTCATACATGTTACATTACTGACAATCATTTCCCAAAGGATAAAACCAGATATTTTGTAAAATCTCTTAATCTTTCAAAAATTTTCATGTGATATACTCATCTTAAAAATCGATGTTTCGCCTGCTGATACTGTAGTTACACAGCCTTATGAAGTCACGGTCCTTTAAATTCTTCCATAAACGCAGGTCTTCTTTTGGGACTATATTCCCTGGTGGAGGCATACATTCACTCCACGCTTTTTATTGAGCTTAAACGCTAAAATTACATAACTTCTAAAAAAAAACCTGAATACACGTCTTGTTGGTGATGATGGATTACCTATCCCAAGAACGTTTCAAGTATCAACAAGTTGATTTTAATAGTGTACCAGAATGAAATGAAACCAATGGCGGTCTGGAAGGTAGAAAAAACACTTTTAATTCACCGTTCCAGTAGTATGCTTTGGGAAATGATTGTCAATAACGTTACATATGAAAATTGAATATATTAGGCTCAAACATGCAAAATGGCCGGTATGGTCCTTTAATAAGGAGGATGTGTACACAATCTGATTATACCATGTTTGTAAATTCAAAATGAGGATATACTTGTCTCTCTCTCTCTTTGTGTGTGTGTGTGTGTGTCTGTGTGTGTGTGTGCTTTTTCATGTGAGAACTCTAACCAGGTTCAGAAGAAATGCATGTTTCAGCTACAATAGGATAATACCCACAAGTATCAGATAACTTTAGACACATAAAACATGCACCGTGGCAGCTTAAATTCACCAGCTCTCTTATTACATAATGCAAAACCACAGACAATTACAGGAAATTACAATGAATAACTCAAACTTTTCTAGTGGAATTTTTAAAATTTTTTTTTAATCTGCATTTCATTCTTTTCTTTAGTTTATTATTAATGATTACAAGTCACAACTTCTCTGTGACACTCTGCATTGTTACTAATTTTTCTATAAATATTATTATTATTAGACCTTATTTCAAAGAAGAAAATTCTAACCTCTAAAGTATATAAAGTTTTATTCGATCTTGTCATTCTCTTTGAAATTTGCTGTCACTGAATTTAACTTGACAAACTAATATGTTTTAATAATTTGAATTTAATTATATTATCGCTTAAGGTCTACTGTGATGCTCTAAATGATCTATTATCTCTCTTATCTGTTACTGTACACGCAGCAATAGAAAACGCTTGAATTTCCATTTTACCATAGTTTATGGCCTATAAACTTAAAAAAAAATATTCCTTTGAGCCATATCTGCAGAAAAGTGCTGGATTATCAAATTGTTTTACTTTATTATTTAATTTCTTGCTTTTAATGTGAGTTATTTTAAATTACTCAAGTGGGTAACTGCAAGAGTCACAATTCCCATCACGTCTCATGTGATGATTCATTTTTTTTTTTTTTTTTAANTTTTTTTTTTTTTTTTTAATCCAGGATCTGAAAATGTCAAGTCTCAGCCAAGTCCCATTCAGCACGACCTTTATCTTTTTGTCTTGGAAAATGAACAGGCAGCATTTGAAAAATCTCCAAGGTTTGACTTGTGAGTTTTTATTCAACATGTCAAGAATAAGCATGGTCAAATGCATCTTAGCTCGCTTTGTGCACGTGTGTGTCTTGCAGCTATTTGTTAAACAATAACGCCATATAACCTGAGACTGTTTGCATTGTGTGTATATGTGTGTATTTGTCTGAAATCAGGTGTATGTGTGTTGTGTGTGAGTGCATAATATGCTTTTGTGTCTGAGCTCAAAGGTCATGACAATGTCGCATCACTTTCACTTCAACACCTAGAGATCTGCGAGGTCAGCATCCAGGGGTTGGGCGTGCTGAGTCACATGACCATTTTTCCACCATCTTTGCCCTGCCTCCTTCCTCCTTGGCATTCTTTTTAAAGTCCCCCCTCCTCCAGTGGAAATGAGCTGATGGATGGTGCATGACAGCATGTGACCTACAGCTCAACTCTTTCATGGTAGCTGTGGGGGGGGGGGCTTCCCTGGGCCTTACAGCAAACCTGTACTAAACCTCTGTCCACACACACACACACATCACATCACAGCAGTCTGCTCATGTGACACTGCAACTTTACATTGGTGTTGTAGGAAAACTGTCAACCTGAATGTGGACACACGCCGTGGACATGCTGTGAAATAAATGTCACATCCAATAAAGGGAAACACAGAAGACAAGCACTGAGCTGCTGTTCTGATTGTTGTAGTTAGTATTTATTTTTCCAATTAAGTATATTTACCAGTGTGGAATGAAAGTCTAATCTGATTAAATATGAGGTTTGTGAGGTCACATTTTGGGCGGTTTTGTCTTCTTTGCTTCCTTTTTAGTGTCATGTGACTACAACTGACCTACAGATCTGCCATGTTCAACCTCACTCAGCATTTCCCTGCAGCATCATAAAGCAGAAATGCACGGAGCTGCTGGAGCTTTGAGTTGTTGGTGTTTTGATGGTTTTCATGATTCATTTATCACAGGTCAGCCGTATCACAGTGTCATTTCTAGCTGTAATAGGAGATTAGGAAGCATTTTAAAATGGCACCCTGTCACTGGTCAATAACTCCAATTTATATCTTCATAAGCGCCCAATTTTTCCCACCCAAGATCCAGGAAATGATCTGTTTTACCTTTCTGTTTTGTTCGGATAAAATGAAAGAGGAACTACATAACTAGAACGTGAATTATGTTTATATGCAACTATTCTGCATTAACAATTGCAATCTAGGAACGTGCAAAAGTACATCCTCTCCCAAATGGTGGTCTAAGCCCTCGTGGTCCTCCTCTGAGTCCAGACTGGGATGGAAGCAAAAGTAGCTGTGTGAGTCATGGTGCAGGAGGGAGCACGGACTAAATGCTCATTTGGGATAACTTGTCGGTGTAGCCAAGTCAAAATAATGGCTTTTGTGATTATTGCTCACATGCTGCCAAGATGATTTTAGCTAGCTAGCTACTGCTAACATAACAAAACCCATTCATTACTTATGTGAGTGTAACATGTAAACCCATAATATATTAACAGCTGAACAAACGCATTTTATCTGCAGCTTTATCTGAAGATTTCACCTCTTTCCACACACCATAGCGCTCCTTGTTTTGCTCTGCTGGGTAAGATTTATAAGTTTTATATCTCTCAAGACTACATCAAGGTTGCATGGGGTCATTCCTGAGCACCATTATGACCCCTGTAATTACAAACGAGACACCCTAGGGTCTTCTGGACTCTGCAAGCATACGCAAATGAAGAGAACACGAGTCCTCATCAAGTCCGTCTTTGGGACAAGGAAAATAAATTGGAAGACATTGCCAGCGAAGGCTTTGCTGATGCACCGTGAAAGTTATGTGAAACATTTCAGAGAGAAAAGTAAATGAAAGTGTTAAATGAGAGCAACAGTACTTCACTTTATAAGCCACACTGACACCATATCTTCCTATTTAGTAACAAAGATGGACCTAAAAAAAAAGAAAAAAAAAACTTTATAAACCTTAATTAAAAAAAAAAAAAGACCTTAATAAAAATGACTTTAAGGATTAAGACTTTTGATGCATATTATTTTCCATCTTGAGCTTGTAAGACAGACAGAAATTGAAAGATTGGTCATTAAACCATACATGCTTTTAAAACTTTTTCATGATATGCAAATATTGTACTTTCATGCATTTCAAGAAAATAGAATTAGAGTGAATGTGAAAGTTGTTAGAAACTGAAAATAACAGCATATTTCACCCAAATCCAGCAATCTGATTGTTTTCATTCAGTCATTCTGCTCATAGAGCCAAAGCAGCATGAAGCACTCAGCCGCACGTGCACGTCCATGTGACGTGCACGCAGTAGAATCAAAATTAATTCATCATGAATGTACAACTTTTTGTGTTTTCTCTGATGATTGCCATGTCACTATAAAACTAACCTGAAGATTATTTTATTTTCACATCTTATCATTAATTGGTTTGATATTCAGTCACAAAACAAAAATCTCTTTAGGGATCGAATTTGTATATGTGAATAAAATGCAAATAAAATATTGGAATTACTTTAAAAAATACATGAAAACATTTATTTATTATTTGTTTGTTTATTAGTAATAATAAATCATTTAAATAAAAAATTAATTTAAAGAAAATTTTGCTTTACAAATTACATATAATCTACATTTTTTAAAATTGTTTCTAATGACCGTATTACACGATTTACATATATTAAAAGTCATAAATTAAATTAACTAAATTAATATATACAAGCAATAATAGCAATTGTGTTCCTTCATTTTCTTGCTATTTATGATGAGTTAAATGTTCATAATATCCAATAAATGGTAAATTGAAAAAAAAAAAAAACAAAACAGTTATATCCAGAAAAATACAATTTAAAAAGCAACTGGGTATTAATTTAATAGATGAAAGGACTTGAAATGAAATGATTAATTTAATTTAATCTACTTTAATTTAATTTTAGCATCACATTTACATGTTTAATAACTGTTGCTATTTGCTTGTGTCAGTCAAAATAAATATAAAAAAGTAATACCAACTGGATTTTGTTATATTTTTCTCTTCCACGATGCCAAGAGAACAATATGAACTTTATCTAAATTACCGCTATGTATTACAGTCATCAGACATTTCACAGAACTTTATTTCATAACAATCAGCATAAATATAATGAACAACATTTAAAACAACTTTGCTGTAGAAACAACCACAGTTTATTTTCTTGTAAGTTTTATCATAATTTCATAAACTGTCCAGTTTCAGCTCTTTGTTAGAACGTCGACGTGCTGAATTATGATAACTTTAAACTTTTATTTCAAAGAGAAAACGGAGCTTATGAATCTATTGGTGGATTTATTTTTTATACAAAATGTCATCTTTACTTAATTTACCTAGAATAATTAAAATACAGATTTTTAACATTGCTAACTTCATTAGTAAATCCAGTCTTCTTTCTCCTGCAATTTAATGAATTACTGAAAGTCTCTTAGAAATAGTCAAATCAATATGACATATCCTCATATTCAGTAGAATTTGAGCAGTGCATATTTTATATTCTGCTTTTTTCCCTCCGGAATATATGAATCACCTGTTTACTCAGAGCAGCATAAATACAATTCTTCATAAGTACTTGTGCTGGTCTGCATGCTGGAACGCTCGTTTTGCTCTGGACGCCTTAATTCCTTCTGTCAGGCAGTAATCAGGTCTGTTTCACATAACGGCCATTAGTTTAAAGAGCAAATCTGCTTTCGGCACTGCTGAGTGTGTGTGTGTGTGTGTGTGTGTGTGTGTTGGGGGNTCTCACTATGTCAAGCCTGCCCTGGTTATGTTAAGGCCTAAGAGAGAGAGAGGGAGCGAGTGGAGGACATGGAGAGGGAGGGATGGCATCGTAGCGGGATTGGTTGGATTCGCTGGAGGAAGAGGAAGCTGACAGGTCAGAATGTGCCCTGCAGAGGTTTCCATTTTAGCTCCATTCAGGTCTTTAATCCCTGCCCTCTTTATGAACCCACTCCTCCTTACATCACATTAAATAACAGAATGACCGCAAAGAAAACCTCAAAAAGGAAGTGGAATCATGGCATGCATGTCCCTCGCCCTGTAGCCACAAACCTATTGTACCATCCTGTGTGTCCGCTGAGCTTGCTGCAGTCCTGAACTCCACGGTTTGTTAAAAAAAGACTAATAGAAGTGACAAGTCGTGACAGGAAGTTGACGCTGCTGCTGCTGTCACCCCGTGGCCTCGTTAGATCGGCACTCGTGCTGCAGAGTCTAGCCAGCAGATAATTGGAAACACGGAATGGCAGGAGTCACACAAACACCTTGCAATGCACTTTCGCACAAAACAAGCTGGAGCGAAAGTTAATTCTCTCAAGTGAGAACTTTGCACAAAGCGATATTTTCTCTCTGTCCGCTGGCAGAGAGGAGTCTGGGAGGGAGGGAGCGGGGCGAGGCCGAGAAGCGATCGCGGGCCTAATGGCTTCAGACAGAGCCAGCGTTTGCTTTCATCTCTCAGGGGGAGCGCTGACAGAAACCATTTACGTTTCTCCCAGCGCGCTTTGCAAATCTACACGTGTGCTGCACTTTTAACACGTTAAAGTAAGAAAAGAGAAGCAGATTTAAAGGTGATGAGCTGTTTTTTTTTTTTAATCACATTTTGAGTAGTGATATAAAACAAGCTGGAGTAGATACACGATGTTAATGAGAAGCTCATTTATGCGGAAAGAAATACAAAGCTAATATTTGACAGAGAGAAGATTGAGAATAGAAAGCTGGTTCCAAATAATGAATCATCATCACCATATTTAGCATAATTATGGATTGCATATTTCATGGTGAAAAGTCATATTAGTGTAGAGGCTTGGATTTTTCTGCTGGGGAACATGGCTGATGTATAGGGAAAACACAACTTTCCGGAAGCTCTTTTTCCTCATCTGCCTCACCGTCCTCGTCCTGAAACCTCCAGCTTCAGTCAGCGACGGCCCCCCCTCTGGCCCAGCGACATGGCATGTGCACTGCTGAGGAGAATGTGAGCTAATGAAAGTGTAAAGCCTGTGTTCACCAGAGTATAAAATTCACATTTGGCCGAGACTGACTGTGCAATCTGATATTATGAGCCCCGCCGCAGAGCAAGCGCAGGCTGGAAATAGCACTTAAAAAGACACGGCGAGACAAAGCAAAAAAAGCAGAGGGGGACCGTGCACGAGGCTCTGAACACGCGTTTGTGAAATTCTTCATTCCACCTCAAACGCCCGAAAATTAATCCGAACAAACAAATGTGGAGTAATGACTTCTGATGTGGAGGAAAAGTAAAACCGTGTTGGAACATTTCTGCCAGAAACCTCGTCAATCAGTCAAAAACTAAGGAAGCTACGTGGAGGACGCAAGGTACTGTACGCCGCCATCTTGTTTGTCATGTACGCAGAGCAGCTGCTTGTTAAATGGAGGTTGGCTGAAATGAGGTCAGAGATGGCGTGAAAGCGTGACGCGAACGTCCCGACTAAAAGGGAAGAACGAATCCATCAGGCTGTTGCATTTGTGAGCAGAAGAGATGGAGAGATTTTTGCAGTTTTCCAGTTAAAAAGCAACAGAAATATGATGTCATTTATTTTTTTTGTTCCTCTAAAAGTCCAAACTGCAGTAAAAATGATTTAGATGCTCTTTATAGATTTATCTGAACTCTGCAGACCAGTCTGCCTGTGTGTTTTTTTTTTTTTTAATTGATGAAGAAGTGGTTAAAAAGTGATGAAAGTGAAGCAAACTCAGATGCAGGAATGAGAGGATGAAGGGAAAGTTCACTTGTCTTTCATTGCTCCACTTCATCAGGTCAAAAGTTCGCTCACATTAGGAGTGGCTGACCTGTTTTCTCCACAAAAACCAGCCATTCTTTCATCTTCAGCCTGTCCATTCCAATCCATCTCTCTGAACGCTTTTTACTGAGTAAATGCTCCCTCACATTTTTAAGGATGCTGTATTATTTATTATTTATTACCCATATAACTAGTTCTACTATTAAAACCAATAATATTACAATATTAGCACCACTGCATCTCTATTACAAATTACCGAGACATAATAGTTTTTGTACAGTTTTATGCTTAGGTGGTTTTTGGTTTTCATTTCTCACATTAAAATCTTCCTTTAAAAGAGAAAATTATTTACCAGATTTGGCTTATGAAAATCTAAACTTTTCTGTTTCTCCGTTTGATTCTACAAAATTCTTAATTTTAAAAGAAAACTAAACAAAAAAGTAGTCAGAGAGAGTAAAACACTGCTATAGTTTCTCGAAAAAATATTTTTTTTAAATCCAAATATGCTAAAAATTTATAAAATTAATAGAATTTGTTTTATTTAAATTAACACATATAACCCATGTATTAAAATGTATTAAATTGTTTTTATTTGTTTAAATTAAATAAATATTTTATCAACAAAATAAATGAGTGATTCTAAAAAAAAAAATTTCTTGAATTTCAACTTGATCACTTGAAAATTAGTTTTATTCAAAAACAAAAACTGAGGACAGAATTTTTTTAAATTTTTTTGACATCCAACTTCAGTGGGTTAATTATGATCTGCTGTCACCCTGACTNAAAAAAAAAAACACATGGCATTAATCACGGCAAAAATGCACGTGGGAAATGATGAATTTTTCAGGACCCATTGTGATTATTCACCATTAGTCACCATCATCCCTCTCCACCAGACATCTTCCTTTTCAACCAAATCATAATGAGAGACTGATAAAGGAAAAGGTCAAGGGTCATGGAGCTGGTGGACGTGGCATCCCGAAGAATCCGAGCCGGTAATTATCATCAGGCAGCAGCAGAAATTACAGCCGCAACTTTATGATTACAGACGATCTGGTTTCACCAGCAGCTTCACACTGGAAAACAAGAGCCCATCAGCCCTTCTTTTCACTTAGTGTGTTATGTTGTACTCACACACACTCCGCTGAGTGTATGTGTGTGTGTGTATGTGTGGTGTAGATAGAATACACAGTGGACTGAAGATCTGAGAGGCAACATGTTTTTATCAAGTTCAGTCAGGGTTTATGTAGGTCAGAATAGAGCCTTCAGCGCTCTCTCTCTCTCTCTCTCTCTCTCTCTCTCTCTCTCAGGTGAAGCTGTGTATTTTTGATTATTTTTCAGGTGTCAGGTGTGTTTTTCATCTTTTTTACTTGATGCTGAGCTCATATGCTCATAAGTTATATATACCATAAAGCTCATATTAAAACCTGCAGCCTGACTTATATGAGCTGTTGACAGTCTAGATATTTGGCTTAGAAATGTCACTGACTGTCAATAGCTGGAATTACTCTTTTGAAATACAGACTTTAATCAAATTTAGAATTTTTAAAATATTGGTTTTCCTTTCCTGCAAAAACTTTGTTTTTCTTTTAAAAAATAAAATGATGTCTTGAATACGAAATGGATTATTAAAAGTCACTGTGGACAAATCCAAATTATTCCTTTGTGACAAATTAAACAGATAATATGACCTCAATTTTTTAAAAACATTTTTCATATATATATTATTTTTGCTATTTCTGTATTATTTTATAGAACTTACATTACTTTATATATTACTTCTTATATTTCTAGGTTTCAATAATTAAATATAAAAAAAGTCACATTTGGTGAATACTAAATTTTGTATTTTTTATTGTGTTTTTTTTTTTAAATAGTACTTACATTACTTACACATAAGTGTTTTTCCAAAATTAAAATTTTGTAAAATATAGCTCAGTGTAAAGCAGTAATACTTTCCTTACATGGTGTAGAGCAGTTATAGTAATACATAAAATAACTTTCTAATCTGTTTTTTTTTCCAACTCTGCTCTTAAACTTTAAGTGTAATGTAAAATTGGTTGAAATGTGTTTTTAATTTAGAAAACTGCTAAAATGTGATTGTTCAGAATACAATTTAGAGATTATATTGAGATTTTTATGAGCCTTTTTGCAGCTACTGGGTTCATATTTGACTGTGGATGGACTTTCATAAAGCAAAATTCCAATAAAACAGAATCCAGTAATTAATTTACAACTTTTACAACTTTTTTTCCCCAATGTCGCTTGGTTCGATGTCTCTGCTTATAAACTTGATAGAAATCTAACTTCTTTGTTTTATTAAGAATTCATAGATTATTGCAAAATCCTGAGATTAAAAGGCATGAATGCTTCACCGATGTCTTGCTGTGTTTGTGTGGAAGAGAAACAGCAGCAAGAAGCTGAAAGGAAGCAGTTTGTCTTTGCATTTTGTCGCCCTGCATGAACCTTTTATCTTCTTGGCAAAAGTAATAACATTTTGAAGTGGAAAAAATAAACAAATGTATTTGGGATGAGTGGGTGAGTGGCTGGTCATGGCGAGGTCATAGAAAGAGAAAGGATTGGTGCACAGCATCACAAATCAAATGCACGTCTTGATGTGTTTTCCCGAACAAGGACACAGGAATGAGTGGAAAGACCCGTGGAAACGGTAATGCACTTTCACGGCGGCACGCTCAGAAACATTTGAGCCGCTTTGCCCTTTTCCATCACGGCTTTACGACCACACTTCAGCTGCATGGTGGAGGAGTATTTCCTGCCTCATGCTACAGGTTCTTTTCTACAACCTGGCCTCACACGAAGGAAAGTTCATGCGTTATAGCAACAGCCGCCTCAGGCTCTTAACCTCGTAGAGAGGAGAAGATTCAGAAGGTGAACGCACTTTCCACTTTCCATTTCATCTCCTTTCCAGTGGGAAATCAATGCTGCTGCAACTTCCACTCGATAAAATATGCTGAAGAAAACCCAAAAAACTGCTGTTTTCATCTGATAATAAAGTTTTAATGTGCTAAATCCTGCACTCATCTCATTTATTACTGTATAATTCAGTGAAGTTTTATTTTCTTCCCAGTGGCTGCATCTTTATAATCTCATATTTTTGTCCAACAAAATCATCCTAACGCTTCAAACTTTTACATTCTGAAAATTTCCAAAGATCCCAAATTTGTCAGGCTCGATTTATGAGAATATGCATATAAAATGATGAGCATATCATCTAAAATAAGAGTAAATTTGAACTTTTTTTAAAACTCTTGACTCTTCCCTTAAATTTTACTTAAAATTTCTCTTAATTTTTTTGAATACACATTTTATCTCCAATGTTCTGCAAGGTGTGAGCACATGTGCACCTAGTGTGTAAAAATGGAAACACCAAAGTATTAAAAAAAAAAAAAAATTTTGTTTTACAAATTTCGTGAATTTTCTGGTATTTTGGACAAATTTTACCCAAAATTTCCAAATACTTCCAACATGTCTGGATGCATTTTGAGGAAATCTGTAAAAAAAAAGATCCATGATACAGATAGAATAAATGAAATTGAAGGAAAATCCAATACTTTAAAAAAGTGAGTTACTGTAACACATTTTTAAGGAATCTATTCATAATGTCTTCAGATATTAAGAGGATTTTGATGCTTGACTGGCTTCACGTGATTATTAAAGATCCCTTAAATTTCCAGAATCTCTTAATTAATCATTTATAAATAAACTATTTAACTTAAGGTACTTAATTTCTTTTTGTAAAGTAAACCTAACATATTAAATTGCAAGAGTTAAACACCGTTAAAGTGAACCTTTAGTTTCATTGTGGAAATAATAATTTTTATTAAAAGTGATTAGGTTTGGTTATTGACTGTAGCAATTTCACAAAGACATTTACTATAATTTAACTTTACTGTTTTAAAGGCAAAAAGTGCAAGTATTGATGCTGCACATGAAGATTCAAACTCCAAAATATCTCCACATTTCAGGAATTTCACACACACACACACACACACACGTGGTGGAATGCAGAGACAGCAGATCACGCTGTAGAATGACCCGCTCACTTTAGCTCATGACAGTATCGATTAGCCGCGTGGTTTTGCTGGATGTGCACGGGTTGAGCTCGCGGTTTTCAGGGTTTGTACGGTAGACGGCACGCTCGCTCCACGTTAGCTGAACGGGTGTAATGGCTGCTGTGGATGTGACGCGGCGGTGGCTCTGAACAGACAAGCTGACCGAGCACTCACCCCTCTCTCTAAACAGGTTAGTTTTTCATTTCCACTCTCAGCTTAAAGTGCTTTTGTGGAGCTAACCTACATAACAGCTTGATGCTTAGGAAGCCGCGCAGGCTCCTGGACACAGATCCAATGGACAACAATGGACGCTCAATCAGTCTCATTTGTCCCAATCATTGGTGAAATGTCACATGGGGCCTTGATGGAGCTGTATTGAGCTTAGCCACTGGAGCACATTACTGTATATTGAACAACTTGGTGGCTCAATCAAAAATTCCTTACTTCCATATCATAAATTGAGCCTGACAGACAACTGGAATCTCATTTGTTTGTATTAATGTGGCAGTTCATCAAGTCTAAAGGCATTATTATTATTATATGAAATGAATTGTGGCCAAAGGTCATTTGGATCAAAAAGAGACGTGTAATCTTACAGCAATGCTACGAAACTCTAAAACCGGCTTTTATAGATTGATATGCTGACCTTCTTTCACTGGGCTAATGAGTCTTTATATATATCTATATCTATATATATCTATATATAGATATAGATATATATACACACACATACATACATCATACCTGTAAATATACAAACACACAGATAGATAGATAGATAGATAGAAAGATAGATAGATAGATAGATAGACAATGTTACACTTGGCTTTCTATGCAATAATTCCACATTTCTTTTCTCTCTCTCCCTCATTCTTTCTCTCTTTCTCATACTCGAATTATTACAGGTGAATGAAACTGTTGTTCATGCACAAAAAATGAGACACATGCAAAACAAAAATCACAAAATCAAAGGTATCAGGGTGTGTGTGTGTGTGTGTATATATATGTATATATATATATATATACACACACACGCAAATAAAAATCTAAAAAAACATTGAGGCATATAAATATTAAAAATACTAAAATAAATAAACTCCTGATTATCAAATGTTTCGTAAAAGTCAAATGTAAAATAATCCATGAAGTCTTAAAAATCTGTAAAAAAAAAAAAACAACAAAAACATTTATAAATACAAAACAAATCAATATTTGACAGTAAATAAATAAACAAATGAATAATCTACAAAATTAAAAATGTCTCAAAAAATTGGGGAATAATTCTAGAATATCAAAAAAATATCTGAAAACTGAGTCTAGATATTGATCGACTCTGGAAATTCTTCTTCACTCTTTCTCTCGACTGAATCCTTCATTCTCGCTCTGTAAAAACACTAACGAGGCCTCAGCTCGGAGTTTTTGCAGATTTGTCAGGAATGTCCAGATTTTCAGCAGCTAGAGCTTTCCATCCTGTCTAATGATGAAAGCTTCACAAATGAAATGAAATGCAAATTTAAAAAAAAACAAATTCGATAAAAAGTTAAATTGTAAATATGAGCAATGATTCGGAGTTCAGCAGCACGTAGTAGCAAGGCCGTGGCTGCTTTAGGTACGACTCTGCAATCTCTGCTTCACAACACGGGAAGGTGAAAGGTCAACGTGAAAGTATTACGCCTCTAATGCTCTCAGGGGAACGTGGAGGCTGCAGAGTTCACATGTCCTGCTGCCATCAGCTTCACATGTTCCCGTCACAGAAAATAATCCAATATAAAGGAAATAATCTTAGATTATTTCCTTTATGATCTGATGCAGGACGGTGCGGTTTGACTGACGGGCCAGTTGTGAACCGTGGACTCACTCACCGTCCTGTTGATGGCAGCAACGTCCCAGTCAAACGCCACACGCAAACCAGGACAAACACAGATTACACATTTCAATAAGTGGGTTAGTGTTTGTGTAGCTCATGCACGGAAAATTTTACAGATCAGCATGGGAAGCATGTACGGTGAAAGTTTATATGAAAACTATTCAAACTTCAATAAATGCACAAATAAACATGGAAAAGTAAAGAAACCAGTGAAATATGAACGCAGCATGACAGCTCTGCATGGTCATGCTCATCGTGGTCATTTTCGTGTCATTGCGTTCACGGGATCCTCCGCTGCGGCCACCATCGTGAACTCCAGATGAACCCGTTTGTGTCTGTGGGAGCTGAGCAGATCAGGCTGTCTGATTGGAGAAAGCTGCACTTGGGAGATTACCAAGGCCGGGTTTGGGTGACCCACTCAGTAACGGCTGCCACGGCTGCCCCCCACGTGTGACAACGACCTAATCGCTCCACAGGTTTATTAATTATGTGATCATTTCTGGTGTGTTTGTCTGGCAGCTTTCAGAGGCTTCAGGGTGTGTTTGTGTGTGTGTTTTTTTTACTAAACTGTTTACTTTGTGCCAATAACTAACATGTTGTAAACTGTGTGGAATCATACACGCTGCATGAATCATGTGACAGTCTGGGATTCAAGCCAGAGTGGAAACATTAAATATGAAATGTATTTTAAACATCATGTGTGATAGTTTGTTTTCCTTCAACCACACAAAAGTATTTTTCTTTCACACAAAATGAAAATTATTTTCATGCGTGATGAAAAGACTTTGGCTGCATTAATGTTTGGCTTGTATGAGTGGAAATGTTTGCACAGTTGTGATTGAGATTTTTTCCAAACAAGATAAATATTCAGTATAATTAGCATGCAAGTTTTATCTAACTATTTATATCTATTCAAACTAAGGCTTATTTATAACATTAGTATAAAATAAATGCACAAAATTAATTTTCCACTGTGAATAACAAAATTCTAAAAATATACTGTGGCAAAAAGACATACTGCATTGTACTTTATATTATTATGAAACTTTATTTTACTTTATCGTTGTAAAAATTTATGCTATATTATATTCCCTTATTTAGACTTAATAATTACAGTATGGCATTGAAAAATAATAACCTTTTGTTATCTTTCTGTGTTTTTTAAGGATTTTATACCAGTTTCAAGATTATGAATTCAAACATAAGCATAAAAATACACAAATAACTAAACTTTCCAGTAAACTCTTTTGTGTGTGTGTGTATGTATATTATATATATATATATATATGTATTATATATATATATATATAATATACATACACAAATAACTAAATTTTCCAGCAAACTCTTTATGTATATGTGTGTGTGTGTATATATATATATTATAATATAATATAAACCAGCAACAAAACAAATTGTCTCTTGTTATATGTGTTTATATCGTCTTCTTTATCTTTCTGCTGCTCCTGTTAGGGGTTGCCACAGCCAATCATCTGCCCCCATCTCGCAGAACAGTTTCCACTAGCACCCACCGACCAACAGTATTGGTGGCGGCCACCCAGGCCTCAACCGACCTGGCACGGAAATCCGATTTGTGATCCATATATTGATTTGGCATAAGTTTTACACCGGATGCCCTTCCTGATGCAACCTTTGTTATTTATCCGGGCTTGGGATCAGCACTAGGGATGCACTGGCATGTGCGTCCTCATTGGCTGGCTTATACTATAATATATTATAATATAATATATGCTCAAGTCCCCTAAGACTCTGGAATAGAATAGAGTAGAATAGGAACAGAACAGAATAGAATGTACCTGTTGGTTACTTTAGGTCAGGTGACTCCTGATTGACCCCGAGTGTTTTATGGATTAAAGCACAACACAGTTTATCCTGCAAACCATGTGACCTCGTGGTCCAATAACATGCCTTGTCAGGGTTCATGGAGAGAGAGAGGAGTGATGCTAATGCTGATGCTGACACCGATTTCAGCGATGATGATGATGACGATGATGTGGAGGAGGATGCAGCCCACTTGAGCTTGAAGTAGCAGCTCCCTCCTCCTCCTGCCACACTAACCCCTGCCTGAACCCGTGATAATTCTGTCCCACGGGCCTTTCGCTCAGCCCCAAACTGTCACGCACTCTTTGAATGTTGCAGCCATGCAGCCTTTTACTACAAAGTTTGCTTTTGCAAATGGACACAGCGATTCTTTTCTTTTCATCTTCCTTTATCTGCCTCTTTCTCCCTGTGAGCATAGTTTGAAAAATCTTAATTAAAGATAAAGACATTTTTAGAATGCAGAATTGTGCTGCTGCTTTTTAAAAGGACCATACCAGTAATTTGTCATGTTTAAGATCAATAATACTACCTGCACAGGTTATGTTATACAACAAACATTTTACAAAACATAAAACCATATTTTATTTTTCCTGCTATTTTGTCAAATCCCCATACCTTTAAAAGCAAAAGTTCAGGTGATACACTCACGTTCAAATTCAATGTTTCGCCTACAACATACAGTATGTCTGAATATAGATATGATTGTTTTAATTTCTCAGTAAAATATGTCTTCCCCTGAGACTATATACCCTGGTGGAGACATACATTGTCATTCATGCAACTCTGTGTTGGACCGATTAAATAAAGTTATTGTGACAAAAAAAAAAAAAAAANAAAAAAAAAAAAAAAAGTTTAATAGACGCCATGTTTGCTGTGATGGATTACTTAAGTCATTTTAAGTCTCTACACGTTGATTTTAATAGCGTACTGGAAGGAACTGAAACCAGAGGCAGTCTAAAAGGTAGGAAAAACAATTCTAATATTTACCGCCTTCAGTAGTATGTTTTGGGAAATGATTGTCAGTAACATAACATGTGGATGGGTTGTATTTACTGGGCTCAAACATCCAAAACCACCAGTATGGTCCTTTAATACTTTATACTTTATTTTAAATTACATTACTACATTAGAGTTTCACCAAAACACACTTTGTCAAACTAATCTGATCTTCTCTTCAAATCAGATGAGTTATTTATTTTCCTGCTGTAAATCCAAATCTTTTGTTTTGTTTTGTTTTGTTACAAAAAAACTTTAAAAACTTTAACAAACTGCCCTTACTTCCAGCCTGGTGGATGAAGGGAGCTGAAGGGTGTTTTGGTGGCTCATTAATTGGATCAAACTGTGTGCACAGACAGACTGACAGGCTTTACTCGTGTCTCTGGCCGCTGCACTGACGGCCACGGCCAGAGACGGTGGTGGCGCAATAACCTCACAGTGGAAACGTGATCCTGAGTGGGCCTTTTAGCTCCGTTTCTCTTAAGCAGGATTTAGCGCAGAGCAACAGCTGGCAGAAGTTTATGGATGGAGGCTGTTGCTGAGGTGGGAGGAGGGAAGGAGGGGACACAAGCTGTTTTCCCCTTCAATTTTTAAAACTCAGATTATCCTGACACCTTGACCCTTAAACTAAGTCTCCAGGCATGCTTTGCTGCATGGTGGCATTTAGATCCATGAAATATGAGGAGAAGACACGGACAAAACTTCTAAAAGCCTCTATAATGCTCAATGTAGATGGATGGATGGATGGATGGATGGATGGATGGATGGATGGATGGATGGATGGATTTTTAATAATTAATATAAATAAGTAACGCCGAATTTTATAATGGCATGCCATGACAATGTACAGAAAAGTATTTAAAAAACATAATAAAAGGATCATAAAAAATTAAATATATTAGTCAAATGAGCTGGAACAACAAATAAATGTTTTGTATATTGTGTTTACTTTTTCCTTTTTTTTTTAATGATATCACTGTAAACACTTCAGTTTATTGTGTAAAAATTCATTTAATTCCTACAACTAAGTATACAACATGTCATGCATATTATGCTAAATTATAATATTAACTGTCTATTTCATTTTTTTTTAATTTTCACATTATACAGGCAAAACATAACCAACTGTGTGATATACTGTATGTTTACAGAAACATGTAAATAATAATAATAATAATAATAATTTTGTTTTTTCAGTTACTACATTTGTTACATTTTGTTAATTTTACGTGTTTTTTCAGACTAAAATTGATTTTCCACAGCTATAAATACTTTAATAACTTTATTATAATATCTCCAGCTGTTGACTTCACTTTATTTACTTCATTTCTCTTTGGGTTTAAATGTTTCTACAGCCTTTATGTGACTAAAAATATTCCAAAACTGATTACACGAACATGCACAAAACACATGGACTACATTAAAAACTACACTTTTTAATTTTAGCTCCCGAAAACTGAACGTTATATGTTTCAGCCACAATATATTAACATGAATAGTGACAGTTACAATATACATAACTATATGTAAATAGATGCCCATTGTCAGTCTGTATTCAGAACAGTGTGTTGTTGAATTAATTGGGTAGATATACATGCAATAAAATATTTTTTTTTTCTATATTTTTAAAAATGCCTTTTTCCTAACAAGAAGTCACTGATGTTGCTCTTTGTGTTCCACAATGTCCTGAAACCACTGACATGAGTTCCAAAGCAACAACTTTTCATCCTTTAACCTTTTCTCAGGTTACATTTGTTCTGATATTAATAATAAAACAGTTGAGTCGTACAAATGGAACGATTCTTGTAAGGCATTTCTCTGAGTGTATTTTTAGCCATTACACATCAATTCCTCCATATGAACCAAGTGCTGTTGGCAGCTATTAGAGGAACTTATATAGCACAAAATGCTTGTGAGATTAAATCTGTATATCTTCCATTTCGCACACATGCTGCTCTCTAAACACAGAATACTTTTTCCTGTCACTACTGTCTATTTTTCCATCTGTTTCTTTATTCACAATTTTTGAGTCCAGTGAAATGGCAGATGGAGGCATCACAACATTCTAGATATTAATACTTAATATCATGAAAATGTGCTCTTGCATCCTTTTTAATGGTTCACCAAACAGTGGAATGGGATGATTTCATTTTTTAGTACTCGACCCATGAATAGAAAACTTTTCCGCATGTGCAAAGAGATGCTCTATGCACCTTTTACACATGCTGCGCCGAGTGAACTTTTATCTTATTTATGTCCCTTTTATTTGCTATTTTGTTCTGACTTTTTATGCAACCCACAGAAACAGCAAAAGATGCTAAATCAAAAAGAGTTTTGCTGCTCCAATAAATGTCTACGTGATTAAAAACATCAAAGCTCCTTGGTGGTTTCATGTTTGGCTGGAGTTTTATCAGTCAGTCTGAACACACACCAGGACAGTATGACTAACTGGGCCACATCGCTTCAACCCGGAGCCATTTGCATCATGAGGAAAAAAAAAAAAAAAAAAAAAAAAAAACAGATTTGGTTGTTTGTGGCCTGAACTGCAGGGAATGACCAGTAGGGGCGCTGTTGTCAGCAAAGTCACAGAAAACAGAGACAACCACATATGTGCAGACATGCATACTGTATGGTATGTGCACACAGCATACACACATACACAGCATACCACATATGGTACTTCAATCTCTTTTTTTGTTGTCCAGCACAAAGTGTGTGTTCTCTTATTCAGCCCTATTAGGTGTGAGATAGAAAAAAGAACAGAGGGGGACAAACTGCACCCCCATGGACCCCGGGGTCCAGTAAGTACTCTAAAATCTCATCTTTTAGCCTCTTTNAACTGCACCCCCATGGACCCCGGGGTCCAGTAAGTACTCTAAAATCTCATCTTTTAGCCTCTTTTTCTTCTGTCTAACTCTCTGTTCCAGGCCCATAATGCCACATCAATACCCCAGTAGGGTGGAGGCACTACACAAATGTAAACACACAGGTCGACCTCGTTCCGCTCCCCACGGCCGACGCCACTCTTTGAGTTTTTAACTGCCTCCCCTGCCTCTTCTCGCCCTCAATACCAGAGAGATTTTAACACAAAGGATGAAAAAGGTGAGACATGTCATCCTGATTCGATTTAATGAAAGAGACATAGAAGGAAAAATAAGAGAGGAGAGGAATGAGGAGGCAGTTTAAAGAAGATTGCTGGATGCTGTGCAGATGTCATGAAAATGGCAGCATGGGCATAAGTCAGGCATAAGAATGGCCACCCTGTGAATGGGTCCAGTATATGTGAGTGTGTGAGAGAGCGGCGGCGGAGCAGCGGGTAGCCGGGTGTGCCTCCCGATCCGTAATCCTTGACACTCTGAAGTGAGAAAGGCAGGAGAGGAATTGCATTTTTCACAGTTGTTACTATGGCGGTGGGAACCTGCTGCTGCTCTTTCTGAGTCATGAAGTATTCAGTTGGCGCTCCAATGTTTGACACTTTGTTTTTCTCCCTGTGTGTACTTTTAGCCTGGAATGAAAGGCTTGCTGTTTTTCACAGAATACAGTAAAAGCCTCCTCCTGTGAGATCCTAACAACTTTAAAATGTCGAACCATCTGTGGAAATAAACTATCACAAAAACTTCATGTACAGCAGGAGCGCAGGCCTGCGGGCCGAATCCGGCCTCTGACAAAATCTTACATGCTGCTTTTTAAAGGTTACGTCCAAATTTTAACGGTGCAAAGCCAACAGCCATTTAGTAGCAATTGTATTTTTAGGTTAATTTCAGTTTTTGTTTGAGTTGTCACAAGTGACACCTACTGATGAAAATAATTCAGAACATCCAAATCATAAATGACAACAAACTTGCTGCAGCACATAGAAGCTAATTACATTGTTAGTGTAGCCAGTAAGATCTCTTCTTATATAACATATAATTTTATAATATACTCAAACTGCAGTACCTTACATACTTGAGTACAAGCCAATCTCATGTACAAGCTGACCCCCTGATGTTGTCCCATCAATTTATTTGTTTAGCAAATTACCTGTTTTTCTGGGTATTGTCATAGTATTCCTGTGATTTTCTGAAAATAATCCATGTATTAGTACCGGTAAACATGATATTTATTGCAGCAGCTGATTACCATAACTGACCAATCATAACAGCTCTTACTGGCCGCTGCTGGATAAGATGTTTAGTCAGGAAATATCTCATTCTAAGGTATGATTGAAATATTTTCCATGAAGTAGTGGTAATAGCTAGTATTTCCACCCCTGAAAATTTCCTTCTCTGGGATCAAATTTAAATTTCTCGTGTATAAGCCGACTCCCTGATTTGCTTTGTANAAATTTCCTTCTCTGGGATCAAATTTAAATTTCTCGTGTATAAGCCGACTCCCTGATTTGCTTTGTAAAATTTGGTAATAAAAACTCAGCTTATACTCGTATATATGGTAATTGATTTTATGGATAAATAGCAGTAGAAGAGCTTGTGCAACCGTCTAATGAATGCTTAAAGCGGCATTAATAAATCTTTATAAACTGGAGGCAGGAAAACTCAGACACACAGCCCTGACATACCATCCTTTTTCAAATTATTATGGCTAAGATGCACACGCAGAAACATCACATTCCACAGCAGCCATGTTTATACCAGCTTGATAAATTCAATCTTCACTCCCCTTTTATAAGACCTTTAAGCTGCTCCACCAACTCCTGAGGAAGTGGTATCATCATTCAAAACTTACACCAGTACAATCAAACACATTTTGTACTTTGTTGCTTTGCCTAATGCTTCAATGTGTTTTCTTTGTGTGTTTGCATTAAGTTATGCATCCCTCAGGACTCATTAGAGCTGATAGAAGTAAAGACTAGAGACCTGCTCACCGCCTGGTCTTGGGGTCTAGACATAATGTTGGGGGTTGATCAAAGACATCAAACAGATTTAATACTTGATCAATACAGATCAAACAGTTCCAGCCCATATTTGGCACAAGAGGATGAAAGGTAAAATGAGGACTCAATATGTACAAGAACAATGAGATGATTACAGCTCAATTCCTTAATGTGAAGGAATCATAAGAAAATTAAATATGGCAGCATGAGTCATTATGTATAATTAGTTTTTGTTTGTTTGGTGAAACACTTTGATTTCTGAATGGAAAGTAAATAAGTGTTGAATTGCTAATTGTGTTGATACGTTTGTATTTTTCAACATGGTCCCCTGTGTGTGTGTGTGTGTGTGTTTTTGAGGGGGCTCCTGTGGCTTTGATACCAATCAGGATGCCCACAGAGCCTGAGACCTTCATTAATCTCAATGCTAACTAATTAATTAAGCATTGAGATTAAGATTAACAAAACGTCTTTATTTATTTATTTTTTGGATCAATATCCATAAGCAAATGTGTGTCATGCTGCTGAATCAATTGCAATTTAGCTATGCACTCATGATAGCTGCATGTTTTTAGTCATATTTGTAAATGTACTGTAACACCAAAGATGTGACCCCTTGTTTAATCATATATTTGAATCTGCCAGATCCGGATTCGGATCCTGGCTGTGGGCTAACTGCACGTCTGAATTTTTCCATTAAGATTAGCATCTCAGTTCTTGAGTAATAAGCAATAATGTCAACAAATGTCCTGTCTTGCAATATTAAAAGAATTCAGAAAGTCCTGGATCTGGATCAAGACCAGGATCGACCTCAAAATCGAATCCCTTGATCCACCTCTTACTAGCAACAACATGTCATCGCAATCTGTTGCTGTAGCATAACTCAGTGTAGCATAATTGATAGCTTATTTTCAAAGCTGTATGTTAGCATGCATTTATTTGGTACATTGTGCGTAAGCCAGTGTGTATGTGTGCATATGTGTGCTTTCCTGCATGTGTGCAAATATAATCATGCAGTTTCAGTATTCAACCCCACATGTAAAGTACATTCAGTACTGGCATTCGAGTACTGGTTGCTCATTTAAGCTCGTTACTCAATTAATCATTACTCATTTAACCTCCGTCACTTCCAAGTTATGATCTTGATGAAATACATTCAAACACATACGCCAATAAGTCTGTAATAGTATTTAAAGATGCTTTCTTATTAATATTACATATTCCCATTCATTCCCAGCAATGTCTTTCAATAAATCCTTGGCCTGTTTGGGCGTGCGTCTATCACCAAGCCTTTAAGTGATCCAATTACTCTGAGCCCGAAACATTTCCACGATTAAGACCACAGTAGGTAGGTTTTACCCCCACACTACACACACACAGCACCGACACCACCTCTGATCCACTCCTCCACATCTGCTGAGACAGAAAGGGGCCAGACGAGGCCCTTCGCCCCATAGAAATCTGGGCTGATACTGGAATTTCACTCAGTCTGATAAAATAAACCAGAGGAGCCTTAGACGCTGGATAAATAAGCGGTACACTTTGGCTTGGGGGGAGACCAACACTCCAGATCTCAGTGATGTAAGTGATTGTTCCTTTTCCCCACTGATTAAAAGGAGGTTAAAATATACGAGGGTTATTACTTTCTACCGGAAAAATACCCCTAATCCCTGGAAAATAATCAGTAAAATGATTGTGATTGGCAAAGGCCCATGCAAATAGGAAGAATTTTAGGAGCACTGCACTTTTTTGTGTGGAAAAACACTGGCCCTGTATAGCATTTCTCATTCTCAATAAGCCACCACACGAAAGCCACGTTATATGGAAATAGGGAAATAGTATTAGATTCATGTATTAAGAAGTCACTATTTCAGATAGCGTATTGACAGTGGGAAGTAAAAAAATCACTGAAATCACATATCTCAAACAGAAACCTGCAAGTTCAAGATGTGCAGACTTATTTCTTCTGAGTTATTAAACCAAATCTTTGGACTGAACCATCAAGAAAATCCTAAAAAAAAAAAAAAGAGTTTAATTGGCTAAATCGTTATCAAAATTAGCTGTGGAAGTTTGTAATCAGATACGACAGATTTACACAAGACTCAACTCAGACAGTCGTGCATCCTGGTAGCCCAGAGGTCACAGTGTGGACTCTGTTGATTCGATTCATAGGCCAATCATACGTCTGGTCTCTCCTTGTGTTTTCTGCTGGTCTCTCTATATGCTGCCAACAATCTAATGAAAATATATAAACAAAGGTCCTGGGTTTGACTCCAACTGGAGCTTTACTGTGTGGAGTTTGCATTTTCTCCTGTATCTCCCTGGGTTTCCTTCAGGTGCTCCAGTTTCCTTCCCCAGTCCAAACACATGCAGAATAGGTGAACTGGAAACTCTAAATTGCCTGTACATGTGAGTGTGAATGGTTGTCTGTGTGTGTGTGTGTGTTAGCTCTGTATTTAACTGGTGACTTGTACAGGATGTACCCAGTCTCTCGTCCTAATGAATGCTGGGATAGGCTCCAGCCCCCCACCACCCTACACGGGATAAATGCACTGCAAGTTTTAGTTCGTTATGGTAATTTGTTTTGCAAACATCTATTAGAAAAGTTATAAAGTTTATTCCTTTTGCAAAACCTAAAGAACTACCAACAAACAATGCATCAAATTCTGCTGATTAACAAATGAAAAGCAGATTCTATCAGAACTTACGGCATTAATTGTCCAGCTGGACTTTAATTAAAGCACTTTGGTCATGTATGAAGCTTCTGTCGCGTCTCAAAATGTATTCTTGTGGCTGCAGTCATAAATCAAACAAATTCAGCATAACTTTCCATGCATCTGTCTCTCATACAGTAAACGTCTGTGCTAAAGCAAACATGCTAACGTTAACTGCATTCATACATATTGCTATATCCTGCATCGAAAGGAGTCGGCTGAGGTGGTTCGGGCACCTAGTAAGGATGCCAACCTGGTCATCTCCCTAGGGAGGTCTTCCAGGCATGTCCAACTGGGAAGAGACCCCAGGGAAGACCCAGGACATGCTGGAGGGATTNGGTCTTCCAGGCATGTCCAACTGGGAAGAGACCCCAGGGAAGACCCAGGACATGCTGGAGGGATTATATCTCCCGGCTGACCTGGGAACGCCTCGGAGTCCCAGGAGGAGTTAGAGGGCCTGGCCGGGGACAGGAAGTGTGGGCCGGGCTGCTTAGTCTGCTGCCACCACGACCCGGACCCGGATAAGCGGACAAAAATAGATGGATGGATGCTACATAAATGCGGTATCAACCCAATAAAATGGGATAGCTAACACCTGGGCTAGACTACAGTTCAGGAGGCTAACAAGGCTTATTCTGCATTCAACTTCAACTTGGAATTTCTGACCTCTGACTGTGGTAAAGCTCTTAGGAGATGCCTGACATTCACAAAAATGTGTTTTTATGTGTGATTTGTGAAATGTGTGATTTTTCCAGTCATCAAGTGGCACCAACACAACAAGTCACTCTGAGCAATGTGTGTAAAAATTAATGACACACACACCATAATATTTTCATGTCCAGAGAACTTCACTGCCAGTGTCACTGTCTCCTTTCATCTTCTCCACAGAGGAGCGAAGGGAGGAAGACATGAGAAAGAGATGAAAAGAGCTGCAGCGATGGACTGAAAAAGCACTTAGAGAAGAGGAAGTGTGTTTTTCCTTGCAGACATATAAAGAGGAGACCTCTACGTTCGTCTCGCTTCATGCCTTCACACTCTCCCTCTGTAAGTCTCTTCAGAGCTCCCGCGGCCACTAAAGTGAACCCATTAAACAAGGCGTGACATTACTCTCACACAAGCTATTACACAGAGTCAATACACAGACAGTAGACGTTTCCCCAAACATTACGCTGACATTTCTATTTGTGCAAACACAAGACACGACCACAGATAATGTCAGCGTAATGATCTGGCTGTACATTTTTCGTGACACTTGATGACAGTTTTCGTATAAATTGTCACATTTGCTGCTCTCTGTTTCCAATGGATAAAGCAATGATTCTATTAGTGGCTTTTATTTTGATTTGATGTTCTAAACTGTTCTTTAACTCATTCTGTGGGGGGAAAATCCACTTTTGCTCAGGAAGTGATGTGTTTTACTGAACGCTTCTGGCAGCAGCATCAATGGCAGTTTGTTTGGAAGAGAGAAGAGTGTCTGTAGTATGAACATGGTGTAGCCAGAGTAAGATCAGAATATATACCAAGATGTTGAGAAGTAAACTATAAATTTCAGTATGGTATCTTAAGGCAGGCAGACACTGAGTTAGGCCAGATTTTAACTTCGATTTGGCAGTTGCCGTCTAATTCTCAGAATTGGTCCGAATTTCATCGTAATCAGCTGTTGTTTGACTTGCCAGTTCAGCTACGAAGCACGATTAAGTGAATCAATGACCAAGTGCTCAGATGGACTCTGACACGACCAAAATTTTGGCCTTGCAGTTTGAGAAGTCTTACCTGCTGATTTCTTCTGAAATTTATAGTGAAGCTACCTGTAAGTCTCTATGCATGACAACATTTTTGGAGACAGGGCCACATGTTTTTTAAATGCAATAAAACTTTATTGGAAATTGTGAGTAGACAAGGACAGCTCTCTCATAATGCAAAACATCCACATAAAGTAACGGGATGATTATCTTCCACCCTGAACCTCTTCAGTAGTGTTTTTTTTTTCTTTGATTTCCTGTTAATTCAGTTCTANCCACCCTGAACCTCTTCAGTAGTGTTTTTTTTTTCTTTGATTTCCTGTTAATTCAGTTCTATTGACCTACATAAGTTTTCTATTTAAATTGTTGCCATCATTAAAAAAAAAAATTAAATGCAGTTTCCCAACACACTGGACACTTTTTCTCAGTGTTGTGCTGATATATATAAAATGGGAGAGGCACTGCCAGAGATTTAGGTTGGACAGGATACAGATAGCCCATCTGTGCTGTGTCTAATAAACCTACTGGAAGCCCAGATGTAGCCCTGTGAAACACTGTATATCTGCGACTGTGTGCACATGAACAGGTGTGTGTGTCACCTTTATGTGTTTTGTCTGCATGTGTGATCTGCTTCTCAATCCATTTTGCTTTCCCCCATTTTTCCCCCTTTCGTTTCTACCCATATACTCATATTGCACCCAAACCAGTTCTGGAGATGGCGTCACGGCTCTGGCTAAAAGGCTCTGTCCACACCAAAAGCTTCATTGGAGAATTCTGGTCGCAGGCCGTCCAGATGGACCTTGGTGTTGGATGAGCGATGCATCATAGCTGGCCTGAGTTCAGCCGAGCCCTCCTCCTTAGGCAGCTCTTATCACAGCCCAGGAACAGAGGGTCTCCTCTTCCCTTGACAATTTGTCCTATGTTTCCTTAACAGTCTCTTTGTCTTTCCACCCATGTTCGTCTCTCCACATTTCTACTCCTCATCTCTCTCCCACAGATGAGTTTCCAGGTGGCAAATGAGTACATGCCATTCAGATAAACAGAGCATCTGTCAGTTTGTGACACTCTTATTTTTTTTAACATGAAACTGCTGCATTTCCTGTGTTTACCCCCCCATCCACTTCCAAATCCCATCATTCAATTCCACCCGCCAATTCAGTTAAAAACCAAAATGGTACTCAACATTATGCAGCAACTACACGTCTGCATCCTCAGATAGCATTGATGTTATGCAGTTATTGCCATAGGGTTCTTGATGCACAATATATATCTACGGTCTGCCTCATGAAATCATATAAACATCAATTCATTTGCATGCTTATCACTTAAGCAGCACCTTGATCTCTTCAGAACCTCCCTTTAGCACGGAGGTCCCCACCGCAGCTTGACCCAGGTAACAAAGCCGTTTCTGATATGTTCATAAGGAAAGGAGCCATGGGATCTTCAATACAGCAGGGAGGGGTGGGAGGAGAATGAGGGATAAATGAGAGGGGAAGGCAAGAGGAAATGTGTGTGTGTGTGTGTGTGTGTGTGTGTGTGTGTGTGTGTGTGTGTGTGTGTGTCTTGTGTGTGTGAATGAACGTAAACCCATCTCTTTCATGTGGAACAAGATCCCATTAGTGCTCAGTGCTGATGATTTGTTGGAGCTAATTAAGTGGACGCTCACATTCACCCACCTGTGTGAGCTTGATATCTAATAACCTGTGAGGACATGATGTCCAAAAGGCTCGATTAACAAACTGCTAACACTTTACACACTCACATACACACAATCCTGACCAGTTACCAAAGTTACTTAATAGATCACAAATAATCCCTGAACATTCCTGAATTAAATACTGCACAGTAGATAATGGTGAATTTTGGGACTAATATTACTATGGGACCTCACGTGATTTGCAGGACTCGGAGGTCGTCTGATTTAATACCCTGCAATTCTGCCATGTCTAAAAAAAATTTAACTAAAATTGCCTACTATTATACTGATTTAATCACAAAAGACTTTTTAATTAAATGTCAGTATGTCAATTCACAGATGTCTATGAGCTGATCATTACACACTAGTTCATTAACATAGTATTGAGCAGTCTGTTCATTAGTAACTATCTAATGTAGAGGCTTTAATTCAGGAATTACTTAACTATTCATTACTTGTTTCTTAGCAACAGGATTTTGTGTAACCTGATGCAAGCAGTCCTTCTCAAATTCAGATTTAGCAATACTGAAAAAACATTAATATTAATATCTCTACAGTATAAAAGCTATTTTTGACTCGGGTAAAGAACATATTTAATTAAATAGAGGTGTTTTTTTCTTTTTTTTTATTTTGCTGTCATCTCTGGCTGCTCAGTCAAAGTCTTTCTCTGCAGCTCCTGCTGACCAAAAATGCTTTCAGACAATTTCAGAAAATGCCAACAACAAACTCTGTCTGTGCTGTATCAGCGCTGCGCTCGAGGAGCTCTGTGGGGAAAATGTCTTGGGAGAGAGCAGAAACTGCTACAATGGATAAGCACTTTTTCTCCAAAGAGGCTACAATGGCCACAGAATGATCTCTGCCTCCTGAAGAACCTTGGTTAAGATGCCAGTCTGTGTGCACTGCAAAAACCAGACTTCATGACAATCTCATCGTAAAATGAGTTACACTATTTTTTTTATTCAAAGTTAATAATCTGATGCGTTCGATGCTTGATAGGATTATTAATCTTCTGTAAAAATGTGATCTTGCTTTGTTTTAGTAAGGTAGTCAGTCTGTTTTCCCTCTAAAGCTGACGGAAACAAGTCAGAAAGCTGGAATGGATGGTTGACACATTAATGTGAAAAATATATATTAAGAGAAAACAGAATTCGATACAATCAATTTATTTGATATTGAGCCATTAAAGTATTATTTTCTTAAAGCAAGTTAAAAAAAAAAATATCTTGAGACATTGTGATTGCTGTCATTTGTTGCTGCAGAAATGCAAAGAGCAAACAAAAATGTTTAGTCTCGCTTTAAGACGTCAGCTCCAAAATGAGCTGAATAGAATGACAAACAACATAGTTTAAAGGACGCATATTTTGGATTATTTTCACCTATTAATTTGACACCAGAAAATTTAACTAGATCATGTTATATATGACTCGTTTCCTATTGATTGTTTTTGTTGTGTGTATGTTGAATGTGTGTGTGCCTGCTTTAAGTGTGCTGGAAAGCCCTCAGCACGGAGTGGCTTTACAGGGACAGCCATGGCCATTTACTCCAGTCACGCCTGACATCTCACTTTGCACATACAACCAAATCTACAATCTCCCCTGCCTGCGTCTCACCCTGAGCAGGAAGGCTGCAGCCAAGCCAAACACTCGCTGATGAAACACAAACACAACGCCATCAACCTCACCGCCTCACAGGCTGCAAACGACGCAGGGAATTCAGATTTGTAATTTGCTCACCTCCCAAGACCCGTCTCGGACAATTGTACATGTCACTGTAGTCTCCTAAATATATAGTAAGCATATAAATCTTGCGTATAATGCAAACACCCCCAGGAGGGCTCCTGTTTAACTGCCCAACAAATGTCACCGATCTGTTTGGGTTACAATTAGCATAGCATTAGCATGCCAACCTCAGTCGTCATGTGCCGGTCGGCCTTGGTGACCTAAAATCAAATAAAACAACCGGTTTCTTTTTGAGTTTGTTTTCTGCTCGTGCTCACATTTTCTTTCATGGTAGCCCACGCTGAGCAAAGTGGAATCTGCATGGCAGCTTCACAGAAGAAGGGATCAATGTGAGAGCCACTGCAGGATGCATTAGAGGAGCCACACCAACTGGGTCCCTCTCTGTTCATACCATATCAAAGACATCTAATTAGGCGTATGGAAGAGGAAGAACAATAGCGTATAGGCTGAAGGAGGCACATCTGGGTAAAAAAAGAGCAGCAAGGAGAGCTTTACTTCTCAGTGGGTGGGAGGGAAGAGAAGGCTGCGTTTTCTCCTTCTTTTGCTGCAGTGAGATAATTTCATCTGTGGTTGATGAAGTGGATTTGTGAGCCAAACAGATCATTGAAAAAAATATGAATAATAGACTGAATATATTTGGTATAAGCTTTCATGCATTTATATTTTATTTTACCCATGCCGTTATATACTCGGAGTGCACTTCTTCATGAGAAAATTTTCACAAACACGCAACAAGTTCCGTTCTAGTTCGTGAACCCAATTTGGAAGCATTTTGAACACTTCAACCAAAAATAAATTGGTTCAGAACCAAAAATATTGGCTCCCGTTCAAAACCAGAAAATAGCACGACCTAAAGTGGAAATTTTGACAACATTAGAAGTGGGCATGTAAAAACAAGGGGGAAGTAAAGGTGTGTAGTTAGCTTACGTAACTCTGTTGGATTAAAGTAAATACTTTTAATAAAATGATAAATGCTTGTTCTATCATCTTGCTTGTTTTCACTCTTCTGCTTCCAAATGTAGGGGAAAAAAAGTTACTTCCATTGGTGATGCAACGGTTCCATACGAATGTGGCTCATTTGATGGCGTCTTTGTTCCATGGATACCCAAAGGAACTGGTTTGAGAACCAGTGCTTTTTTGGTGGAAAAGCACTAGCTGTTCCTCGGAACCCAAGTCAGGCCAGGCTCAAATTAGATTTGATCTAACTGAGTGGGGTCTCATGCTACTGCTGATCACATGATGCTTCATAACCCCCACAGAAAAAAAAAAAAAAGGNAAAAAAAAAAAAAAAGTGGTTTTGTAGAAAGATGGAAGTGGATATACTGTGAACAATATTGCAGAAGATAAATGCTCGCTAACTGCAATGTTTTCTGTTTGGGTCTATTTGAGTTGACTTTGGATGGGCTGTAAATACCCTTGGGTGTATTTTGGATCGGTTCTAACTGTCCTCTGGTCCTTTATAGGTCAGGTGTGGGTATGAGAAACAAACAACTGGCACTTGTAGCATACTGAGGAGCAGAACCTGAGAAGCAGAACAACCACAGCAGCAGATGCAAAAGAATAATAAGGAAAAACAACCCTGACGCCTGCTGAAAGATGCATAGGTCAGAGCCAATTGTTGCCTTCCTCCCCGTTCCACCGTTACCAAACACACAGTGTATCACGGTGCAGGCGGGTGACTGCTGCTCTCCAGATTCTTTCAAGGCTCTGGCAGGAACACAAAAAGTCTTGTCCCGTGCACTTTGATATACTCCCTAACGCAAGACATTTATCAATGAACCAAAGAGACTCACAGATTAATGCAGAACACAAACAGCGTCCCATTGAAAAGTTAAGAGGGTCCCTCATCTGGCAGGCGGGTATTGTTTAGTCTCACTTGCAACTCTTTCTAGGCGGTGGCCATGTTGACAGACAGAATAGATGATTCACAGTCTGTCTGTCACACCAATTCATGCCGTGAAAACATTGTTCGTGTTTGACTAAGGAGGCCAATGTCAGTAAGGGCCCTCAAGCAGCAGTTAACTAAATAATCCGTGTCAGCTCTAGCTATCAAAGTCCAGGGTCTATATGGAGAGATTTATAATCCTGCCATTGTTGTTGTTTGAATTGCCCCAAGTGAGCCCCCTTGGAATTTAGGCAGTTTTAAGATGCTGCGGAGTTCCATACAGAGACTGAGCAAAGCCGGCAGACAGCAGGACCCTCAGTGCTGTGTTTGAGGAGAGCTCAGAATCAGTCTATCTGTCACCGCAGAGCAAATGTTTTAATCTGAGAGAAAACAAGACCTCTGAGATTCACTTGCTGCTCTATCGACTCCTCGCCGACTCCCGGCTCCGCTCATCAGCCACTGCTTCATTTGGACACTTTATGATATATGTCAGTGTGGAAATGTGTGGAGCGGATACGACCTCGCACATGATTGATCAGTATTAGACAACATGATTGATCAATATTAGATCAGTACTGTCCGCACAAATGATTGATCGATTCCCCTTCAAAGCTGCGAGTCTTCTTTACTTCATGTGGTTCTGGTTGATCATAAATCAGGTACAAAGCCAAACACACAAATGCTTAAAAGAAATATTTGTCATAATTCAATATTTGGCCTTTTTTTTCCACACATTGGCGTGTACATGCATGCATATGCTGTCTCTGGCAAATTTCACAATTTTTGGACAGCCATGAATTATTCTTCCCAAAACCAGGGAGACAGCAGTTCTTGCTATGTTATTCCTGCCAAGCTCACCACAACAGTAGAAATAATTTGTTCCCATGGAAACGGCACAGTGAGCTGTGATGCCTTTGCTCGGTAGTGAAGAACATGGCAGAGGATATTTGCATGAGGAGTTTGAGTGGTTCTCGTTGCTGAGTCAGACACATCAGCTTGTTTTATGCGCACAAAACTCGACCAAAATATTAAGAATAACTTGCATGAAAGCAGGCGCGTACTGCATTGTGGATCTAATTGATATTCTTCCTGAGTCGTTAGCACATTTGTAGGACAAAGCCAAATGCTCCTCTGTGGAGCTGTATAAATTCATAGCAGAGGCTCGCTGTTATTGCAGGAAGAGTTGGAGTTGTAATACGTTTTATAGAGTTCAAGAATAAAAAGCTCCATCAGAACTGAAAATATGAAGTCACTGGAGAGCAAAACTCAGCATATGGTGCTCTGCTTATCAACCTGCTAGCAGCTCGCAGGGCATCCTCCCACACCTGGAGAAGAAGGAAAGTTTATAACTTCTGATAACTAATCTTTAAACAGCGACATGAGTTATTGTGCTGTAAGATAAATATGAAACACAAAACTCGCAGTTTCAAATCTTTTGAGGTAGCCTAGGGGTCAAATAGTGTTTGTAAAATATTATGTATTCAATTCACCCACCAAGGGAACCGACAACCTTCCAGTCAAATTTGCTAAATTGTTCTATTAAAAAAGCTTTTCTTGATAGAAAAAATAAAAACTCAGAATATAAATTCATTACTCCAACACAGAATTGTAGAGCTAGTCACTTTTTGATAAAAATGAATTACAGTTTTTGTGGTAGAAAGTAAATTAAATTAAGTATAATCCATTGAAAACACAGTGAGAAATACCATCTGATATCTTTTTAAGTTAATTAGATACTTTCATATACTAATTATGATTTTGTTTGGGGATGCTGTTGCATTCCAAATCTAATTGGTTCCTTTAGGAATACTTTCTAGGAGATACTCAGTATATTTACATGCACATTAAAACATTGAAAAAAAAATTGATTTATTGCCATAATCAAATGTCATGTATAAATTGCAGTTAGCCTACTCTGAGTAACTGACCTACATTATGCAAATGTAAATCAATTCATTCAGGCATGTAAATGTCTTAATTGGCGTGAGCCACCTCCGCATGCATTTCCTCACCTGGCAAACTCTCCTCATACTCTGATTATGCAATGTGTGTATAGATATATTCAAATATGCATATGCAAACTGCCTCCATCGAAGTACAGACAAGTAATCTGAGTACAGTGTGCTTGTAAACATACCGACTGTTAATGAAAACCAAACTACAAGCTAAAATTGTTTAATCACTGTGCTGAACATAAACATCCATCGGTCTCCTGACCAGATCCTCCCTATCCTCATCTCCTGGTGAGAGTGTACGTCAGGATGTGAGAATCCCTCCATGCCTCCTGGCTGCCCAGCCACCTGGACTGATCCTTTAATCTACAGATGCTCTGCAGCAACCAACCAGCAGCCTGGACACCTTCCTGACCAGTTAAAGCCCAGGTTTTGATTTGATAAGCAAATATGGTTGAAGATTCCCAGTCCCACATTTGGAATCATTCCTTGCCTTTCACTAAGTCAAAAATTCTAAAGTGGAAGTGGATGGGGGCGGCACACTGGCTCAGTGGTTAGCACTGTCGCCTCACAACAAGAAGGTCCCGGGCTCAAATCCAACCGGGTCTTTTCTGTGTGGAGTTGCATGTTCTCCCTGTGTCTGTGTGGCTTTCCTCCGGGTGCTCCAACTTCCTCCCACCTCCAAAGACATGCAGGTCAGCTGAAATGGAAACTCTAAATTGAATGCAGGTGTGAATGAGTTTGTCTGTCTCGAAGTGTCAGCCCTGCGATAGACTGGCAACCTGTCCAGGGTGTAACCCACCTCTTGCCCAATGACTGCTGGGATAGGCTCCAGGATGGTTGGATGGAAGTGGACGGTTTGGTTAGGTGAAGGTGTAGGTGGGGCATCAGCCCTGCAGCACCACAGATGTCCCATTTGGAAAAGTGTGAGCAGTAATACTCTATAAAAGCTGCTGCCTCAGAGTTCAAGTCTTAAGAGTTCTCCACTCACAAGACCCGTCCACTACGTTCCCACAGATGACTGAGTCCACAGACCCAACCTCACACCAAAGCAATGCTGCTCCAAAACCACAGAGGAGCATTTCTATTTACCCTGATGCTTTAACTACTGATCAACTAGCTGCTATTCTAACTGGATGTGGAAGCACGCCTGACTTACATGTTATGAAATATGAGCTTTATGGATTAATGGGCCACATATACATATGACTAATCAAATAAACCAACCAATAAATCTTCCTGCACACAAGGAAAACATTAACTTAGGTTGTGTGTTGTGTGTCATGGGTAATGCATTTTGCACTACTGGGTCAGTTTTGTTGCTAAGGGTTGATAGGGGTTGTTTCTCATTCCTGTGGTTAACTAGCCCAACATATCAGGATGACACAGTAAAATATTATAAGGATGTAATAACTGTAACTCAAACAATAACTAGCTTCTAGATATCCAGCTTTTATGGTCTTTGTGAATATACTGCCCTTCTTACAGTACATGAACTCATGGATTAGGTGAATATAGAACTAATGCCAGTAGCATTTGTGTCACTAACAATTTGCAAAAGCTGGTCAGAGCTGTCTGATTTGGAGCATGCACATTACTCCACAGGAACAGTCTGTTTCTGTGGCACCGAGGTGAAGGATAATGGCAACAGGCATCTGTCTGCATGATTTAATGAACATAAAATTAGAGAACCAGGGAACACTGAGGACCCCTGGTACCAAATCCATCTCAGAATGGGATGTGGAGTGCTGGTGAAATTTAATTCGTTACGTGTAGATGGAAACTAAAAGGCTCCTCATTGGCAGAGGTGAACAGACTGGCTCTAAGATATGCTAATTGTATGTAGCGTTAATTAGCGATCTCTTACCAGGCTGCATGTATGCGCACGTTTGTACTGCATGTATATGTAACGTGCTGCTTGCATTCATGCCTGCTGCCTTTGTTTGCTGCCACTTTTCTCCCATCTGATCTGATTAGAATGCAGCTTTATTTCCTCTCTCCGTCTGTCGTTCTCTCCTTTGCCTTTTCATCCCTTCATTTTCAAAGGTGTGACAGGAGACTGTTAGAAGCATGAATAGTGTTCCAGGCCGTGATAATCTGGGTAAATGCAAGAAGAGGGAGACAACTAATTCATCTCTCGGTCATGAATGCAAAATGTGCTGTGTTATGTCATGTCTTCGTTGTATCAATTTTTTTTTTTTTTTTTTNATTTTTTTTTTTTTTTTTGATAATTTCACCAATGCTAAATGTCAACACACTGCATATTAAACAGGCCATCAAGATGTTATCTAAGTGACAATATATGAGTTTATATCTGGTCTGTGAAACATATTTTATGGAAAGATAAAATGGAATCTGACACAATCACACACACTTTACTCATCCTTCATCCCTCAGCAGACACTTCTTCAATGTACATGGTTTCCAATGGCAACTATGACTGACTGCTACTTTGGATTAAAAAACAAAAAAAAAATACCACACTGCTCACACAAAAAAGAAAAATGTTGGCAGTGAAGGACTTAAAAATAAAGGTATGAGGAGCCTTTCTGTCTAAATAGACTTTGAAGTGGAGGCAGGTGGATGAACAGGCTGAATGGAATGAGACTACACAAGTCTGAGTCTCTGTCTCAGCACCCACATTGTTAACATTTTGTACACGATATTGTCTGATGGGACTGCCGAATTTGGCAATAACAAAAGCACAATTTTCTTTCAGTCTCATGGTGATTGATGGTGCTGACATATAGACTGCCGTTTATTTGAAAGTCCAACTGTCGAGGTTTCTGGCTGAACAGTTACTTAATTTACATTAGCATAGAAAGAGCTGCCAGAATTATGATGTATTCCCTACTGGTATCTCTTCACGATTATAAGTATACATATCAATTATATCTACAAGAAAACAAAAGAAAACTCAAATGCCTTGTTTTTTTAACAGTAACATTTTCCTGGAAACCTTCTCAAGAGCTCTGAAACGCTACCTTCTTTGCAACTTCTGGTTCTCCCAATCTGGTCCCAATTTTGGGGCACATTTCAAACAATTACCGTATATACCCGACTATCAGCCGATCTTGAGTATAAGCTGACCCCTGATTTTGACCTGCAAATTTAGATTTTTAAAGAAACCCACATATACAGTAAGCTGACCCCCTGACGTTTTTCCATCAAATTATTGTATTCCAGTGATTTTCTGAAAATAATCCATGCACCGGTACCGGTAAACAGCTGATTATTGTAAGTGACATTAGCTAACATTAAGTTTTCTGGACTCCTCTTTCTCATCTGAATCGCATTTGATGAAGGTAAGGAAAGCTTTACAAATGAGCTATGATTATCATGACGCTTATTTAGCTGTGTAATTATGGTGAGTTTTTTTTTTAAAAGAATCTCAACCATTATGTCTTTTCAGTAATTATCCTGAACCTGAGTCAATGCGGACCTGTCTATGTGCTGGACATTCCTCGATACGGAGTTTTGGAATTTCCTCAGCCAACCCCCCTGATGTTGTTCCATCAAATTATTTGTTTAGCAAATTACCTGTTTTTCTGGGTATTGTCATAGTATTCCTGTGATTGTCTGAAAATAATCCACGTACCAGTAAACATGATATTTATTTCAGCAGCTGATTACCATAACTGATGGATTGCGGCTTACTGGCTGCCGCAAAATGTGCTGAATAAGATGTTTAGTCAGGAAATACATCATTCTAAGGTATGATTTAAACTATTTTCCATGGGTAGTGGTAATGGGTAGTATTTCCACCCCTGGAAATTTCGTTCTCTGGGATCCAATTTGAATTTCTCGTGTATAAGCCAACCCCCGATTTGTGTTGTGAAATTTGGTTAAAAAAAACTCGGCTTATACTTGAGTATATATGGTAATCACTGGTGACAGGCACATACAGGTGATTGTAGCCCCCAAGTCATGGGCAAATGGAGAGAAGGTATTCTATGAAATGATGTGATTGGCTGGTTCTGCTGATCATCAGAAAGTGTGAAATATGACCAGCATATCTGATAAAATGTTTCCATTCTCAAAAGCAGCATTAAAATAAAGTTCTCATGTTTCACAATCGACCGGATATAACATACTGTAGATGGCATTCATGTGTCATAAATGCATGTTGCACAATCATTTCACATTTTTGAAGGATTCTGAAATGCACCCACAGTAAAGGCTTCCTTTGAGTTAAGCTTAAAAGACTAAGATTATCTGAATGTTTCATCAATACAACGTGTTGCAGAGTCAATTTTAGGGCTAACAAGCAATCTGATTTTGTTCACATGTGGCACATATTGGATATGTGTCATGAATAGGGATGTGCAGACATTTTGAGGGGCAGGAGCTCAACTTGTAAATGCAGGTATTGCATACGGTCACCTAAAAATGATTTAAATACAGTGTTCAAAAAATCTAATATAGCCAAAAAAAATCAAAATTGAGCATCAAGACCTGTATTATAAATGTAGCCTAAATGACATCATATCTGATATCTTGTTTCAGAGATGCAGTCCTGCTGATTCAACTAAATTCTTTTTAGTCTGTTAAATAATGAAAGATAAACTTGAGACCACATGCCAGCGAGAATCTTATAGATGCTTGTTTCCTGCAGGGATCTAATCAGAAAGCAGCATCAGCGAAGCCTCTCTCTCTCTGTCTCTTAGTGCGTCAACAGATGTGCAGGAAGTACACACCAGAGTAATTATGCCTTCTTCTTGTGTGTATTCAGCATGTCCATATGCTATTTGTGTTGAAACACACATCTGCCCTGCTTCACCCTTTGGCACATTCCCAGTGGCTCCCACTCAAGATCCTGACAAACCCAAGGAAGAGGAGTGATGCTGGTGATGAAATGCAAGAACAGAATGAGCAGTCACAGCTCCAACGATGGCGGCGCTAATTAAACAAAGACAAGATGGACGGAGGTCACACCTGCACAGTAAGCCTGCCATGTATACTTTATCATTGCTAATGTGGCAATAATTAAAAATGACGCATGCAAAGCAGGAGAATTAATTGAGTTTTGACTTTTATATTATAGAGCAAATATCTCGATTTCTTCCATGTCATCTGCATTTATAGATGACAGACCAGATGCTTAATTGAGAGGGGTGACAGTGAGGAAAGGTCGGAAGTCTTGTGCAGGTGAAAGTGTTTGCCTTGCAGAATACCAATTAGCTGAGCTAAAAAAATAAAAAATAAAAAAAAAATAAAAAAGACCAAAATGCAAAACAAAAATAAATCTAGTGTTCAGCTTGTCTTTCAGCATTGTTTACTCCTTTTACATCTGCTCCCCAATGTGTTAGATGGAATTTTTTTGCAGGAGTTGTTGAAATGACATTGTTTTGACATTGCATTTTTCCAGGTGACACCTCTTCCAAACCCCGGAGGCGAGAGATTTATGCCTACAGTGACTTGGAGAGGACAATGATGGCTTCCGCAGTGTCGTTTTATGACTCCGAAGCCCTGCATATCCCATACCTCTTTATGTTCAATATGTCACTCCTCCAACCCAGACAACATCTCCATTCTCAAGAGTCTCACTGCTCTCATTATCACTTCCCGAGTCTGAGACACTGATGTGCATAGATGTGTCAGCACATGCTTCAACACAAAGCTTACAACCATGCAGCCATGTGCAGACACGCATGGAAACATACGGCGACATAACTCTACCGATATGCAATATACGCTGTACAAGAATGCCACATTTTTCTATTTGTATTACTGAAATTGGAACATTTTTATATGGGTATATTATTCACATATGGCAAAACATAAAATCTTATGTTGTGTTCTTATGTGGGATCTTTGCTACATGCATTATTTTTTTTTTTTTTTT
>VXCM01000667.1:126039-144033 GCA_014773175.1 Lucifuga dentata
GGGGGGGGGGTTAAAATGACCGGAATGTAGACTCGGCATAAAAATAAACAAAACAAAAAACAAACATAAAGTGCATAATAAATACAACTCACCATAACGCAGAATCAGTGGGAGCCCTGAGCTTGTTTCCCTGCAACGAGACGGTCCATCTAGGGGTGACGGGAGACAGTGACACCCGAAGTGTGTCCCTTATGTCCAGTCTGCTCCGTAACTTCGTTTTGGTTGCTGTCGCTGCAGAAAACCTTCACAAAGATAAGATGTTGGAAATGGAAGCAGGTTTTAGTGCTTTTGTGGTGATCTCAGGATATTCCGCCTTGATTTTAATCCAGACCGTCGGCAGAGTTGAAGTTGTCTCAAACATACGATACAAATAAACGATAAACCGTATTTTAAGTAGGACTCCTGGTGTTTTCTTTTAAATGCAGCTTTCTTTTTCTTGGCAGTCTTAGGCTCTTCTGTCTCATCATTGGGCCTTTTCAAAGAAACTCTCCAGAAACGTTTGTTTTTTCACTCATTTTAGCTAGCTTGTGTTTAGCTAGCTTAATTTTTCGGGCATCGCAGCTGTGACAGAGACGGATGTGATGGGGAGAGAATCCGGTCATTTTTCAAAATAAAACACCTGCAGACTCCGATAGTCAATAAAATGGAAATAAAATAAGTTATTTATTCTTTCTGTGCGGCCCGGTACCGGTCCGTGGCCCGGTGGCTGGGGACCGCTGATTTACTGGATTTAGATACACACAATCTGAGTGTAACATGCAAGATGATGCACAAACAGTCACATTTAATTGACAAAAATCGGCTTGTTTAAGGACTGATTCTTCAAATACATTTACAAGAGATATTTGAAGAATCAGTCCTTAAACAAGCGAGGAAAATGGTATCTGATTCAAACCAAGTAAAGAATATGAGGTCTTACCATCAGGCCAAAGGTATCGGCTGCCAACATGTAACTCATATAAGTATAAATTCTCCTTGGTGCCACTTTCAACAAAATTACTGAATAAAACTAAGGATTAATCGATATCAATATTATAATGTAGGATATTTATCTTTATCCCTCATTATGGCAATCCTACTTCTACAGGCCCCTCGGTTATTTTTATCATTATCTTTTTATATTCTTAATTTTATTATTATTATTACGTTGGATGTTAGCTGATATTATATTAATTGTGATGTGTTTACAGCTGTATTGAGGTTGAAATAAATAAAGTAAATAAAAAAAAAAAAAACAAATAAAGTTGACCCTGACCTTGAAAAGCTCATGTGACAAAAGTGAACATGAAGACAAAACGTATTCCTTCACGCCCTCTTGCTGCAAATTTCCTTGAATTCAATTTGTGCATGCGGATCTAGTTTCCTCATTAGATTTGATTTTGTCACCTCAAACCCAGAAAGATGAATCATTCCATCTGGTGTGGAGTGAATTCCATTTCACATCTCACCATGATTTCTATTTCTCCCTCTCATTCCCATATGTTGTGCAGTGAGCTTTGTACAACCACAGAATAATACGTCTCTGATGGACTGGAGCTGACTCAGAGGACACGAGTAAGCAAGAGTGACGCTCCCACAAGCTGTCTGCCATCCGTCAGCCGCTCGTGACATCCTCGGCCTGCTTCACTTGATGTTTTTCCTACAGCTGATGGCAGGAAGCGTGAAATTCACGAGACTTCATCCTCACTCCCTGGATGGTGATCTATCTGCATAGACGAGTCGTTTCACTCTGACATGTGGGAACAGAGGGAAGTGCTACATGAAGAGGCTTTAGATGTGATATCATCTTAGAGTTACTTTTTACAGATGATATGCTATTCCAATCCACCTGATAATATGCCTGCTGTTAAACACCTTCTCTGCGTGACCCTCTTTCTTTCATTTGGTCTCTGTCTTGCTATTTTCCTTTCCTATCTGCCTTCTCTCTCCTTCCATTTCATCTGTGACAATGCATCCTCCATTAAGTCTTTATAGGCTAATGGAAATGTCATAAGGGCGTTGAGATGGCCATACATCAACCTATTCAGTCCATCCTTCTGCTGAGTTTTCATTTTCCTTTGCTCTTTTCCCTCAATCTGTCACCGTACTGAGCTAGATCACTGCTCAGTGCCTCAGAAAATACAGCATCACCACATTACCTGGCACATAACACACCACCCGATCCAGCCTTATGAATACCTACAGTACATCTCCGGATATGAAAGTGCCATAATCTTTACTCGCTACAAAAGCAACTGAAGGATTTCCACTCAAATGCAATTGTGCCATCGCCTCAGATCCCTGCACCTCCAGGGTTGTGCAGACTGCTGTAGGTGTGAATGCAGTCCTGGCACGCATCAGCTACAGGGATTTACAGCAGATCTGCTTATTTTGGAGATATTTTGATAACCAGCAAGAATTAGCTGCCTTCCCCTTTCCTGTAACTGTAGCCCAATAGTCACCTTGGAGGCTGAGAGGTGTAGGTGTAATAGGAAAGGAGCAGTGTCAGGTGATGAAATGAGTGTGTTAGCCGTGCTGAGCACCTGCCGATTCCCTGTTCTCCACCCTGTCCCCTTATCACATTACAGCTCAGATAGATGGGAGCTGAAGCCCAGAGGTAAGGGATTAATTTGCTTAAAGCTCTGCAGACTGCTTTGACTGACCTTGGTTGGTTACAAAGAATGAGTTTCCTCCCGTTTTTTTTTTTTTTTTTTTTNTTTTTTTTTTTTTTTTTTTACCTTGCACACTCACCTGCAGGGAGAGAGAAAGATTAACACAGAGACGATGTCTCTCCTTTGAGAAACTAAAATCACTAACACAGCCACTGGGCTATTTCAAACAATAAATCCTGTTTGCATGACTTGCATGCATAACCTCATGATTTCAACATCAGCAAATCCCGCCAGGGTCAAATTCTTGGCTTTATGCTCTTTAATTTGCTTCCTAACAATTATAGTATTACATACAGTGGGATTAAACATGAATTCAGAGATCAGTGCATCTCGTGTGTATGGTAAAATGAGTGTGTGCTTTCTTGCATTTCTGTACTTACAGGGAAATTCCTCTAAAGAATTAATTTACTGACATTCAATGCTACAAGGGTGTCGCTTCAGATGGGAACTTATAAATGCTGCTATCAAACTACAGCACAATATGCTAGAGATCATATCTATAGTATATTTTCCATGTTACTTGTGGGGATAAAAGAAATATAATACTAAGAAATGCAGCCTCAGCCATTAGTACACCTCTTTCAAAGCAAACTTTAAAAAGACAATGATAAGAGGCGTTTATGAATGAGGGAATGTGGTTTCATGATGTTTTTTATTCCCCTTATTGACAAGTTAAATCTGGTGCTGTGTTTTATGAATTACCCTCCATTGTATTACATTACAAAAAAATAGACGTTCCTGCCACCACAAAGTTTTTGTAGGCATTATATCTTGCATCACCAATGCTTCAGACGAACGTGGGATATCTGTAGCGGCAATCATGCATACATATGCATGCACACATGCGTAGGTAACACTGAATATAAACTGGCCCGTAGAGCATTGTTTAGGTTTAGATGGGATGTGGGATGCAGAGGAAACACCTGCCCTTAAACAAGTGTGTAGGCGACTGGAACATAAATGGTGTAAATATAAACTTTAAGTCTGCTTTGTAGCATGGCCTTATCCAATGCTAAAACGGCCTATCATTATTGTATTATTAACGAAAACAAACACAATCATAAGTTTTTATTTGCAACAGTTGCAAGGCTGACGCAAAAGCCTCCTACTGCTTCTGGATCCTCATTTATGGCTCATGACTTTTTGGATTAATTTTGTCATAAAATTAGGATAAAGTTCTTTCCTCTACAAGGAGTTATTATACATAACATGTATAATAACTCTTGCTACTCTGAATTAACATTTCAAATTACACACTTTGAAACTGTCTCACTTGAAACACTGACGAAATTGGTCATGTCTGCCAAGCCTATGACTTGCCTATTTGATCCATTACCAGCGAGACTTCTTAAAGATCTCTGGAGTACTTTGGGCCCTATTATGTTGAATATTGTAAACTATCACTTACCACGAGTATAGTCCCCACCAATTTCAAGACTGCTGTCATTAAGCCAATCCTTAAAAAAAAAACAAAAAAAAAAAAAAAANAAAAAAAAAAAAAAACTCAAGCCTGGATCCTGGGCCCTTGAATAACTACCGGCCGATTTCCAACTTACCATTTTTATCAAAAGCACTTGAGAAGGTGTTAATAAAACCACTACTGACATACTTGACAAACAATAGCATCCTTGAACCTTTTCAGTCTGCTTTCAGAGCACATCATTCAACTGAAACTGCGCTTACAAGGATAGTAAATGATCTATTGTTAGCCATAGACAATGAGTTTATTTCTGTGCTGCTGCTTCTTGACTGAAGCGCAGCATTCGATACCATTTATCATTGCTTATGACTAGACAGGTTACAAATTTGTTTTTGGTATGTCCGGTCTTGTCCTTTCTTGGCTAAAGTCATATTTATCTGAATGATCACGGTGTGTCCTATATGATAATATCACATCTAGACTTTCTCCAGTGAAATATGGAGTACCTCAAGGCTCTGTTCTCAGGCCTCTGCTTTTTAGTCATAGCTCTCCTTGGCCAAATTACCCACAGCTATGGCATTAACTTCCACTGTTACGCTGACGACACACAGCTACATATGCCTCCTAGAGTAGAAAATCCCTACCATCTTAGTAAACTCGAAGTTTGTCCCGTGGCAGTGAAAAACTGGATGCTGACTAACTTCTTACTATTCAACTCTGATAAAACTGAGATGTTGGTTATTGGTCCCACTAAACATAGACACCTGTACGACCGACTGACCATTTCACTTGATAACTGTACAATTACTCAAAGCAGAACAGCTAAAAAGCTTGGTGTAATCTTTGCTACCAATTTATCTTTTCATGCTCATGTCACTGAAGTCACCAAGACTGTATTATTTCATCTTCGTAACATCGCAATAATTAGCTCCTGTCTTTCCAAGGCTGATGCTAAGACTTTAATCCATGCCTTTATGTCATCTAGATTGGATTATTGTAATGCTTTATTTTCTGGCCTACCTAAGTGTAGCCTTAAAAAGCTTCAGACGGTTCAAAATACAGCTGCTTTAACAAAAACTAGAAAATTTGACAGCATTACCCCTGCATTATTGTCACTTCACTAGCTTCCTGTTTATGCGTGATGTGATTTTAAGATGCTTTTATTAACTTACAAGATTTTAACTAGTTGAGTAAGTGGAATCTTTCCATGTAAAGTATGATTATACTTTGTTTTAACATATTTCATGATGTTTAACTATTGTTATCATTGTGTATGTTATGCGCTGCTCCTGCTATGTGTTGGTTTTGGATTGTGGAGCCCATTGAGATACTGTGATATTGAGCTATATAAATAAACTTGAACTTGACTTGTAGAGCAGTTTGTTCACCATATTTTCTTCAATTCAAAACTATAATACTTTATTCTACAAGGAATTTAATTGAATCAAATGCATATGACAAAACTATCACTTTGACACCAGTGATGCTGCAATGTCCAGTACAGTACATTGCTGTATTGCGAAGTAATTGAATAAAATTACACAAGTCTAAAACTGAAAATATGGTCTGAGCAGTAATAATTCAGAACAAATATCGGAGCACGTCCTGCTGTTAAACCTTTATCTTACCGACAAACACATTTACAGTATACATAAAAATATATTAACCCTCCATCCACCAACCACCCACCCACACACACATTAAATTTCCTTCACTCTCCCATTTATTAATCACATCGCAGGCCTTTGCGATGCGGATGTATTTGGAAGGTGTGGCTGTCAGCATCAATAAGGGCCTTCCAGTGTGAGGGGCCATTAATACCAAAGTAACCACTCTGCATGTTGTCAGATATGAATAATGGTTTGCATAACAAATCATTCCACTGTCTGATAGATATTCCACTGTCTGCACAGGCGGAGGATCCGGTCACAGCTCTTTGCTCCCATCAAGAGCCCGTTCCTTGATTAAAGCTGAAGTTGAAGACCAGAGGACAGAATTGGCAAAACAGATTTTTCCATGCAGATGACACCTTGTTCTGTGGCTACAGAGAAGATATTACAGGAAAAGGTCTTGCACCGTGGTGATGGAATGAAGCACCGGCAGTCATAAATAGTTAGTGTTCCACAGCTGGGATATAATGATGTTTTCTAATCATCCCCAGGGGTCAGTGCTCCTCATTTCACATTGATTACATCTGTGTGGCAAATGCAATTTGACCTGAAAACAATAACAGGTATTTTCATTCATTATACAACTCTTCACTTCAATCTGTTTGAAAATATGGGAGCTGTCATCCTCAACAAGATAGTTATTTCTTAAATGAAATGATTCAATATTATTTCTATGCCTGGATTATACTATACCTCTATGATTATAAAAGATTAAGTTTGTGACTTTCATTTGATTAATGTATGTTAAAGTGTACAGATTTCCATGTTTGTATTTTCATTTTGGGTTTATTTTGAAAGCTTTGCAATGCTTTAATGTACAAAAAAAAAAAAAAAAAAAAAAAGAAAAAAGCAACACATTGAGCTACTTCTACTCTCTCTTGCTTCTGTGCACACTGAGTGAAAACAGGATGTTTTAAGCACTATCTCTTTAAGGCCCTCTTCCAAAAAAGTCTGTTTTACTCTGATTGGCCAGCTGCATCAGGCCTGATCAGGCAACACACAATGAATGTGAAACACACATGCTAGCCACACACACACACACTTGCTCCCTAGCCTCATATTTATGCTGTGCTCGTTGTACCTCTGAACTGAGGAGCCACAATTCATAATTATGTCAGTTATGACCACCATATGTTCCAGCCAAACAAAGTGGGTGACAACATGGATGCCTCCATCTAAACATTTACTTTGTTTGCTGTGTTGGACCAAAAGAAGCTATGTTTAAGCTAGGTTTCAGCATTTATGAGCCATTTACCTTTTCAAACAGTTACTGCACTACAGTACTGCACAGTTACTGCCAGTGCTGTATGATTAACCTGTTACTGACTGCATGCTGATTGATTTAAATAAAATGCTTCTAAATGTTCATTTATAAATGGAGAAATTACTGCTGAAGGTGTTAGCTGCCATATTGAAATAACGTCAATCCTGAACTCTGGGTTGAGGAGCCTTGCCTAATTTTCTGAGTTGGAATTCCGAGTTGATGGGGCGTTTTCTTTGTATTTTCCCAGTTGGAGTTTGGAAATTCCGAGTTCGAGTCAAATGCATCATCAGTAGGTGTGTCTGACCAGGTGTTAAATTCAAATATGTTACCTTTTGACATCAACATAGTTACAGAAGAACAAAATAAAATTTAAGCTGTCAGGGCAGTTCAGGACCTGTGTATTACTGGATGCACTTTTATAGGTATTAATCTACATATTCCCTTCTATATTACACTGTACAAATGAGGGTAATATAATGAAAAAAAAAAGCATAATGTCCCCTTTAAAAATCTAATGTAGAACAATGACATATTCTATTTTGTGTCTAAGCATGTGCTGCACAGTTTTCAGACTCAGCAGTGTGCCATGCAAGGACAGGACAGCTGACACCTGGCGAACAGAGAGAACTGGCAGTGAAACAGATGAGCAGTCACAGAGAAACCAGGTTATATGCTGCATTGAATGTCCTGTACTTTTACACTCCAGGATACCGCTGAAATGGGTCACTGGTGGCATCTGGAAAGAATTCATCCATTTGAAGTTTGGTTGAAGGAGAGTGCAAAGAGAAAATGCACAGGGTGACTTCAAGCTATAATTTTTCTATTTCAAAAGTCAATTATGTTTCATATTCACGGATTACTGGGTACAATTTGGATTCATTGTACTGAGTGAGCTGCAATTTTATCAAGTTTTCCAAAAACTTACACCAACTAAAATACATTTTTATTGGTATGAAATGTATCAAAATGCTCACAGACAGAATATTCCATCTATTCAACAATGTTCACTGCAATGGGAACTATTCACTTACTATTTCAGGGAAAAAATTCCTTAATCAAAATATACCACTAAATAATTAAACTGCAGCCAGTCCCCGACTTACGAACATCTGACTTACAAACAACCCATACTTACGAACCGACCGCCATAAAGTCTATTAAATTAAAAATTCGAGTTACACACAATGATTTGTAATATGAACAGCGCACTACTTTACGATGCCTCTTCCGACGTGCAAGACATCAATAGGAGCGAGAGTAAGTGTTAACCTACATGTTTTTTTTTTTAATATCCCTGCACACACATTATTATGTTTACGATGTTTTAGGACAGGGGTGGCAAACCCGTGGCTCCAGACCTGGCTCAGTGCGGCTCCTATTGTTCCTTGTCCTCCCTCCTGCCCGTAGACAACTTTGATAGTTGGTACGATTATCGCTGACCCCCCGATACACTCCATAAGAATGCGAAAGCAAATGCCTGACTCCTTACTTTATTTCATTAAAGTCAAGTAAAGTGTATTTATATAGTTTGATATACATGCAGAGTGTCATCAGGCTTTACATGCTCTTACAGCAATGGTTCCTGACCCAGCCTAAGCTCTCTGAAGAAGACAAGGAAAAGCTCCCTAAAAATATACAAAGAAAAATGTACAGGATGATAAGTAAAATAACAATGGAGCCACGATCCAGCAAAAGGACCTTAACTCCACAGTGATGTAGTAAATCCAAAAAACATCAAAGTCAGATGGTTTAGATTGAGGAGTGTACCATGATACTCTAGTGCCAAATGAAAGAGTACAAATGACAAAGTAAGTTCAGACTTTTCTTCATGCCGCTCCTTTTTAATGGTCAGGACAAGGTTGATGGAGGATCTGTGAATGTGGCAGCTGGAAGGGCAAAAAAACAGACTGGAATCAATGATTTGACAACTGAGACATCCTAGTGATGTTAGAGTACAGCACCTGATGAAAAACAAGGAAGAAGTCTTTTCACTGTGTTAAAGGACCATTGCAATGAAATTAAATCACTTTTTTTTTTTGTTTTTGCATCAGTATAACTTTAAAACACAATACATTGACTAGGAATCTTTTTTTTCTGTAGCTTCAGTTCTAAATTTAGTAATTTCCAACCTTTATCTTCCAAATTTTTGGCATTAGAAACTGAAAAATAAGACAAATAATATTTCAGGTAAATTTTTAAATCTTTTCAAATCCCATCTTCTGATGACCTTAAATAACCACAAAACAAATGACAAGTGAGCATACTTCTGTAATATGCTGTTTCTGTTTGTCAGCTTGGTGAAAACACCAGAAAGCACCAACATTTCCTGTATGAAAAGAAAAACAATTTTTTGCTCTGAGTCAGGAGGTTGAAGTTTACTTGACCTTCAATTAAAGCAACACACTCTTGCCACTTCATCTTCACCAGGTCCACAGGATATCAAGGGTCTGGGTGAAAGGTCAAGTAATTCTTTCTAGCAGCGGGTTTTCGGAGGTTTCACTCGGTCCTGGTGTGTCAGCAAATGTCACGGTCATATTCTCGCTGTGCTATAGCAGCCTTCAGCTATCCTCCTTTTGCTGAAGTGCCTGTTCTGACATTTACAAAACTGGCCTCTGTTAGATAAATCGCCTGCTCAAAACCTAAAATTCATGCTCACGTACCACGAATCAAACCTTTATCAATCTAAAGCTGTTTTAGTCCAGCTGCTGCTTTGTGTTGTTGATGTGCGATGATGGAATGGGTTGATTGTGTTTCTGCGTGGTTGCATCAGCTTGACTTTAATGAGACACTGAGAAGTGTGTGGGTGAAGGCCAAGCAGTGAAGTGATATTGAAGTCCTTATTAGGCCTGGGAGTCAGGAGTCTCTGACTTGGAGCCTGTTTGTTGTCTCTAAAGCTGAAGCACCGCTATTGCATTTCCTTCCGCAACCCATATGGATGGGCAGCAGACATGTTTGGCATGGTGTTGAGCTTTCTCCCTGAGATCACAGTCACTCCATGATAGCTGAGGTAGCAACATGGATCCAAGGACTGAAGGGAGAAAACATCTTGAGTGACAGGGACATTTGGACATATTACTGGAGGTGGTTAACCATACCAAAACTAGTAGCCATTGCAGAAATCCCCATTCGTGCATGCAGAGAGAGAGAGAGAGAGAGAGAGAGAGAGAGAGAGATGCAATATCTTCATAGCAATCTGTAAAATGCAATGCAATCGAGTCAGTCTCATCTCCAGCCAAGAAGAACATTTTCTATGATCCTCTTCATAATTAATGGCAGAGCAAAGGCTGATTGCTGCATTTAGACCTGTCCAAACAGTTAATACCAAGAAGGAAACTGTACCTGAGTCCAATTCAACCAAACTAATCCACATTGAGGTGAGTACAGGTTAGGTTACAGACCTGTACTTTCCGACAGGGCCCAGTGCCACTGCTGGAGCCAAACTGCAAACCATTCAGGGTGTTACCCTACAAACACTGATGCTCAGCCAGAAAAACTGTTTCCTGTTCCAGGTTTTTCAGTCCTAGAACTTGCTAGTCTGGAGTGAAAGAATTGTGATGTCACTGGCCAGAAGGCAGGACAACTGTTGTTTAGCTGACCTGCCATTCTGACACAAACAGCAGCATTTCAGCATATTTTTTTAACTTGACAAACTTAAGAAGTTGAAAAAAGAGTACAGGGACCACATGAAGGAACTCAGCAAAAGTGGCGTTGGATGACGCAAAAGTAACGCTGAACTATGAGGTAATGGTTTTGGGTAGGAGGCTGGCAAACCACCTTACAGGGGCGTTAAATTCAGTGCCGGCATTGTTGGAGGGAATGTGCAAGCCAATGGTTGAATCCAGGGTTGGACTGGCCATTGGGAGAGGCGAGACTTTTCCTGGTGGGCCACAGCCATCGGTGGGTCAGTCGGTGGCAATGGGCCAGTGGTCCTGCACAATATAATATTAATTAAAATTAACTTAAACTAAGCAAACATTTTTTTTTCTTTCATAATTTTCTTGGCACAGAGAAACAGCAGACAGTTACGGACTTATTTGCCCTACCTCTGGCATCATTGGTGTTTTCGTCTTCCTTAAACTATACCACATCATCACACCATTTGTTCAGCCTCAAACTACTGGAAATTCTGACTGGTTCTTAGAATGGCCGAGCTGCTGCCATCAGCACTGCATTGGTGGAAACAAGCTATTAAAGATTATTGTTCTTGTAACCTAAAGATAACATTTGATATGACTGTGCAGCGGTCCACCATGTCTTCTATCTTTCATGGTCAGTTTCTCAGTGTAAGCTGAGCACGGGGAAAGAATAATGATTAGTAAAAGTGAAGGAGATTAAAGTTCTGCTAAACTAAAGAAAAACAAGATGGATTACCACAAGTGGGAATTAACATCGAGCTGTGAAATAAATCTGTGGAGGGGAGTGTCGTCGCTGGTGTCAGGAAATAGTCAGAGGTAGAAAGGAATAATCTGATTGCAATAGGATATTACTCCCTGCCCGTGTCCTGCAGGAAGAGCAGAAAGCAGCTGTGTCCTCTCTTAAGTCCTCTTCCCTCGCATCGTTTGGGAGATTAATAGAAGCTCATGCGCCAACACTGCCACATTTGTCAGCTGCCTCGTCCAATAATAAGGAGCTGCAGGCGTGCCTTCTCCTACCTCAACTTTAAAAAACCTTAAGAGGTCAGAGCGGGGAATGCTGGGAAATGGGTTCAGCTTCAAAATCTACATATGAATCAATAATAAAAAATAAAAAATAAAGGCAGAGTTAATATTCAGTAAAATTAATTATCAAAAGAGGCAGAACATTTTTGCTATACTGGCAGATATGAGGGAATATCAGAGCAGCTACATCTCTAAAGAGGATTAGAGATCGTCAGTGCAATGCAATAAAAGTTATATAATAATTGCCTTTTTAATTAGATTAGATAGTTTGATTTAAATTGTACTTTACACTTTAGAAATGAATATATGAAGACTATTTGCTCTTGTTTCCAGTGATCAAACAAATCAGTATTAAACCAACATTACAGGATAATCTGTTTGTTCATGAAATAAATCGCTGGAGTGTGTGGAATATCAGCCAACCCCATCTGTCTGCATCTTGTCTGCGGCTTTATCTGTGTTCATTAAGCGCTGCACAGTTTGTTTGATCAAGCCATTGTGCTTCAACGCATGACCAACTGCAGCGTCCGCGGAGACATCCTAACACATGTCAAAAGACAGACAGAGCAGATGAAAAAAAATGAGTGCACAATAATGCATGCTTAGCTCCTGCCAGTATCTATTTCCCAACGTGCTGTTGATTTTGGGTATCTCAGTGGTTTTAGCTGGCTAGCAATATCACTGCTACGACAGGAAGAGGACAGCCATGTTTTTTTCTAGTCACAAGCAGCTTGGCCAATGACTCTGGCTTTGTCATTCCCCAAAAAGTGTCCACTCCAATTTGACTTCTTCCTCCCATGACACAGCACCTCTAAAACACAACACAAGGATGTTTATTGAGATATTTAATGACGCCAGTGAGGTGACACAAGGTTGAGTTTGGGTTGTTGTTTACCTCTGTTGCCATGGTCATGAGGACACCCGTGTCGTCCATGAGGAGGGAGGCATCCGCCAAGGCCCCAGGAAACACGACAAGGCAGGAAAGAGAAATTTCCCATTAACTCCGGAAATTGGTACAAGCTGTGCCGCCACACAGTCCAATCGCCTTTCTTATTCCGCTGACCGCTCAACCTGACACATGCTAGTGAGTCAGGGGTACTTTGTTTTTAGATCCACCATTACCCATCCAGAGCAGGTTTCAGCCAATCACTGCCACTTCCTCTGCAAGTCTGACTGAAAGAGACTGTTACTGAGTGAGGATACCTTTTCCTAAAAAATTGGTGTGGGGAAAAAAAAGGAAATGCATAAATATTTTAGGGCTATTATATCTACAGCTCTGGTTCTGAAGTTTATTTCGAAGTTAAATAACTTCCAACAGCTTGAATAGTTCTTTTCATCCACAGGCACAGTCAGACACACACACACACACACACACACACACACACACACACACACACACACACACACACACACATACACACACACAGGACTTTTAACAGTAAAAATAGCTCAGCATCAGGTATTTAGAACAGCAAATGAAGTGGGCATAGGTTGAATCACTATTTCATTACATCAGTCGACAATAGACATTTTATTTTATGAAAGAGCCACAATTTCTACTTTAATCAATCAGAATCAATAGAAATGTGCTATTAAATACATGAAATTTGACCCTCTCCTCTTCAAAATCATGACATTAGCTTTTATCATCTTTGCTCAAGTGCATATCCGTACATCTCATCCAGAAAATTTAGCTGTTCCTGTAACTCATTCCATAGTGTAAAATAATCAAGCTTCTCATAAGAGATCAATTATGTGGCATTTATATCAAACGCTATGAAACCTTTATAATCCTTTAATCTGATTTGCTGGAACAGGATGGTCCATAAGGGTGACACCAGCTACTCTCTGCTTCTGTCAGGCAAGTCTTGAGCCAGCCAATCGTTTTCACTGACTGTCTTTTTTAATCTGGTCTTCTATATAGCAGTAAAGCAACATGAGCAAATTACACTTGGTTCTAATTAAAAGAATTTGCATTTACTGTCTCAAGGTAAATTGCTAATTCAAGATGAGATTATACTATAAATTGCCAACTTTGTTTGGCGATGACCGGAGAGATCAGAATTTTACTTTTAATTTTTGGAGGTGAAAGAAACAGTGGCAATGGTGACATCAGAGATGGTACGTGAAGCCAATAAATATCCATCCATCCATCCATCCATCCATCCATCCATCCATTTTCTGCACTCGTTTGTCCTGTTAAGGGTCACGGGGGGGTGCTGGAGCCTATCCCAGATGTCATTGGGTGACAGGCGGGGTACACCCTGGAAGGATCGCCAGTCTATTGCAGGGCTGACACAGAGACAGACAAACTCATTCACACCTACGGGCAATTCAGAGTTTCCAATTCACCTGACCAGCATGTCTTTGGAGGTGGGAGGGAGCACCCGGAGGGAACCCATGCAGACACGGGGAGAACATACAAACTCCACACAGAAAGGACTCGGTCAGATTCGAACCCGGGACCTTCTTGCTGTGAGGCATTTTCCAGCCATTTTTCTGGTGGTTGCTGTCGCTGTGACAAAAGTTCAATTCAATTGAATGCAAAAATACTTTATTAGTCCCTCAAGGGGCCATTAAAAGCATGCAGGTTGGTAAACAACAAGATGAATTGACAAACTTCATACAGAACACCAAATATGGTAGAAGACAAAAACCTGCAAGTGCACAGTGCAGGCAATAGGATTTAAAAGCCTAATAAATACAGATACAAAAGTTAAAATTCTAACATCTTATATATATATATAAAATAGTGAAAATACTAATGTCGATTGCTATTCGGTACCAAGAATTGTCCTCTTTTACCTTTGGCGTTTATGAGTCTTATAGCCTCTGGAACAAAACCAAACTTTCTTCTGTTTGTTTTACATGAAGGATTCCTAAACCGTGTTCCAGAGGGCATCAATGTGAAGGCGTCATGAAGGACATGAGTTGGATCATTTATAATAGCATAAGCTTTATTCAGTACCTGGTGGGAATTTAACTGTGCCAGCAATCGCTGTGTTTTACCAATAATTTTGGAACTAACTAGTTGACATCGCTGCCCCCTGTAGGACACACAGGTAATGTTTTAAATGAACACAGGATCTGCATGACAGTCATCACGCATATGCGTACTTAATCAAGTATATTGGGTGGCTTGGTGGTTAGCACTGTCGCCTCACAGCAAGAAGATCCTGGGTTCGATTCCTGGGTGGAGGCAGGGCCTTTCTGTGTGGAGTTTGCATGTTCTCCCTGTGCCTGAAGGATTTCCTCCAGGTGCCTCCACCATTAAAACATGTATGTTAGGCTTAATTCTCCTGACAGTGCTCTTGACCAAGGCACTGGCTTAGGACTGGAGTTGGTCCCTGGGCGCCATACAATGGCTGCCCACTGCTCCTGAGGGATGGGTTAAAACCAGAAGCTGAATTTCATGTGTATTTTTGTGCATATGACAATAAAAGGATTTACCATTCATGGGCCTACACCACCCCGCTTGCTTCAAGGTGGAAATTGTTTTTGCAAGGTAAAAGCTCTGACCTCTATTCTGCCTTAAGATACCTGCTCACTTTACACATCCCCATGTAGTCTCCATGACGATTTATGCTGCTGTAATTAACTAACCAACTGCATTCTCACACAGTGGGAGGAGGTGACTGAGGCAGGAATGGGGTCACAGGGCGATGCTGTCACACCATACAGGAACACTCCATTTGTATTTCTCCTTAAATTACACTCTCTCAATTAAACCCCATAACTCCTTGCCCTTGCATGGTGCCACAGGCTCTGTGTCTTTGTGTATGTATCTATCTGTGTGCTTTAATTAAAAAGCCATGACAGCGAAGCCATAACCATTAATCAGGGGCACAGGCCTCCTCTGTAGAGGTGAGGGGAGCGATGCTTTGCTGCCTGACAGCAGCAATGGAGGTGACATCAGTGGAGAGAAGCTAGCAGGCTGATGGAGTGGGTCCAGCAAATGGGAACAGAGATTAAACATGACACTAAGGTTATGAGGCACAATATCTTCTGAATTATATGACAGCCTTTATTGCAGACACAAAATTCTCATTGCTCATAAAGGCAGATGCTATTGTTTGATCCTGCATGCAGAAAGCCAATTAGAGATTTCTGGGTTTTCTTTATGTTACACAAAAGTTACAGGTAAAAGTGTCCAGATGTTAATTGCACAGCATTATACACAAGTGAATTTGAACACTACTACTAATGAAATCTGCACATGTACATTATAGTACTTTCTGAGAGTGTACACAGTGACTGTACAACACTGAGAGAATACAGCTTTAGTTTGTTAGTTCTACTTCCTGAAAAATTCACATCATTTAAAATAAGGTCAAAGAGATAATGAAAAAGGAGGGCTGATTAAAAAAACACCACACAGTGTATTTGGAAACAGGAAACGAATTCTAAGTGAAAAGTGAACTAAATTAGCAACACTGAAATGCTTGATTCTTAAGCTGCACTCATTTAAGTTGAATTCAATGACTGAGATGATTTCTCTTCCAAAGCAGCTCTTTATATGATTTAAAAAAAAAAAAAAAAAAAAAAATTCAATCTGTGTTTGTTGCAGCAGATGGATGACATTTTTAGAACAAGCAAGTGCCTGTAAGTGTACGGGAATTTAAAGACACAAAAAAAACCTGTCTTATCTGCACACCTACTGTATCTGAGTATGTTATAATGAAGCCATATTTGTATGCATCAAATGAAAAACCACCAACATGAGTTCAATAGATGTCAGTGGGAAACCTGCCCATTAGAACCCAGCTCCTTTCATTTATGCCCTTATAAGTTTTGGTATCAAGCTAGCGTGTGACACAGGGTGGCCTCTATGTGTTTCACTGTTATCCCATTGATCTAAGGCGAACAGTAATTACCACTAATCCCAGTCAGAGGACATGGCAATTTGTGTCATGTCCATCCCAGGCTCCCATAGGCCATTATCTGCTGGTTCATTAAAGAGGAAGACAGTCTCAGCCTGACCCTGTGGCTTGCTGAGTGAAGTGACAGGACACAGAGAGCTGAGCTAAGCATGAAACGTCCGCTGAGCTAAACCGGCTGTGACATGCAGGGCAGATGTAACCAATGAAGGAGTCCCATTCTTTGCTGCAGGCTGCACCTTTGCTCCATCTCCAAAAGCAACTGTTTGGAAAAATTAAGCTCTGATTGCACCTGCCGCTACAGCACAAAGATAAGACAAAAATCAGACCAGTGGCTTACCGCTCATGACTTTTTTATTTTTCAGACTTGGGCAGTCAGATACGAACGCGTTTCAGTCTAAAGTCATCTTCAGCGTAATGTGACAAACAGTGGGTGGGGCTTATAAAGCCCTAAGGCCCCAGGTGAAATCCAACAACCATCAGTCTTAACAAGCAGTAATAGAATTATCTAAGACAATACATCCCAATAAGCATGATATAATGCACAGCAAATACAGAAAAATACATAGAAAAAGCAGAATAAATATATAAGAAAAAATACATGTAATAAATATAATATTTGATTAAGCATTTACATTTCATTACTCTCTAACCATTAAACATAAATTTAACAATCCTACACCAATCATAAAAAACAAGAAAATGACAACTCTTCATTTAAGCCTTTAGGGTTCTCAGTCTGTAGGGTATGGATCCAAAAGGCTTCTCGTTGTAACAAGCGGTTTCCTCTATCACCGCCCCTCTTTAATGGGAGTACAACCTCTATGCCTTGAAATTTTAAGGAGCATGTGTTGAACATGTGTCGTGACCAGCTGAATCAAAATGTCTCGCCACTGGAGAATTTTCATCATGGTTCCTGATTCTGCTCTTGTGTTCAGAGATACGGATCTTCAATTCTCTATTTGTTTTACCAACATAACATAATCCACATGGGCATTTAAGCAAATACTGTATATCACATAATTAGATTTACAGGAAATTCTATTTTTTATATGGAATTTTTTGCCAAATTAAAAAAGTCATGAGCAGTAAGCCATTAAGTGCTGGTCTGATTTTTGTCTTATGAATTGCTTCTGTGACCAGGCACCAACTTATCATTTTTATATATTGGAGTTGTGTGGGTTCTCCTTTGTGCTACAGCACAAAGAACCTGTTAATGGCTGGTAGATATTTGGCTGATGCAAGTATGTATTCAATATGTGTGACGGGTGGGGTTTGGACCCAAATGCAGCACACAGTACAACTCCGACAAGTAAAGTTCTTTAATAGAGCTCTCAGTCCAACACAGAGGCAGGCAGACAAACTGGCAGGACAAAGTGCCTACACAGACACAGTCAAACAAAGAGTTCAAACGCAGAGACTGGAATCGGAGTCGGGGACAGAAGGCAGAGGTG
>VXCM01000668.1:0-10360 GCA_014773175.1 Lucifuga dentata
CTGCTGGATAATTCTAAATGAAAACACATTTTATAAAGACTCAAGTAGCAGCTGGGAGAAACACACGTGGCGAAAATAAAAGAAAATATACATTATGGTCCAAAAGTCTGAGACCACTGTGAAAATGCTTCTATTTTTCTTTCTTTTTGAATGTAATACAAGGTTTTTCATTACAAATGATAATATCATCTTAACAATTTGAGTGAAATATTGAATCTTTGAATGTCATGAATATATAAATTTCAGAATATCTTAGTATTTGGTATGCCTCTCTTTTGCTTTCATGACAGCATCACTCCAGCTGGCATGGACTCCACAAATTTGTGCAAAACCTGATGAGCCAAGTTATCCCAGCATGATGTGACAATGTTCCAAAGAGCTTCTTGTGATGTCAGACTTTCTGATTATTTCCAGATTTACGTAGAAAACATCACGGATTTTCGATGTGGTCTCAGACTTTTGGACTCCACTGTATAACTCTGTAGTCTTTCTGCTCTTTCTGTTATAGTCATAAAAATAGACACAGAAACCTACAGTCATAGAAAGATGGGGAAGAAAAGTTTCACCTGCTGTTCCAGAACGCTCGATATCAACCTAATTCTTCGCTTTCACTGAGAACATGCATTAAACACACTCACACACACACACACACACACACACATATACACAGGCCAAAGGGTGACCTGATTTGGCAACAGTGGCACTCTTTGTGTGTATGTGTGTGTGGTCACCGTGACAACGATGCATCTTAAGTCCACTCTGACCTACTTCACCAGCCCGTTACCAAAGGGTGGAGCCTGTGATGTCACTTTTCCCGGTGAAGAGATGGAGTGTGTGTGTGTGTGTGTGNGGGTCTGAAAAAAGAAAAACTTGCAATCTCGAGTTTGATCAGTCACATTTTGTCTTTTTTTTCTTTTTTCCTTTTTCCCTTCCTTTTTTTCTTTTTTCTTTTTCCCTTTTTTTTAAAACTTTTTTTTCCCTTTTTTTCCCATCTGTCTGCATATATAGTCCGGGTATATAACAAGATTGGCATAACCATTTTGTATATGCAATTTGATCTTGCAACAGACAGATAACTTATAGTAACTGAGTGTGTGTGTGTGTGTGTGTGTGACCTTCACAAAGAAAAAATAGAAAAAGAACAAAAAGAGTCACATTGTCAGAGAAAAAGTGGATGGAGGAAAGGACAAAAGAGACAAAGGATACTCAAAGGTACTGCCAGTTACTCAAAAGTATGATTCCTGTAACAATACACACCATGGTAATTTCAAGGCACACATGCTGTGCTTTGTTATGAAAAATTCACCATCAGTGCAACAGTCACTCAAGTGCTGTCTATACACAGTCCAATTTTATAATTTAATCCGTCATTGTATAAATGGTACATGATAGTACTGTTCTTGAAAAAATAACATTTTCAATATAATTTAAAATATATAAGTCAAATCACAGAACGCTCAAGCTATGGTTATTCAACAGTGCCTAATGGTATTATTACCGACCTGCTTACATCACTGTATTACATATAACCCTCCCATGGAGACAGAGGTTACCGCTTCCGAGGCTTTCATCAGTATTGATTGTGATGATCGTGATATTTTGCATTAAAGCACTAAACATCAAAAGATTTCCTGTGACGTCAAAGAATCAAAATATCAAAATCTGGCCATACATAAAAATACCCCTCTGTCCTTTAAAATGACTTAAGGTTTTTTGTATGTGCGTGTGTATGTGTGTATATGTGTGTGACCTTCAGCTTGTTTATTAACATGTAGACAGCTCATTTTTCTACACCTCATCTTTCTCTCTCACTTTTTTTCTCCTTTATTCTCTCATGTACTTTGGTTTACTGCCAGTTTTAAAAGCCTCTTAATTGAATCTTTTAGAACATCTTTTTATGGAACCTGAAACAGACTGTACCAATCTGAAAACCAGAATGGAAGAATAAAAATGGAGAACCCATTATACTGTAAGTCATTAAGGCAAGTCACAACTATGGTTTACTAAGATTAGAGGCCAAACTAAAGCACATACGGTAAAAAATTAAACTATTTGGAGTATGATATGACTAAATCTGGGTTTTTTTATTGACATATTTTTCTTTTTCTCTTTTTTTATTTTTATTTTCTTTATTTCTTTTCTTTATTTTTATTGATGCTTTTCCTAAATATAAAATCATCTGCTAAGGAAAACAAATATACAAAAAAACAAACTTTTTTTTTGATGTGCTGTAGGTCCATTTAATAACATTAGACGTAGGCCTAAAAGGAAGTATCTGTCTCATCTTCAGGCCTGATTTCTACTTCAAATCACTCAAACTAATGGAGCAAAGCAACCAATGTTATTGACATGTGACTACCAACTAACTAATGTGCAAAGCAGATTTCTTGTCATGACTGTGAAAGTTAGAAGAGCAGATATTATGGCTACTAGGTGAGAAAATCAACTAGATCTCTCACTAGTTGCACATAAAACCTGCTCAGAATCCTACAGGATTCTGTTGAGAAAACATACATTTAGCAGCAAAATATGCTCAAAACCAGCAAAACTAAGGTGCCAGGTGATATCTTCCATCTCCTTTCAGTAACAATATTACTAATTAATAATACAACATACAGTAAATCGGTTTTGCTTTAATTACCATCATTACAGCAACTAATACAGCAAACCATGAGAGGTAGAGGAAGGGAGGCATTCATGCTGTGCCTGTGTGCTGGTACTTATGGCTGCTACATTCCCTTTGGAACCCAAAAGCAGCAACACACAGAAGTAAAGTCACAATATTATCCTTTAATTATCCAAATGAATCGTATTTATTTTATATTATATACATATACACTACAAGCCACCCTCAGCTCTTAAAAAAAAATCATCAATACATTGTTTTACAATTTATTGCACAGGAAATGAGAAAAATATGTAAAATAAATGCAACTCGTTTTCAAGAAGAACTTGTCAACAAGAGCACATTATGTAGCCACTATGACTTTAGAAATAATTTTTAATTTTTTATGAACATATTATACTTTGAACCTCAGGAAACAAAGACCTTTTTTTGAAAACTTGGAACCCATTACTTATCTTACTGCCACTGGAAAACGATTTCTTATATTTTATATGTAAACATGCTTAATGTCTTCTTATGCCTACAATCAATATAATTTTTCTCTCCTCTTTTTGTCTTGTTTTTGTTTTATGTGTTTATGTTTATGATTTTTGGGATTTATTTGAAAATTTGTAAAAAAAATAATAATAATAATAAAAAGTAGTGTAGTGTAATATATTATATACATATTTATTTTATTCTTTTTTTTTGNTCTACTTTGTTTCTCTCTCTTACTCCCACATCTTCCCCACCACTCACCCACCCATTCCTCTCTCACGAACGTTCTGTGGGTGAGAGGCAAGATGGCTGGCTGTCATGTCACCATGGGGACGAGCTCCACACAGCATCTCAATTATTGAGTGGGACAATTAATAAGCATCAAAGCCTGGTTAATATTTCACCGGCAGCACAGAGCAGGAAACCTGGCCTAAAGCGGATTCAGCCGGCCTCTCTGGTCCATGAGATGGATGGAGATGTGGTGGAAGACAAAAGAGAGCAGGAAACTGGGCGAATGAGCATAATGGTGCTGAGACATAAGAGAGGAAGATGATGAGTGAGGCAGCAGAAGGGCGGAACGAGTGATGAAGGGCTGAGGGCCACAAGGATTGAGGCTGGATTCTGGACTGTGTGTCTTTGCATCAGTTTATGGAATAATATCCTGTGTATCGAATTATATTTATTAAATCTACAACTTTTTCTATCATTACAGCACATGCAATGATTTCCATGTTTACAGTTTTATTATTGTTATTATTATTATTATGTGTTCTGGATTTTGGTTGGACTGGCAGCTTAAACACACTCCCACGTGTGTGTGTGTGTGTGTGCGTGTGTGTGTGTTTGTGTGTGTGTGTGTGTGTGTAAGAGTCTGTATATAACTGTGTGGCCAACTGAAGAAGAAGCCTTTTGGATTAACGGCAAAATGTTTTCAAGCTATTTTTTTATTTTTCCAGTCCAATGGCTCAACTTCAACCTTCCAGACGTGCTCATTGTGGACGTGGAATAGAGCATTTGCATGAATAAAGGGTAAAAATAACATAAACTAAAATACATTTTAAGCCAATCATATAGTAACTGTATTTTATTACTAGTAAGTATTTTGTTTGCTGAAATTATGAAATCTTTTGAAATAAAACCGTATTTGTCAGTGTCCAATGAAAAACCAAGAACTAAGGCAAACAGCCTTGAGTAAGAGTTGGATACGCTTTATTTTTAAGATTCTACATTTTAAGGGGGTTATGAGCCTGAGAAGTAGGAGATTTTTCTCAATCCAAACTTAAAAATCATAAATGCGTGAGGGGGGGATGAGAGAGGAGGGACTGGGAGAACATTAGTGGAACTGAAGGGAAGAGGGAGGTCAATGTTAAAGGGGATTGTAGTTAGAGAGGGAAGTATGAGTCAGACGTGAGGCAGATGTGATGAGGAGCAAAAAACACAACCAAAAGTGCACTAATCTTCCCTTCAGAAAAGAACAGCAGCCATGTGAGTGCAAATCTGGTTTAATAAAAAAAACCAAAAAAACCTGCAAACTATAATCAATGTAGAAAAAGGGTGAAGGGAGGCGGATGGAGCGGAAGCTGCAGAGACAGTGTGTTCAAACCTCTGTGAGGCAGATATTGATGAGCTGGCTGGATGATCAATAAGATGTAGTCAATCAGCAGAGTGATCCATATCATGTGACCTCACTCGGCTCACTGGGGGAGGATGTGCGTGTGTGTCTATGTATGCATGTATATTTATAGGTCTAAGTCTGTGATTTTATGCGCATAGATCTATGTGCTCGGGTACATGTGGTAATGTGTGCAGATATATTATGGTGTTGCGTAACTCAAAATTAATTAAAAACCTTCTTAGAGGATCATTCCAGCTGCTATGAATATTTTAGCAATCACAAATTACTCCCAACCATTTAACGCAATAAGATTTTCGGTAGATTTCCAACATTTTCATTCTTTCCACCAAGTTATGAAAAACAGTGGAGAAGCTTGGAGCCTGCTTGAGATTTGTAACTGCTCCTTTAGTTGTTTACATGTAGGGCTGGGCGATACGGCCTAAAAATAAAATCTCGATTTTTTTCATATTTATGAACGATCCTCGATTTTAATCTCGATTTTTCTTGTTTTTCTCCAAACTAAAAAAAAAAAAAAAAAAAAAAAAAAAANAAAAGAGATCAAGCCATAATTCAAATAAGTGTCTTTATTAAAATAATAAAAACAAATAATGATACTTTTAAATAAAACTGTAGGGCTTTCTAAACAAAAACTTGCAAAATAAAAGCTTTTTTTCAGCAATGTACAGGTTCCTTGTGAGGAACACAAGTCTGCTGCCTCTGGTTTGAGGCTTCTGGCATGTTACAATATTCCCACCGTACTGAAGACCCTCTGGTTGTAGCACCATCCTAAATTTCTGACACTGTCAGAATTTTGTCCCAGGCTCTTTTTTCGCAAGACAATTGCAACGGCCATCTTTGTACCTCTCTCACAGTGTGACATAGGACCACTGTTTTGGAGCCACGACCAAAGATATCACCACAATTCTTTCACGTTGGTCACCTTTCGTCTGAGACAGCACAAAATCTCACTGTGTATACCGGGCTTAATGTGCACAAAACTGGAATGGGCTTGATTGATGGAGAGCGACCCGATACCGCATTTTCCCCATTAAAAATAGATAGATATTAGTTTTTTTAATCTCAATTTTGTGATTCAGCCATTTTACACATCGTGCCAAAACGTAAACTTGAATTAAATGATTCAATTGATTTATCGCCCAGCCCTACTTACATGCGACATCTACATTCTTCTGCAATATTACAGTTGTGGGAAAAGATTAGCAGACCAAATAACAAACCATGCATTAGGCAAATGTTACTTAGCCATCCAAGAAACATTAAAATTATTGGATCCCATTCATTATTTTTTTTTAAATAAGGACTTATCTGACAATCAATAAGAAGAGAAATGAATATGGACTTATGGTAAACACACAGGTAACTACAGTATGTCTGAACTCTGGAGACGCCTGGAGACTTTTAGTTATCACAGTTGTTTTTAATGTCTTTTCTTGTTGTTGTCAACTTTCCGTATGTCTTAAACAGTTGGTAGTAGCATCAAAATGTAATAATAAGTAAATAAATAAATAAATGTAACTAAGATAATAATGAATGAAATGCAAAACTGCAGGTGCATGTCCCTTACTTGCCAGAATGACAGTCCTGAAATCTTCACCCAACATCTAATGTAAAGCAAAGAGGGACAAGATCACATGGTAACAACATGTGATCCCAACATTCCACCATTATGGATGACAAAACTACCACAAACTGAACAGTCTTTCACCCCATTATGCATTTGTCCAGCATCAGGCAGACCCAATGCAAACAAGATTCCCTAATGGCAGTGCTTGAAGTTGTGCCAAAATCTGCATCCCTACCAAGAATTGATCCCCGCTCGTGGACAATGGATCATGTATGTAATCCAAGACAATATTTATTCCTTTGAATAACTTTTATCAAACAGGCACTTCTTAGAGGCAATAAAAATACTACCTACAGTAAGTCCATTGGGCAGCAGTGATTCAGTCCTCTACTCTTACTTTGTTGTTATTTCTGCCGAAAAATGCATCCTCTCCTTTCTTGGTCCTGAGGAGGTTTGAATGCACCAAACTCACCCTGTCACACAAAAATAACCCCAAACATGAGTTTTTAATGTCATTTCATTCTTTCATCTTCAGAAAGTTATTTACACTGGGGATGCAAATCTTGGCAGAAGAGCACTTGCCAAAAAAAGCACCCCCCCTCCTTTCTCAGCCCTGAGGAGGGTGAGGGTTAGGGTTAGGGTTTGGGTAACGTGCACCAAACTCACCCTGTCACATCCAAACAGCCCCAAATGTGATCTGTTTTTTGTTTTTTTTTTCCCCCCCAAATGTGATCTGTTAATGCTATTTCATTCCTTCATCTTCAGAAAATCATTTACAGTGGGGATGCAATTTTCGGCACATCACCGGAACCTCTCATAAATCTTCTATACTCTACTGCAAAACAACACAGAGGAAAACTATAGCAATGGTTGCAGATGGGCATATTTATATACCAGGGATGGGCAACTTTGATGAGGACAGGGGCCCAATAAAATTTCATTCACGGTCAAAGAGCCACACATTAAATAAAACAAAAATGACTGTGGACTCTGTCAACAGGGGAGAAAACAAGGGAGATTTTCTGGGATAGGGGTGGCACCTTTTTTTATCCACTTCAAGAACTCTGTCTATGTCTTCAACAAAGACATGGACAGAGTTCCACATGTTGCCATTCTAACTGCTCAGCTATCAGATATTTATTTTTGGAAATGCTTCAAATCTACCTCGCGTCTCCTTTCCAAAGTGGGAAAAGGCAAGGACACAAGAGGAACGTGAGGAAATGAGGAAGGACGACTTCAGGCAGACCCAAGATGTTCAAATCAGGCCAATCTAGCACGTCCCAACAGCTCAGACAGAAAAACCATAAGATGCAGCAGAAAGAAATGAAAAAGAAAAAAAAATGAAAAAGAAAAGAAATGTCAAAAACACACAGGCTCCTCCAAAGTCGTGTCGGAGACGCCAGGACCAAACCAGACCAGATTGAACAACCGACAAGGTCTCAGCAGCCTCACACACACACACACACACACGCGCGCGTGCTCAAATAACAGACTTGAGCAGTGGATTTCACAGTCAATTAACACACTGCTGTGCTGCCAAAGACAGTGATAGATATTGGTTGCAATGGTGACGATGATGATGATGATGGTGGCAGAAGGAACTTCCTCTTCAGATCAGATGTATCAGAGGTTTGACATTTGAGAGGAAATGTTTAGGCGTAGAGGACAGCGATCACGCCATGCTCCCTGTGACTTTCAAGTACCAGCTAGGAACAGGACAAACTGTGATCTACTTGCTGGTTTTTTATGTTACGTAGATATTCTGGGTATCACCGATACTTTTCTGTTACTGAGGGATTTCCTTCATTTCCTGCAGACATTTCAAGCATCCTATCATGTGTTAACCCTGTGATTCTCAGCCCCAGGACCCAAACACACACCCTGTCTAATAAATTATGTGAGCAGACAGGAACGCCTCAAAGATTAAATGGCAACATAACAGATTATGTTGCAGTATGTTTCTAAATCCGGGGCCTGGGTTTCTGGGCCTGGGGTCCATTATTGACTTCAGTTTTACCTGCACAGGTTTAAATGCAGAACTGTGGCTTTTAGGGTTCTAGGCCATCTGTCCCACTGTGGTGTCAGCAATCCACACACATCTACAGCCATAATGACATGGTAACTGATACACACTCAACAAGCTCCTGAACACGTACCCAGTCTTCATAGTGCCGGGTTCCGTTCTGCAGCAGGTCCTCCAGCTGGATGGTGCAGTTGGCCACAAAGTCATCATATCCGATGGGTGCATCGTGGAAAACCGACAGCTCCAGACTCCTCCCCTCACGGACCTCGGTGCAGAACTCTTGGTGCCAGACGGGGCTGTTGGTCTTAGTCTTGGTGGCGGTCTGGCCCAGCCGGGTCTGGTCAAGGTTCAGGGCCAGGTAAGGGTCCAGCAGGAAGGAGCCACTCTTCCCCACGGCATGACGCAGAGCCCATGCGGTCGGCTTCAGGTCCACAGCCTCACACACTCGCACCTTCAACAGGCCACTGAACACAGGCATGACTCCTGGACTCTGTGTGTGTTAGTGTGCGTGGACAATGATGAGGGAATGTGTGTGTGTGTGTGTGTTTAGTCCACTTGTTCCTGCTCCTGCACAGTGTGTTTCCTTCCAATAAGAGGGGTCACTGCACAGTCCTGCTACATCCCATAATGCCACTGGCTCCTTGGACAGTCAGTCTTGTAGAACCATATCGACACACAGACACACACATACACACACACACTGAGTAAAGCTGAATGGGTGAACACGCAGCAATAAAGCAATCTCACACCTTAGAGTGGTCGCTGCTGAAAACTCGGCTGCCTTGTTTGTTTATGGTAAATCCCAGATCAGATTCCCGTTTCGGCGGACAGACCGGGAGACAGACCGGGATATAAACGGCAGTGAGGTAGATTTATGATTAACGGGCTCCGATTGGGATCTGAACCCTTCGGTCTTGTCTCTCCCGGTCAGGGTGGGAGAGAGAGTGCGAGCAGCCGCGCCTAGCCATCCGGGATCCGTGCTCCGTTTCCAGTCCGTCGCGGATCGTTCTCTCGTCTCTGGGATAATCTCCTCACTTCAAGCTCACGGTACCGCGATATCAGCGCGTACTCTCGGTAACGAATGCCCTTTCCTCCTCCTCCCTTATTTGCAGTCTTTTGTCTCACGAGCACCCCAATTACATCACGGTGCTCCCGTTCGTTTTTTTCCTCTCGGTCCTCGCGCGCGCCCCGCAGTTTCCCGTCCCCTGCCTCCTGAATCCGTGAGTGAGCGCGAGCTGCAGGAAATGCGCAAAACACGTCACCCGCGCCGAGAGAGAGAGAGAGAGAGAGAGAGAGATTGTGTGTGCGTTTATGTGTGTATGTGTGAGTGCAAGCACGTGTGTAAGTCTGTGCAGATGGCAGAGGTGTTTTTGAGTGCAAGAGAGGAAGGGGGGGTGTGTGTGGGAGGAAGGGTGGAATTCACCTGCGGGCATGGAGTGTGTGTGTGTGTGTGTGTGTGTGTGATGGCTAGACACCTAATCTAGTTAGTCAATCAGCCAATCCTAACCTTATGCACAGTCACAGATAGATTACAGAGAGAGAGAGAGAGAGAGAGAGAGAGAGAGAGAGAGAGAGAGCATCTTAAATCTGGAATTTTCCAAAGAAAATGTTGCCTTTACATGTAGGCATAGTTAGCCTATGGACTCACCAAATTCTGGGAAGTTATATGGTGGGGGGACATGAAAGAAGAAAGAACAATAAAGTAGAAGAAGAAGTAATTGTAGGCTTTGCAGTAATCATGCAACAACTATACATTGCACACTATACATTATACATTATAACTATACATTATACACTGTAGATTTACTACCAAACCAATTTCTAGAATAAAATCTTTGTTTTGAGCCAGGTTGAGTGTTCCGTGACAGAAGGCATCCCAGAGTGTGGGAGTTTGGCTGGCAGATAGAACAGCCACAACCATAGGAACGATCTCAGGAACACCTGTCTGCCTGTCTGTCTGCCTGCCTGACACACACACACACACACACACACACACACACACACACACACACACACACACACACACACACACAC
>VXCM01000668.1:10421-207559 GCA_014773175.1 Lucifuga dentata
TGTGTGTGTGTGTGTGTGTGTGTGTGTGTGTGTGTGTGTGTGTTGTCCCAGTTCAGATGTCTTAACACACACAGAGGAGAGGAGAGGAATAAAACAAGTAGAAAAGTTGTAGATTAAAACAAAAAGCCACACGTGTGTGTGAAGCAAAGTACTATGTTTATGTTATGCTTTATGATAAACATGTAGGCTTTTTTTTTTTTTTTTTTTTNTTTTTTTTTTTTTTTTTGTAGTTTAACATGGCCTCACCATTGCGTGAATTACGCCCGATTGCCTGCACGTCAGAACTGGCCAGCTGCGCCACCTGCTGGCTGCAGGGGATTGTCACGGGGAAAGTGACAGTGACAGGACATGATGCAATAGAACGCTGCGTTCAAGTGTTCCTCGTAAACTGGTGCACTTGAGAACTGTGCTGAAAAGTTAGTGTCCTTTCTTGACCGCTGGATGGCGCTATAATCATTTAAAATTATGGGAAATACAATGGTTACGTTCATAGGATTAAAAAAAAAAACATTCCTGATCAAAAAATTAGATGCTTATGTATTACCCTGCAATCAACCAGATGCTTAAATCACGTGGCCAATGTTAAAACAACACTTACAGGATGTGTGTTTCCTCAAATTCTGTTTTGGAAATGACACATTTTACACAATAGGATTAAAAAGTAGTCTAAAAGAAATAATATGTTGCTTTTTTTATATATAGGCTGCTGCTGGAACAAAACAGAATTTATTCTTAGTTTTCAGGAGAAGCAGAACAGGTATTTCTCACAGTAGACATATCAAGCACAGGTATAAGTAATAACATCTGCATTGTATTCTTGTGAGTCCGTGTGAGATCCCTGTTATTGTGTATGCAGGATCGCGGACAGACCTAAATGTAACACAGCTCTCATTAATGTTACACCTGCTTTTCATACTACCACAGTAGCATGAAACAAGTAGAAAATGTGGAAACGGAACACAACATGCTGTTGGTGCACCTTTCCAAGAGTCTCAGAAGAACACAGTTTTTATTCACTTAGTAAAAATAGTTAGAGACCTTGGAGTACATTTGGCCTTTAGGGTTCCATAGTGGGAGTCTTACAGCAATGAGGAATCCTATTTAGGAGATGAGAAGGACATTTAACATTTTATTATGATGAATCTGATAACTCTGAATTAAACATTTCAGAGTTGCCTAAGACCAATTATACATCCATATCTTTTCTAATTGCATTTTGCATTTGGTTATTTATCAGTAACCACAGTGCTTGTGCTTTTTCATTCAGGAAGTCCTTGAAGTGGTTTTGTTTTTCCACAACAATGATGATAATTATACTCCTATAATATGAGGTTATATCACATAAAATAGATTCTTGAGAGGATAATAAAATATAAATTAGATCAAGTAAAATAATAGATATTAATGTGACATGTTACCATGATTGTTGATCACACTGTGATTGTATCATTAGACAAGAGTAAGTACAATCATAGTCATATATTAAATTAATTTATTTACATAAAATACATTTAGTCAGCATCAAATTGAACATAAAAGGACAACGTATTATCACACAGACTGCACAGTGGAGTACTACTTGTGAACATTATATGTCAAAGTCAAAGTATAAAGAAACAAAAAAGTCATAAACATACAAATATCCAGACAGGGAGGTAGGCTTTAGTGATTGTCTACAGCAGTGGTGTTAAAAAAATATAGTCCAGGGACATCCAAGGTTCTTCACTGGCTTTTGAGGTAAAAATTTCTGACACTATCCAAATTTAAGAGAAGATAAGAATGAGTAGCTCACTGGCATGTTTCACTATGATCACTTCACAAGTCTTCCTATGTGGGGGTATCTGGAATCAAGTCTTATAAAATAGGGCGCTGTGGTGTTGTCTATGTAACTTTCTTGAAGGCCTACAGGTCAACAGACATTGGAAGTGCACAGTCACAATTCAATCCAAAGATGTAGTGTTACAATAAAAAAAGAAAGAAAAAGAGAGAGGACTGCCACCAAATTATGATTACATGAATAAATGATCCTTGCAAAACCAAATCTTAATGGACTTTCACTTAGCAGTTTGATGAGTTATAATAAGTTTTTTCTAAGCTCAATTCTGATAATTAAAACTGGGGATTAACTGATTTTGGGTGCTCTCCACTACATTGCCAGTGACCTTTGATCTCATACATCTTCTTCCTCTCTTCAGTCCATAATGACCATCAGGTCTTACAGCCCCTCCTGTGTGTTGATCTCAGACATCCAAGTCAGAGTCAGTGTCAGTTACTGAGAGAAGAGTGTCTCCATGCACACGATCTGCATTTCCGTCTGGGCTGCACACTCCTCCACTCAGGACATCTCCACTGTCTGGACACATCCTGTGGAACTGCAACCTAAAGATGGAGGTAAAAAGTTAGAACATTAGTGACACACCTGATACTAGAACCAAGTATGGCAATACATTTTAATAAAAAGAAATAAAATTAAGCAAAAGTTTTTTTTAAGCTTACATTATTGCTTTCAGAATGCTGAAAATTTAATTTTACAGTTTACAAGGTTTAACAGTCATTCGTGTTAATTTCATGTTAAACAAAAAGAATAAGGAATAAAATATAAAAAATGAAATTTTCTACAACACAGCTGGCATTTGATCCTTTATCCCTACAGGGCTAAGACAATAAAAAGAAATAAATACTTGTAAAAACTAACAAACTAAAATTCACTGCGGAATTTGAGAAAAAAAATCTAAGTTATTAAAAGGTAATGTCGCTTGTCAGAAAGCATAATCAAATATGTCATATCAACAGGGAATTTATATGCATACATGTGCGCATATGATAGCCAAACAGCACCCAGTTGCGCACATTTATGCATTACCTTCCCCAAAAGGTTGACTAGCCTGGCCCCATTCCACCCTGAAGGAAAAAAAGTTGAGAGCAAAGAGTGAATCTACCAGGTCAGACAAGGGAAAACCAACAAGCTGAATGGCTGCGCGCTTTTACGCATGAATGGTCCTTTAGGCACAGACTTGCCTGCAGAGAAGAAAGCAGCCTGAGTGAGTGAGTGAGTGAGTGAGTGAGTGAGTGAGTGAGTGAACTGACCTGTTTTTGGCAGCTGCCACTCGGTCTCTCTGTCTCCGGTTCTTGAACCAGTTCCCAACCTGGGTCGGTGTCAGCCCGGTGGCATGAGCCAGCTCCCGTTTCTTCCCCGGGTTCGGGTACGGGTCCTGTAAGTACCACTCTCTCAGCAGTCCTCTTGTGCGCTCCTTGAAGCAGTGCGTCTTCTGCTCTCCATCCCAGATGGTTCTCGGTAATGGGAACTTCTTCCTCACACGGTATTTGTCCACCGGTCCAAGCGGCCGTCCCCGAAGCTTCTCAGCCTCCCGGTAATGCGCCTCGAGCCACATCGCCTGGAGTTTATTGTGAGAGGCGCGCGTAAAGCGATGCGTCTCCAGAATCTGATAAAGTTCGCGGAAACTCCCGGTGTGGTAGGCGACCACGGCACGAGCGCGCTGCACTGATTCGTGCTCTGAGATTAAGTCACGGCCGTCCGTGGCCACCGGGAGGGACCAGAGGAAGCGGGCTAGCCGCTCGATGTCTCCGGTCTCCTCCAAAGTCTCACAGACGGTGGCGATCTGCGACGCCGAGAAACAGAGCCCCGGGAGAGCAGGGGGCGTACAGGCGGTGGGTGGGTTCTCCGGAGACCTGGAGCGGAGCAGGATAGAGGGCCCGTCCGTGAAGTGAGGCAGGAGGAGACGGGAAGCTGAGAAAAAGTCGAGCGGCGATGTGAAAACCATCTGGATAATGAATAAAGCCCGAGAGATGAAGAAGTGCGGTGCTTTGACAGAAAGCTGCTGAAGACTGACTTTTTAGTCCACCTGGGTGTCAGGGAGGGACTGTGACTCTGAATCCTCATTGGACACCCTGTAACTGATGCAGGGTTGTCATGGCAGCAGTGTCAATCATCACACCGAATAGACATTGTCTCCCGCCTTTTACAAGCTGGGGCGCACACTCATCATCTGCTTCACAGAGTTTCTTCTGCACTATAGCTTGCCAGTTCACAGCAGTGCACGGAACCTTGTATTTCCAAATTTGGAGAATTTTAATTAAACAATAAAAAAATTAAAAGAAAATAATGAAAATCCCTAAAAATCAAAGATACACCCAAAATGGGTTTCTCCAATTTTGGGGGTATGTTTTCAAAAATTCACCAACTTCTTTTCTAGCTGAGATTCAGGGGTTGGCACACTTTATGACCTCTTTTCATGTTGAATTATTCAACAGGGGCAGTTGGATTTGGCTTGGATGATGCAGTAGAACACAGAAGAACAAAACTGAAATGCATCACAGCTATCAAATGAATCTCATCAGCTTTTTGGCTCTGCCAGTAAGCTGCAACATCACTAATACCAGTAATGTCGACCATACCCGGTGTGACTGAATTCTCACCCAAACCTGAAAGTGTATGTTTCTCTAAATGGTCTACCACCACTGTAATCACTTTTCCATTCTCCAATATTCATAAATTCAACCATAAACTGCGTTCCATTCTGTTACGTTGGATTAGCATTAGGCCTATACAGTGTCTAACATTAGTCTAATAGAGGAGCATATTCAATCAACATTAACACAGTTTGGCTGCACAAAGCCATATGCCTTGGAATATGGCGCTGGTGCAGTTTGTGTGTGTGTGTGTGTGTGTGTGTGTTGTGTTGTGTGTGTGGTTAGAGTTATATAAGTAGAAGGTCAAAGTTAAGGGAATATTATGTGTGTGTATTTTATTCAGAGTCCAACAAAAGAATAACATCAATTCCACCTATGTGCATTCAGAAGGTCTGTGATGTGGTTAGCCTAGCTTAGCATAAAAACTGGAAGCAAAGGGAAACAACTAGCCTAGTTCCAAACTCCATATTACTGCCGCCAAGGAAGTTATGTTTTCATTTGCATTTATCTGTTTGTGATGTTTGTTAAGTGGGACTTGGATTTTGAGGCACATCAGATCGGGATATGGACTCAGGAAGTTTTTTTTTTTTTTCACTTTAACATTATAATATTTTTTTTAAAAAGCCCTATGATATAGCAAAACACACAATTTTCTATCTTTGACTTCTACAAACATGTCATATATATCATCTTGTTTTCTGTCTAATACACACTTTTCCAAATGTGTGCTCCAATGGCAAGAAAAGCAAGGTCACCAAGTTTGTGTGTCAGTTTTCAGTCTGGATGATGCATATTGTAGTTCATGCTTGTCAAGAACTCTCTTCCTTCTCTCTCTCTCTCTCTCTCTCTCTCTCTATCCCACAGATACATTCACACTGCTTCTTTGTGAGATGCTTGAGGTCTACATAATGCAGCATTCTGTTTAAGTATGTTAGTGCTGTAAGAGCTGGACAATGGATTAACACACAGCAGACTTTCTCTGTGAGCAAACGGTCATGGTCAGGCCTCCTCCAAGGTGAAAAGAAGTTGCTGTAGTCAGTGTAGGGAAGACACACAAAACACACTCAAGAAAGCATTCTGTTCTCTCCATCCTCAAGGTATGTGTGTGTATGTGTCAGGAGGAACGAGTGTGTCCTATAATGGTGACAATTAAGTTAATTCAGCTACATCTCCTTTCAGTGACAGAACAATTAGCGAGGAGGGGAAAGCAGAAAGTGGGTGGGTGACATATTCATGGTGGCTGGAGGAACACATTGAGGATATGAGGTGAATCCCCTCGGCATCTTCTTATCCCTGTAAACAAAAGCTTTGCTCCTAATTAACCCCTCCACTGACCTCCACAACTTAACATCGACCTCTTAAGCCCTGAAACTCTCCCCTCACCCCAATCCTTCCTCATCTCATGGAGGAGACCCTACATCCTCCTAACCCCCCTCCTTCCCATATACTTCCCCCCAGTCTGCTTAAGTTATACACACACACACGCTCACAAAACCCCGACTCCTCGTTAAGCCTCTGATCACTTCCTGAGACGCTGTTGTGCTTTTGTGCTCTTGCAGGGCTCCAGCAGAGTTTTAGTGGGGACAAAAGGATTGAGTGGGGTGGGGTAAATTGTAGCAGAATAAGAAGGATGAAATGGGACATGGAGAGGGGAGGAGGACCAATCAGAGCTCTCAGAAAGACAAGCAGCATCCTGCAGTAACTCTGCCAGTCACCTGTGCGAACATTAAGGGTCCCACTGACTAGTCGACTAATAAAACCACTAGTGGACCATGTGTGCCATGATCAACTATGGAGATATGACTTTATTTTTAGATTTTGTGGTGTTTAATAACTACAACAACAATAACAATAATGTAAGGGTATAAAAGTATAATTACAGTATCATAATCGGGAAAGAACCCTAACCAAGTCGTAGGATTTGCCAAAACCTAGTGACTATTACAGATAATGTGTGTGAAACATTAGTGTGTGCGTGTGTGACCAACTGCAGATGTGGACAGATGGATGTGGTGTTGCATTACTTTGTGTGTGCATGGCCTGTGTGTGTGCTCACTAGGTGACTATGTCTTGACCCCTTTCACAGAAAGCTGAGGAGGGCAGGTAACCATGTAACTGTACCTGAGCAACTAATCCTGCAGCCTGATTGGACTGCAACCCAACACTTCAAGTTAATCCCGCTGTTTCATTGGTGAGGCGTTCGTCCAGCTGAGCGGTGAAACAGCTGAAAAAGAAAGAGAGAGAGAGAGAGAGAGAGAGAGAGAGAGAGAGAGAGAGAGAGAGATTTCTGCAAGTGCAAAATACACAAATATGTATTAGGTTGGATGAACTTCAGTGGCCTACAAACACACTGATACACACATGTACTCGTTCACATGCGACAGATGGGTGACGGACAGCTATACAAGGAAAAATACCAAAAAATACAGAAATACAGCCAAGACCAAAATGACTATAATAAACATATTACTTTCCCGTATTTATCTCTGTAAATATATCAAATAAAATACATTAAAACTGGTTGCATGTTACTGAATCAGCATCATCTCACATTAGTGGTTGTTGTTACATGTTTCTGCTCCTTTACAGAAATATAATATAATATAATATAATATAATATAATATAATATAATATAATATATATACACAAAAATTTTAGTCTGCCAGATCCGAAACCTTCCATAAATTCAGATCAAATTTTACCTATTCATAGTCTATCATGCAATAAATGTGCCTTATTTTTTTCATCCCAGATTAGTTTATTAATTTTGATGAAATTGACAAAAAAAAAAAAAAAAAAANAAAAAAAAAAAAAAAAAAAGAAAAAAAAAAGCCATAAACGCTCTATAGTTTGCAAATTGAGAAATCATTTTTTTTTAAATTCCTGGATCTACCCTTGGATCCAGATCCGCACCAAAATTTTATTGGTTGTGTGCTTATCCAAATACCAAGTTATGTCAAAATCGGTTCATAACTTTTTGAGTAATCTTGCAAACAATCAATCAAACAAACAGACACTTCAGGGAGGAAAATATTTCTTCCATGTTAAAGCACAAACACATTATTGACAAAAATAAGATAATCAGATAATCAGACCGATCATTCCTCTGAACAGCGCTGTGTTGTGCTCTGCTGCTTTCTATGCTGCATTAAGACAGGTTATTATAACTGGGCCAGATGTTAAGGCAATAATTACATCATTATTCTGTGTTTTGCTGGTGTTATCTCAGCACTCTGGGTGTTTTTAATTAACAGCGTGTAAGAGACAAACACAGCAGTGACCTGACAAACAAACACCAGCAGCCAAAAATACAAACAGCTGGAGGCAAAAAAAAAAAAAAAAAAAANTTTCCACAGCAGAGGAGTCACATGTCTCTCTCACACACACACACACACACACACACACACACACCAATACACACACGCATGCTCAGCAAGGAAAGGAAAGGAAATATCCTCAAAGAGAAAAGGAAATGAAGGAAATTAATCAGATTAAAGTCAGGCAAGAAGGCACTCCGACAGCGCATACCTCTGCCAAGGCTAAAAAGATCCCTACTCGGATCCAGAATATGATCTGTCCAAAATTTAATGATTTCTTCATCTAGATATTATCTATCTGTCCCCCAATTTCATCCAAATCTGCCCGTAATATTTCGAGATATCCTGCTAAAACAAACGCCAGTGATCACATAACCTCCTTGGCACAGGTAATAATTCTGCTAATTCATCATTTCCTCCATGCAGACTGTGATGGAAAAAATACTCAAATCCTTAAGTAAAAGTATTGAACCACAGTGAGGAAAAAACACTTCATTGTAAGTATAACTCCATTCAGAATTTCATTTAAGTAACACTGAATACGTTTGGTGGTAAAACATACTTAATATATCAAGTAAAAGTACACGCCGTTAAAAATGGTCCCTGTTTATGCATTGACGTGTAGCTGGTGCATATTAATGCATCAATATTGAAAATCCCCAAAATTTGTGATACACAGTTTTATATGAAACGCTGAGAAGTTGTATCTCCAAATTTGGAGAGAATAAAATAATAAAAATGGTCAAAATTAGCAACAATACAGAACCTTTCACCCAAAAATGAGATATAAGTTTTTCCTTTTCATGCAGAAAACCTTGTATCCCCATTTTTAGGGATTTTGACGTTGTCAGGTCAGTTGAAGGATTGCAGTACATGCTCCTCTGGACGAGAAGTAACTCTTTGACATTTTTTGTAAAACTGTCAATGTCTAAAACAACAAGGCTGAGACAAGGTTTTGACCTGACAGCAATATTTTATCTCATGTTAAAGTATTAATCCATCAGCCACCAGAGAAAAAAATGCCAATGTTTCCATGTAAACTACAGAGGAGTCAAAGTAGAAAGTAGGGGGGAAAAAAGAGGAAACACTCAAATAAAATACAAATTCATCAAAATGCTGCAGAATAAATGTATTTAATTACTTTCCACCTCTGGATGCAGAGGTCTTCATGTGGAATAGCCTCTGGTGTAAGATTAATATATCTCATAAAATGTGATGGATGCAGGTTTTATTAATTCACCATTAAATTTGATTAGTGGTTAAATATGTAGTAATATATGTCAATTCTGTATATATATATGTATGTATGTATGGAAGACAGGGAGAGGAAGGCAAAGAACTGGGAAAATGTCAGATAACATGACAAGCAGGAGAAGGATGGAGGAGAATTCATCAGTGAATGGGTGGAAAAGAGGAGAACCAGAGGAGGATCAGATGGGATGAGGGGAAAGGAGGAGAGAGTTGGGGAGGCAGAGGGAGGAGGTTGGGTCTGTCTGGTGTGGTTTGGGGTAATCTGGTCTAATCTGCTGCGTGTTAACCTATCTGAGCAGCAAGAGCCAGATTATCCCTCTAACAATGGCCACCCGCTCATCTGCTAAATTCTGCTAAATTACTCCACTCAAAATCATATGCTAAAGACAAACAAATACGCAGGGATGTGCACGCACACGCACACGCACGCACACACACACACACACACACACACACACACACACACACATATCTTCTGGCCCAGAGACACACACATATGGGGGCCATCAGAATATTATAAATCACTTTGTAGAGAAAACTGCATGCATTTGAAGTGATCACATCACATCACATCACATCACATCACATCACAAGAGGATTCAAGTTTAAAATGGGATTCTCTCATTTGTGGCCACCCAAGGTTACAGCCACCAGTGAAGAATCCTTTGCAGTGAAAGGACAAGAGTGGGCGGAAACTGAATGTGGGTGAAAAAAGGAGCTCAAGAGGGAGAAAAGAGAGGAGGAGGAGGAGGAGGAGGAGGAGGAGGAGGGGGGGATAGAAAGGAAGATGCTGCAAACAAAGCAGTCCAGTTGGATTTCTATTGGCAGGTTTGAGGTGTGAGGTTAAACATGTCAGCCAAGCTTGAGATGACACAGAAAAAACCTTTGGTGCTCACACTGCATACTGTTTATAAGAAAGAAAATGGAACATATATGGTCTATATGTAAGTGTGTGGCCTCTATAAGGTGTGTGTGTGTGTGAGTGAAGCTGCTCTTTGTGTGTTTACACAGAACACTTCATGTACAGAAACAGCTCCAAGGTTGTCACAGAGCGTGCTTTCAATTCATGAAAGTTCAGACGACAGGAGGAAGGATTCAGAGAATGAAAACAGGAGAAAAATGGATGTTAAACAGAAATCAAAGATGAATGTTTATACAGCAGCACCTGCTTGGTTTTACACGGTGATGGTAGAAGTACTAGTAGTAATAATGCTACAATGTGATGTTTACTCCTTTACAAGTGAAAGTGCTGCAAAATATTTTTGGTTAAAGTAAAAGCTCAGAAGTACTAGCAGTAAAAGTTACAGGGTGCTCCATGCGATCACTTTATTGTGATGAAGGAAAGGAAGAAGGAAGAAAATATGGAAATGAGGAAAAGGGTCAGGAAAGAAAGTAAGAAGGCAAGAAAGCCAGAAAAGGGGACGGACACATGGAAAGCTTACAGAATCATCATCAGAATGCATTCCTCCACCAGGCCCAAAAGTCTGGAGAAAATTTGACAATAACCATGATATGACAATAATAAAATGATAAATAACAAAAAAAACAAAAAAATATTTTTCTGTTTCTAGCCCAATTTATTACTTTATACCAATTCCATAAATGTGCGATGTGTCCTGAGTCATTATCCAGATATGGACCAGATTATTATTATTATTAATTTTTTTTTTTTTTACAAATAANAAAAAAAAAAAACAAAAAACATATTGACTATAGGTATAAATAGATATTAAATGCATTTTCATATAAAGTAAAATAAATCATTTTCCGATAAGATCAAGAAAGGGATCCCAAATTTAAAAAACAAAACAAAAAACAAAAAAACACCACATGGACCAGATTACACCTATTGCTAGTCTACCATGGGATACTTGATTTTTTTCATTGAAATCAATGTATTGCTTTTGGATAAAGTGATGAAAACATTTTAAAATAAATTTCCTGATATTGCACTGTTAAGACACGATTATTAAAAATTCCTGCATCCTGAATCCTGGAGCCCTACTTTTAGAATCTGCTTAAGTATCCCAAAATGCTAGAACCGGCCCTGTTTAAAGTAGATTCAGAGAGAGGAGGTAGTGTCTACCCCATCATCAAATTAAATTCACTGCTGTTAATCTCAACCACACACACACAAATATATTGGAATTGCTCATTCACACATACACACATGCTCTGCATTTCCATAATCCTACTCCAGATTGAGAACACCTTTAAGATACCATGTGATTATGATTAGGGATTATGATCAAATTACGAGAGTGACAGATTAGACAGAGGTTGAGTGTGTGTGTATGTTTATAGGGGCATATGTGTCAACATAGCAGATATACTATTCATTTAGCAATTCTTTTCTTTGTAATTTTTCTAGATTTTCATCCCTGATTTTATGATTTTCAAACAGAAAAATGAGAACTTTCTAGAATCTAGAATACATTATTTCAGATATATCCTTCATGTTGGTGCTGAAGATGCTCTCCACAATGTTGGAGGGTTGAATAATTCAGTAAAAAAGTTCTAGAAGTCTCATTGTCTTCACCACCAACACAAATAACCCTTCTGATGTCATAAGGGTCAATTTCCCTGACTTTGCACAGCGCCCCCTGTGGCCGCTGAATAGTACTACCTTGACTTACTTGAACGTGTAAAATAGCTCAATTCCCTCCTTAAGGAGATCTTTAAGAACTTCTTCCATTGCTGTCGTCCGATACTCATTTAGTAGTTCGTATGGAGGTCAAAGGTCAACAATGGCTTTATAACAGCATACCTGGAGCTGGTAGGACTTCTGTGTCTTGCTCATAGACACTTCAGCAGGGTGTTAGTACATGGGCTGCTCCACTACACACACCAGAATTTCATTTGTTCCAGTGTCACAGGAGCAGCAAACTACAGACAAAACAAGCAAAGACAGATGAAAATGGAAATCATGTCGGTTTTTGCTTTCCAAAACATGATGGGATGATTTCCTGTCAATTCTGAAAATGGAAAATGTGATCTACTCATGAACAGAAGTTTACAAAGGTGTTAGCAGTCTGCAACGGCACATAGACACACACACACACACACACACACACACAGACACAATATGGATTTTATAAGCAAAACACACAGCCACCACTGATCCTTGGCAGGTATTTTATTTCATATATAGACGCTTTCTGTAATCAAATGTGAGTGCAATCAAACAACAGCAATACAAACAATAACCAATGCAGTCTGAGAAATAGGAACGGGGTTAAAACGGGGGAGTTCACTCACGCTACACAGCGAGCAGCTAGTAACCTCATGGACAACATTAAAAAATAAAATAAAACTTCCCTGTCAGGACAGTCTGCTGTCGTGCACACTTTCAGTGCCGATGGCGGGAGGAAGTAGGGAAGATGGTAAAATGCCAATGTCTTCCCCAATTCCCATGCTCTGACAGGAAAGTCCACCCAGTGATATAACAGCCCCCCCCACCCTGCTTTTCATCAGTCCATCAGCACAATGTCCTCTCCGAAGCACCGCTACCTCGGCTCTTAAGTGAACAAGCTAACCTCCTTTTACCCCGTCATGATTATCGTCATCATAAAAGTATCAACAGAAAACCACTTCTCACACAGCAGGAAGCCAATCAGAGTCCAGAGGTCCTCCAGGTTCAAACAGTCTCAACCAACAGCTGTCCATCCCAGGCCTCATCAGAAAACCATGTAGCAGTATGTGCAGAACCAAAGTCCTCATGCGGTGCCCTGCAAAGGTGGCACATCACATACGTGCACAGGTGGAGGTGGGTGGGGGGTAGATGAGGGGTATTAATGGTCTTGGTGTGTGTGTGTGTGTGTTTTGATTTTGGGTGGGGTGGGGGTGGGGCAAAATAATAAAAGAGAAGATTTACATATAAAGTCTGTCATGATCCATCTTCTCTTGGGGCATCCTTGAAAAAACCCACACACAAACTCTCTCATACACACGCACGCAGACGTGCACACACTGGGTCCTCATGTTGTGAAGTCAGGTGTTCAATGTCAACAATCAAGAAAAAAATAACACCTCAATGGCAAAAATCATTTCTATCATCACAACGTTTCAGGTCATAAAATATTGACATTTCCGAAAAGTGATTTCTCTGGGTGTGTGTGTGTAGCTGTATAATTGTCACTGTGGTGGCTGTCTTTGTCCCACTGCTGCAAACATACACACATACATAACCAACATACGCACACTCACACACTCAAACACACACTACATGTCCTCTTAGTGGAGAAAGACATGGGGCAAATGGAGAGACGCTTCTCCTCTGGATGACTGCACCAATCGCCAGGAGGAGATAAGGGTCATTGCCACGGCTACCAGGGGTCTTCCAGGTCACCGGCGCTCTGGGGTAAAAAGGAGAAGGAGAGAGAAAGAAGTCCATAAGGTTCCATTTCAATGTTGAATGATGGTAAACTGCTGCACCTCAGTGTCCTCTTTATCGACTCAAATGTGATGGATAATGATGAAAAAAATAAGAGGAACAAAATGAGATTTCCCCGCCTAACATGTATGTTAACTCAGACCTCTGATGACTCACCTTCCGGAGAATCACGAGGCCAGTCAGACTGAAAACAGAGGGGAGGAATGAAGAAAAAGGTCTCTACAGTCTGTGCAGCTTTCCTCCACTTGTTGCCATCAATTCATGCAAATTTATTGGCAAATTCAGCCTCAAGTAAAGAGCTCGTATTTGTTTTTAAAACAAGTCCAAAGGAGAAAACTACAAAGTGAAGAGTAGAGCTGGTTTAAGAGGATGAAGGTCAGTCACGTGTTCGCACAAACAAACCATACGAGACAGCAAAGACTGCAAGGACAGACAGCATATAATGATCCTGTATCAAAGTCAACAGCGACATAAAAATGACAGGAAAAGTGATGCAAATCCCTGTCAGAGCATAAAGGCTAATAATGCTTCATAAAGCACAGTGAAAGATAGTCAAATCTCACAAACCACAGCCTTTTACCTGAAATCACTTTTATTTGTTCATTGGTCAACACACATTTTACTGTGTGGATTGATTTGGCCCACAGAACCTCATACAAACACACACACACACACACACACACACACACACACACACACACACACACTCTGAGTGTTTAGCATAACCTCCCCTCAAACAGTTATGTGCCTTGGATATTGAAGAGATAAGTGTGGTGCATGCATTACCAAAGACACTGGGTGCAATTATAGACCAACAACCTTGCTACACGCACAATCTGCTCTAGTCAAACTTTCATAATGAGGTAAGAACCTGAGATTTTATTTTGTTTAGAGATAATATTCTATCACAGCCTCAAAAGATCAACCATATCTGAGTCAATGAAGCTGTGAAACTCATTGAGCCGCAGCCGATAACGACCAGAAGGAGCTTTATGAAAACATGATTCATTAATACTTCAGCCATGATGTGACCTAACGGCAGATACACGACCATCCGATACACTCAGTTTTGTTCTGCTGTCGTCCTTTGNATTTTTTTTTTTTTTTGGACCACAACATGTTTTTCCTTGTGAAGTAATACTGACACATTTGCATCCACCTGAATAACAAGCAGATGTAAGTAATGTACTTTTTGAGATGCCCTGATCCACAGTGCTCTAAAGAAAAAAACAAGACATTTTTGTGGATTTAGGGATATGCAAAAACAGGAAGTGATGACCACCCACCTGCCTCCCTGTTTTCCACACAGGGTGGTACTCAGCCATTAAGTAAAACTTAGATGTGCTGAACATGCTAATAAATGAGCAAACAGTCAAGTATCATCTGCTCCCAAAAACTCAAATTCTAGTTTTGATCACAAGTCTCTTTCTTGGTCACTCAAACACACACACACACACACACATACACAAGAGTGTGTTCTGAGACCGTAAGTAGAGTCAGCCTGGAGACGGCGCAGCATGTTAAGCTATAGTCCAGAGGGTCTCCTCTCCCTCTATGGCAGTTTGTCCACTGTAAAGGAGTCGGGTGGGATTGGGGGTCTGGGTGGGAAATTAGCAAGAAGCCAAAACTCGTAAATGTAGGCCATGGAGTGCGAGGTTTGTTTTTTGTCGCAACCACTTCAGCATGTGACCAATCGTTGTTTTCTAGTGTAAACATCAATTATGCCTTAGTCACGTTGTAAAAGTGGGTTGCAAGCTTGGAAATCTACCAGCCAAGATATGGTAGTCAGTGAGCGTGAGAAGGAAAAAAAAAAATCCTTGCATGATGGAAGATACACACACTAAAATACCAGAGAATTAAAGGACCCATCTAACACAACCTAATACAACAGCTCCTACCTCTGTGAAGCTTATCAGATTTAGTTTGTAATAACACTGTGTCAGCAGTTTTGATTTAACTCTGTGCTCATTCTAGAGGTTGCAGTATGAGGTGCTGTGTAGCTGTTGTATTATAAGGTGTTTCAAATATTTTGGGGTGGAATAAATTTTAAAAATACAAAGAAAATGTAACAAGCTAAATAAAGGTAGGATTGAGTACTGGGCTTTTGCATTGCAGGGGTTCTGATTGTTCCGGTATTTCAGTGTGTGTGGCTGGGAGACAGAGCTTGAATGGACAGAAGGGCGTTTTCCATTTCTGTTGCGTTATTAAAATATTCATTAATGGCCGATGTATCTGTAGCTGTAGAGGTTACTTTGATAAAGCAGGAAGTGGCCGATGCGCCCATTCAAGTTCTGTGACGGCGGGTGGGGGAGCAGAGCAGGAGTAGAGCTCTGGGTTCAGGAGTGCAAATGCGGGTGGGGGAGTCGCAGGGTTCAATCAGAGGAAGGTTTGGGCGTGTCTTGGCTGGCCTCTGGCTCGGNGGGGAGGCGGGCTGCTCCTGGCTGTCATTGACATTGTCAGAGGTCCTCCTTCTCTCGCCTGGTCCCTCGGCAGCGCTCTCCCCCCGCAGGCAGTAGGTGGCCAGGGACTCCTCCAGCACCGCGCGGTAATGCCCCCGGTGGTGCAGGCGGAACTGCCGCAGAGCCTCCAGGAGATGAGCCGCCGTGCTGCCACCTCCCTCCTCACTCTCCTCCTCTCCCCCCGCACAAGCCTGAGGTGACACGCCAGGGGTCAGACTCTGCAGGCACGCTCCACGGACAAACACACATGTCTAACAAGAACCCACTCCCACTGGAACAGCACTCATGCATAAGGCTCATTGTTCGGGCTGAGTATCATTTGAAATTTGTCACCATCGGTATCGACACTTTTACACTGACTTTTACATTTATGATACATTTTTTACAAACAGAGAATGGCTTGAGCTCTTAGCTTTTAAAAACAAAACAAGAACAAAAACACAAGACCTTTAGTTAAAGGACCATACCACCCATTTTACATGCTTAAGCCTAATATATTCAATCTTCATACATGTAACGTAACTGACAATCATTTCCCAAAGCATACTACTGGAACGGTGAATTAAAAAATGTTTTCCTATCTTCCAGACCGCCATTGATTTCAGTTCATTCTGGTACGCTATTAAAATCAACTTGTTGATACTTGAAACGTTCTTGGGATAGGTAATCCATCATCGCAAACAAGACATGTATTCAGGTTTTCTTTTTAAAGTTTCATAATTTTAGCATTTAAGTGCAATAAAAAGCGGAGTGAATGTATGTCTCCACTGGGGAATATAGTCCCAAAAGAAGACCTGTGTTTATTGAAAAATTTAAAGGACCNATATAGTCCCAAAAGAAGACCTGTGTTTATTGAAAAATTTAAAGGACCGTGACTTCATAAGGCTGCATAACTACTAGCAGGCGAAACATTGATTTTTAAGGTGGGTTTATTGCTTGAATATTTGATTTTGAAAGATTAAGAGATTTTGCAAAATATCAGGAAAGCTGAAATACAGTTTTATCCTTTGGGAAATGATTGTCAGTAATGTTACATGTATGAAAATTGAATATATTAGGCTCATACATGCAAAAGGGATGGTATGGTCCTTTAAAGTATCAAAATTTGACACCCAGCCCTTTATGTTTGGCAGTTTTTATGGACTTTCACCTAAAAACAGCTGTACTTTTTTTTAAAGGAGGCAGATCGGTTAACCGATTTTCAACTGAATTTTAATTTTGCCACACATCCCAAAGTGTATCTTGCTCCAAGAAGACAAAGTTCATTGCAGTTCACAGTAAAAAGACTCCTCTTATGGTAAAGACAACTCGCGATTTTTCCACAAATAGAAAGCAAAAACATAAATGGAAAGAAAAATACAAATGAGCTTCATTGGAATCTCTTAAAATAGAAGACTTCAATTGTTTGTGTTGGAAATGACTTTATGTAATGTTTCACCCTAATTTTTATATTACTGATCAGATTTAACTTAAATTCTTAAATCTTTTTAATTCTTTTCCTTTTAAAAAAAAACTGAATCTTAGTCATGCACCACACAAATATCTCCCACACACTACTGTGACTATGTCAGAGACATTCTCGCACCAGTCTGAGAGACCCGTGCAAACGCTACCTCTGACCCTGTGACCAACAACCCTTTGTGATATTCGCTGTGTGGTGTAACGGGGGGNGGGTCAGCACCCACACAGCCCAGAGAGAAAAGAACTACAAGTCAAGACTCTGCTGAGGTTAATATAACAAACACACACATGCACAACCTGACAAAAATACACACACACACACACACACACACACACACACACACACACACACACACACACACACACNCACACACCCCACCCTCTCATGCACCCTTAAAGGACCATACTGGCCAATTTGCATGTTTGAGCCAATTTTCATACATCTAAGGTTACTGACAACCATTTCTCAAAGGATAAAAGCGTATTTCAGCTTTCCTGATATTTTACAAAATCTTTTAATCTTTTAAACTCAAATACCCAAGCAATACACCCACTTTAAAAATCGACATTTCGCCTGCTAATAGTTACGCAGCCTTACGAAGCCACAGTCATTTAAATTTTTTGATAAACACAGGTCTTCTTTTGGGACTATATTCCCCGATGGAGACATACTNAGTCATTTAAATTTTTTGATAAACACAGGTCTTCTTTTGGGACTATATTCCCCGATGGAGACATACTGTACATTCACTCCATGCTTTTTATTGCACTTAAATGCTAAAATTACTAAACTTCAAAAAAACCTGAATATACGTGTGTATACCTATTCCAAGAATGTTTCAAGTATCAACAAGTTGATTTTAATAGCGTACCAGAATGAACTGAAANACCTATTCCAAGAATGTTTCAAGTATCAACAAGTTGATTTTAATAGCGTACCAGAATGAACTGAAATCAACGGTGGTCTGGAAGATAGGAAAAAAATTTAATTCACTGTTCCAGTAGTATGCTTTGCAAAATGATTGTCAGTAACATTACGTGTATGAAAATTGCATATTGCATATATTATTTATTTATTGTATATCTAACAGGGACGAATACATACAACATTGCCACAGACAAATGTGGAAAATGCAATGTATTATAAGACATCTACCTTAAGGTAATTTGCAGTCCTTGTCCCTGGTCAGGCTTTTAAATATAATAAAGCTCCAGCATGATCGCCGGTACGGTCCTTTAAAGGCTGTGCAACACATCCGGCTGTGATCTCGTCTTTACAAATAACATTTCTGCTTTATAACATGCACGGAGCCATCATAGCTGCTTCTTTATGATGTTAGATATGAGATTTCATTAGACTAACCGATGTGTCATAACTGTAATTCATCAGATGACATTAGATTTGAGATTATGCGGCTGTATTCATTTATTTTTACCAGCTGTTAAATACTAAAGATTTAACTTTGAAGAAATCCTGTCTAAATTATCAAAGTTTCATCAAAAAAAAAAAAAAATCAGAACACTCATCCAGTTAGATTATTTGCTCTGAACTGACAAAGTGTAATTTTATTTGTGAAATTTGTGCTGATTTAGATTAACAGCCGTTTTTGATCGTCACCTTTTTGTGCCCGTTGAGAATGACTTATTTCCAGAAAATTCCTGAATAAAACTGCCTCCTCCGATTGGCTCATTTTTCACATATTTAAGGCTATGACTAACTAATGAAAAATATACTGACTTCTAAAGGTTATTTATGACTGTGTAGCGCCGGCCAATCACATTAAATTTGATAATTAGTTTCTCTTGCCTTTTTGATGCTGTGTGACACAGCTACTCATTGTATGTGAGTAATGTGTGCAATATTATTTAGAAAGAAATTCTATTACGTGTGCACATTAGTTGGAATCATGGTTAGCTCATTCAGCTGTTGAATTGTTAATCAGACGGTGTGATGCTTTGGCAAGGTGGCCAGGTGCATGAAGCCTGTGTAATGCTTTAAAAGTAACAACAGCTTTGAATACATGTATTCAAGTCAACTGTAGGTTTCTCTGGTTCAGAAGGACGTATTCATTCTTCAAGAGTTCAAGAGCTTTATCAAGGTTTCACTATATCTCCTGCTTGAAATACAAACATGAAACTAAATGGATTGCATAGGGTTTAAAAGCTTTTCAAAAGAGAATGAATCAATTCAGTGTAAGCAAGCTTGCCAAGTAAAGTCAATTCTCTCCTCTGCACTTAAATCACATTCATGCTTCTTCACTTTCATATACATACATGAACACACACAAAAGAGTGTGTTGCCTTGTCTGGGCTGGTGTGTGCCTCTCTCATTTATGAGGTCATGGTGNGGGGGGAGCCTGAAGAGGTGAGGGATCAGAGAGATGAACTCACCCCTTCCTCTTCCCTGTGAGGGTTCAGCTTGTTGTACACCGCCTCGATCACGCTCCGTCTGCAAACACACAAACAGCACACAGCTTGCTGCTTAGAGAATGGAGACTGCCTACATAATACACACACCCACTCCCTATTCATTCTTTAAAATGTATGCTGATTGGTTTTGTAATGGAAGTGAGCAAGAAACTAAATGGATGCTTGAATGGAGTATGTTTGTGCCCTTACATATTAAATGTTTTGATGCTGTTTACCTGCATGTTACATGTACCTTGCCATGAAGGTTGTGTGTGCCTGCATTAGAATGCACAAAGTGAGTGTGTGTGTCTACTCATTGTCAACTTATTAAAATACTAATCAAACAACTGGCGCTTAAGAAACATGCTGACACACAGGCGTTTCTACAAGCTGGAATATTAAAGAACAATGTAATCACGACAATTACACTATACATTCAACTGTGCCTATTAAAAAGTGTCCCTTAAAGGACCATACCGGTCATTTTGTATGTTTGAGTCTAATATATGCAATTTTCATACATGTAACATTATTGGGAATCACTTCCCAAAGCATACTAATGGAATGGTGAACTAAAAATGTTTTTCCTACCTTCCAGACCGCCATTGGTTTCAGTTCATTCTGGTGCACTATTAAAATCAACTTGTTGATACTTGAANAGACCGCCATTGGTTTCAGTTCATTCTGGTGCACTATTAAAATCAACTTGTTGATACTTGAAACGTCTTGGGATAGGTAATCCATCATCGCGAACAAGATGTATATTCAGTTGTTTTTTGTTTTTTTTTAAGTTTCGCAATTTTAGCATTTAAACGCAATAAAAAGCGCAGAGTGAATGTATGTCTCCACCAGAGAATATAGTCCCAAAAGAAGACCTGCANCGCAATAAAAAGCGCAGAGTGAATGTATGTCTCCACCAGAGAATATAGTCCCAAAAGAAGACCTGCATTTATGGAAAAAGTTTAACGACTGTGACTTCATAAGACTGCTTAACTATTAGCAGGTGAAACACTGATCTTTAAGGTGGGTGTATCACTTGAATATTTGATTTTGAAAGATTAAGAGATTTTGCAAAATATCAGGAAAGCTGAATTATCCCCTGGGAAATGACTGTCAGTAACGTAACATGTATGAAATGTTACGTTACGTTAAAATCTTGTTTACAAGCTTTTACAAGATTGTTTACAAGATTTTCAATCTTGTTTACAAGATACAAGATGTTTACAAGATTTTAAATAACATGGCCCCTCCCCCAATGCCTGATTTTATCAACTTTCGCTCTGAGAACAGATAACATCTTTAAGAATATCATCTGTAAGAGACTGCACTGTACCATCTCGTCGCACTTCATTTGGACAGTCAGCTTTTTCTGTGAAAACTTCGTCTCAGTCGAACTCTCTGCCTGATGACATCAGGAGCTGCAGTTCCTTAACCAGCTTTAAAGCCAAATTGAAAACTTGGCTTAAAGCTTTTCAGCACTGTAATCACTGACTCTGCACTTTATCTGCTATGCTGCTTTTTAATCTGGGTTGTATCTCAGCTGTGTTGTTCCTTTAGAGTGAGTGCTGAATTGTTGTTACTTGTCCTGTACTTTTTTTTTTTTTTNTTTTTTTTTTTTTTTAGTGCAACTTGTCTTAGTGTTTGTATGGATTGTTTTTTACATGTGACCTGCTGAGGGACTGCAGATGAAAATTAGCTCTATGCTAACTCTGGTACAATACATCAAATGGCAACATTTATGTTTAACATTGTACATGGTCTCTTTTAAATAAATAAATAAATAATTGAATATATTAGGATCAAACATGCAAAATGGATGGTATGGTCCTTTAATATAAGTGATTTTATCAGGAATATTGGATTACAGAAAGTAATCTTAAATGAAGTGTGGCTATAGATTAAAAAAAAAAACTTTGGAAAACAGAAAAAAAATTACATCACAACTTGTCTTCTCACTAGGACATCTCACCTTGGTTGTAAATTATGAATTTTACAAGTTCTTAAACAGCAGCAAAACCTGTGTGTTATCATTTTACATGCTTGTGTGTCTCATCTGTAGTTATATTGGATTCTGAAGAATGCTCCTAGCTGAGTATTTACTTGCTGGCCAGGCCTCCGCCGGGTGGGAGGTTGGGGATGTTCTCTGTGGCAATGCTCCTCAGGACAGACACCAGATCAGGGACTCCTGTTTCTCCACAGGCTCCCAGCAGCTCTGCAAACAAACAAAGAGGACGAGATGGTTGTGAGGGTTGTTTCGGCTGCATCATCTCTCAGAGTTTTTTTTTTTTTCTCATTTGGCTGTTTGGCTCATCCTCTCATGCACTGGTAGTTTGCTATTAACCGAGACATGGTTAATAACAAACTACACATCCAAGGTATACATTGTAGATACTGAACAACTGCTTTTCTCTTCAGAAAAAGACAAACTGTTCAGATCGGGGGAGGGGGAAAAAAAAAAAACCTGATACACTAGTACTTTCCATTTACACAATCACTACATAGAGTGATTTCACATATTTGCACTGCCTAAAGAATGTTTATTTTGTCCAAATTACATGCTCAGTAACTCTGCATGGTAGATGGGCGTTTGATTCTCTTGGAGCTTTATGAAACATTTTAAGGTTTCCAAAATCTGCTGAAAAAAACAAAAAAAAAAAACAGTGGAGACATGTACAATGGCTTATTAGGGCCATATGAAAAAAAAAAAAAAATGAGGGGCATTATTTCATGTTTTTAAACACACAAATTTGTGAGTTTTTAAACTAGCGAATTTGCGTGTTTTTAAACTCAAAAAAATAATAAGGGGGATCACCGCCTTACATTGTGACTATCTGCAGTAATGACCTTATTAAATTATACCCTATTAAATTTGGAGTTTTTAAAACTCATAAAAATAAGGAGAAATAGGGAATCTGAATTAACAGTCTCNTAAATTTGGAGTTTTTAAAACTCATAAAAATAAGGAGAAATAGGGAATCTGAATTAACAGTCTCACCTTGTGACTATACCTGCATATGCCTACCTTATTAAATTATGCTTTTCCATTGCATGTAACAATAAAGGAAATACAAGGAAATACTTGTGCTTTTAACGCAATATCATGTATTATCATAAGCATACTGACTTTTGAAACTGGCAAATTACCAGAGGTGGGCACCGGTCCGTTATTCCGTTAGTAACGAAGTTACTTTTTTGAGAAATGGAATAACGGACCCGTTAGGTTTTTTTTTTTTTACTGTAATGGACCAGGTAACGGAATTTACTTTTTTGGTCCGCTACTCCACTATTTTTTGCTCTGCTTGGCTTTATTTGTATAGCCGCTATTGGCACTGAAGACGCTGAACAGCAAGACGGTGATGTCCTGCCACACACTCAGCCGGAGGATCATCACAGCCACAGGGAGCTGGAGCAGCAGAATCAGGTACCAATTCATACCAGATTATTATGGTTTATATTTCCGAAGTATTGTTTTTGACTTTTTTTTCTGAATGTAAACAAGTACCAGTGTCCGGTGCTTAATAAGTACTATGTTCAATTCAATTTAATGTGTACTTTAATTACAGACTCCTGGAGAACGTCCCCTGGTTGCCACCACCATGGACCTGATGCACGTCTTTGCGCATCAGGCCAAACACGGCCATTCCTTCCAGCGCCTCCGTGGAGCGCCTCTTCTCCACGGGAAAGGACGTCCTCAGGGCAAAGAGTCATCCTCTCCATGCCAGCTTGGAGCGTCTCATTTTCCTCAATAAATAACGTTAGAAAGATTATATTTAGTGGACTTGCTTTTTTAACGTTTCTTTGTGCTCAAATTAATTACTGTGCGCGATCGCGCAAATCACATGTAATTCAATGGATAACCTATATTTATACTTTAATATAAATACAGGCATATAATAAATATAGTCTAATAATATGCCTGTAACTAATTACTAATTAATAATTACAGGGCAACCGCCAGCATGCCAAGGACATGGAGGACAACAAGGAGTCGTCTCCAATAAGCTCCGTTTTTAACCTTTTTAAGCGCTTTATTTTTATTTTTTAAATTTTTCTTCCCTTCGTATAACAAAAAATATGTGTTTTTGACTTTATTTAATAAAAGTAGCAGAATAACGGAGAAAAGATAACTTCCGTTATTTATCATATGCATACGGACTTTTAAATATACTATGGACAGCATACAGACCTTTTTTTGAGTTTTTAAACTGGCAAATTTGCGTGTTTAAAAACATGAAATAATGCCCCTGCTTTTTTTTTCTTCATATGGCCCTAATAAGACATTGTAGACATGTAATTAGCACTTCATAAAAATTAATTCTTCGTGTAGTTGAAAATCGGAAAGATGCCGTAACATCTTGCTAGGTGTTTAAGATTTAAGTTTTAGAATAATGTAACTGAACAAAGTGTTGAATACAGTGAGTCTATATTTCACATGTGAAGGTCTACATGTACACGTGAATCTGCAGTATATGTATGTGTGCGTGTGTTCTAACCCTCAACACGACTTTCCAGGTATTTATCCAGTTCCTCTTCTTTCTTCACGGCCTCTTCTGAGACCTTGGGAGCTCCAGGTAAACACACCAGCACCACGCTCATATTGTCCCTGCTCCCCTATAGGAGGAGGAGGAGGAGGACAATGAGAGAGACAATAAAAAAAAAAGGATAATATGTACGTTTATTACAAAAAACACTTTATGGTTAGAAAAACTGCAGAGGTGTCATCATCTCTGGTCAACTGACAATGACTACAGCAGCGGCGTTTCTCCTGTACAGCCACTGAGTTAAGGTCCATGTCAAGCAATAAATGTGGCGCAAAAATAAATCTCCAGAAACCAGTAACTCCATTTCAAAAACGGTTACTTGAAAAAATATTTAAAAAAATAAAGTGACAAGTTACAAATGATTTCTTTCTCAGTCAAAGAAACCGTGTCACTCCATAAACCACTTAACTCCAGACTGACTGACGCTTAACAATTATGGCCTCGTCAAAGGAAAAGGAGCAATTTAACTAAAACAAATATACCATAATTATCAAAATATTATTAACAGTATCAACATTTACATATTACTGCTTTGTCAGAAAACAATTTCAACATTAATTACAATCCAGTTACAATATTATCTGAACATTTAGATTATTATTTTGGCTTTTACAACTGTCACAACATTCTTTAACTTGTTTAAAATCAATGCAAGTTACAATCAACTGAACTTAGCCGTTACTCCACTTCCTCTATCTGCTTTTCTGAGTAAAACTTTTCCAACAAAGAAAAATTGGGAATAGCTTTAACACTTTTAAATGAGCAACAGTTACTTGGGTTTTAACTGAGGTTACAAGTTGCGTCAACGTAGACACATATGTAACACTGGGACACGACAGCAGAATGCTAACTGACAAACTAAGCTCGCGCACAAGTCAAACAGAAATAACCAAAGCAACAACACAACAGAGATGAACTAACTAGTGTTTTCTGTAACCCAACAGCTGTAATTACCGTATTACACAGGGCCTGGACGAAGACAACTTCCTGCACGGAAGAAGCATCGCCAACATGATGACATATTTTGCTCCAGCAAGGCATTAAAAGATTGTTACGACATGTTGTGGACAAACACTACAGATGCAGGGACAGGACCTCATTCTCAACTGTCTCTGAAATGTTTTTAATAAAATGCCAATGAAACATCAACAAAAATGTAATGCTACTCATTTCATTGAATATCTGTGTATATTAGAGATTATACTGTATTCATACAAACTAAATGGCATTTATACAACACACAATTTCAGCTGCAATACAGGAACATTAAGTATAAAACTGTTATAAAGAATATTCTGAAACTTTGATTTTAGAAATCACAAGTGTACATGAATGAATGCAAAATCAGTATCACCAGGATATCACATGATCTGATCATTTTATAGTTAATTTATTTATTTTTTATTTTTTTTTAGGTATTATGTATGGAAGATTATAAGGGACACATTAAAATAAAATAAAAAACATTGTGAAATATAATACACATTAGTGAAATACAATACATGTTTTCATTTGTATTTCATTTCCATGCACACATTAAATGTGTCATAATTAAATGAAAATCATATGGTATAATGCAAACTGTTTACTTATTTTGTTTGAATAATTGAAGTAATTGTTTTTCATTGACATGAATTTTTCATGCCACATTAAAATCAAATCACAGTACAGTGAAAAAAAAGATCACTGTTCATTTCATTTCACTGTTTCACTGTCCAGGAGGAGGCAGCATGAACGTGTCAAAATTGAATTCAAAGCGCTCTCATTTATTTTTCTGGGTGACATTTCTTTTTCTGAAACCACACGCGTTATTTGTGCCACATTGAAAAAGAAATCACCGTCCAATCACATGGTGGGGGCGGAGCTTAAGGCGTGGTTTGTTCTGAACGTGCATTAGCAGGTGATTAGCTAGCGATCATGTCGGGTCAGGAGAGAATAAAGGAGATTGCGTCTCTGTTGCAACAAGTGGAAGAACACACCATTAGCCATGATTTAGCACAGTGGAAATTCATAGTTTCTGGTTCTGTAATCCACATTTCCAAGTACCTGATTATGGAGGTAATATACATACACAGACCGGGCCTAAGGAGACCAGCCGGTCGATCAGACTGATAGCCCTTCATATCCTAGCTGCATCTTCAAACTGTTAGCATGAGGCTAACTTGTTCCTACTGTTTGCAAAGCAAGTTTTCTTTGTTGAAGAAATTCATCTGTGATAGATTCTATGTCCCCTATTCTCGCTGTAACCACTCCACTCGGAATAATATAAAATCATTGCTAATGCTCCTTAAGAACAAACCACGCCTTAAGCTCCGCCCCCATGTTGTGATTGGACGGTGATTTCTTTTTCAATGTGGCACGAATAACGCGTGGCTTCAGAAAAAGAAATCNTTGGACGGTGATTTCTTTTTCAATGTGGCACGAATAACGCGTGGCTTCAGAAAAAGAAATCTGTCATGCAGAAAAAGAAATGAGAGGGCTTTGAATTCGATTTTGATACGTTTATGCTGCCTCTGACTGGACAACAGTGAAATGAACAGTGATCTTTTTTTTCCCCGTACTGTGATTTTATTTTAATGTGGCATGAATAATTCATGTCACAATGAAAAACAATTACTTCAATCTTCAAACAAAATAAACAAACAGTTTGCATTATACCATATGATTTTCATTTAATTACGACATATTTAATGCATGCATGGAAATGAAATACAAATGAAAACATGTATTGTATTTCACTAATGTGTTATTATATTTCACGATATTTTTTTTATTTTAATGTGTCCCTTATAATCTTCCATAATTATGGAAACCTTGTCATGTCAACTTAAAATCACGTTTCATAGATATATTTGTAGATGTTACGTCTTTTGTGTGGATTTGTATGAGCTAGTAGGGAAAAAAATAACAAAACACAAATGACTTGACTGTGTGTAGGTATGTGTGTGTGTGTGTGTGTGTGTTTGAGGGACAGAAAGAATGAATGTGTGCCACCTCACCTTATGCAGACAGGTGTCCACCACTGAGTTACAGACTTTCTCCAGATCATCACACACCTGGAGCCGTGAGCGAACAAACTCACACAGCTCCTCGTTGGACATGACGTCCCAGATGCCATCACACGCCAACACCACAAACTCGTCTCTTTCGGCCGCCCGCTCCAACACGCACACCTCAGGCTCGGGGCTCACCAGCTGTTCCGTGGGGCCCTTACCATCCACACACTTGTAGTCGTAGTCCCCCAGAGCCCGGGACACAGCGAGGGAGCCGTTGACCCTCTGAATCATGACTGAGCCACCAGCATTTTGGATGCGCTCCTTCTCGCGGGGGTTACAAGGTTTGTGGTCCTGGGTGGAGAAACCCACCTTGCCATCCCGGCTCAGCACGGCCCGCGAGTCGCCGCAGTTAATGAAGTAGAGGTGGGTCGGGCTGAGCAACACGCACACGGCTGTGGAGCCACTGCGGTCCAGGCCTTGTCGGAGGTCTGAGAAACTGCGCATGTACTCATCAATGTTCAGGAAGCCTGAGCGGATGCCGTCCTTCACGCCCTCCACAGAGCAAAGTCCTGAACCAAACTCGGCCCCTCCAGAGAGGATGTGTTCCAGCAGGTGGCCGGAGCAGTAGTTGGCCACCCTGGAACCGGCATGGCCGTCGTAGACAGCAAAGAAGGACCAGTCAGTGAGTCCATGAGGGAGGCCCACCACAGCTGTGTGGGCATCCTCCATCTCCACCCTCCAGCCCTGCATGGAACTCAGGCCATAGCGCAGCCCGTTGCCATCACCATGAGCACTGTGCTTCTCCGTCTTCGGCTTGTCCAGGAATGCACCCATTGCTGCATAAAGCTGGGGAGAAAGCAGAGATGGAGACATGAAACAGCTGACAAACTTGAAAATAACAGAAAGGACACAGAAAATCCACCCACCCACCATTAGCTTTAAATGTATTGAAAAGTCATCCAACTTTACTTTACTGTCTTTAAAATAAATGTAGCATTAGAATATAAGTAATAATGATCTGTTATGGGCTCTGATTTGCAGGTTTGCCATTTGAGTCTGGACTCCAGCATTTGGACTAAATCTGAAATCATGTATGATCTAATACATTAGATCCAATAAATCATTTTGTAAACACCCCGGTTCTCAGGTGTCTGCAGCTCAGCAGGGTTGGTTTCATACTTTCAAAGTGCTTTTAAATTACTCAGTGAATGGTGGGAGCCGGAGATCGTGACAAAGATAGCAGAGGAAGAACCACAGACTTGAGAATTACACTACATCTGTTAACCTCTTTGGGGACTCAGAGCCTCCTTCACTGTGGGTGCAAGGTAAATAATACTATTAGCTAACCAGTTTGTTGAAAACAGTTTATGACATTACTGCATCAGCAGATCTGAAATTCACACTTGCCAAGTACCAAATGTGAGAAGTAGACATGGCCTGTTAACGCACTTGGTCCATTCTGAGCATCTAAACAAAAATCATAAGCACTGAATGCTAAACTCTGTAAGGCATACGTGCAGCTGCAACATCCCTGTTCAGGTCCAGCTGAGGGTTTTATCACGTTGTTCCCTTTCTCCGTGTGTCAGATCACCCTACTGTCAACTATCCAATAAATGCATAAAACTACTACGTGTCTCAAAGCTATTGAGTCTAAAACTACAATCTTATTCCCTGTCTCTCAGGAACTGATCGTATTATTATGTTCATTGCAAATAATTTGATCAGCGGTGCACCGATTGTCTAATCAGTAAAAAATAAATCATAAAATAGGTGAGGAAAAAAAAAACTACCACAGAGTTTTCAGTACAGGATCAAAGACGACTGGCTGGAACTCGAGATGCAGTCAGTGTGTTTGGGCTGTTAGCGTTAGTGAACACTGATGCTGTGTGATAGCATGCTAACAGCTAATGGAGAATTTTACAGTTTCAATGTCTCCTAAAAGAAAACAAACTTTTGCAGACTTATTTTTGAATGTGACAGATTTGTACGTCCACAGAGTAAGTTGGCAAACGCTAACAGCACCTTCACGTTCATAGACACTGCAGCATCTTTTTGAGTTGGACTATATTTTCCCATAATATCAATCAATTCTAAGCCTCATCAACCCCTGCAGCATGGAGCTACTTATGTTGCTGCTCTCATGAGATCTCCAGATCGATGGGAGATAAAATCAAAAGCATTCCGAGTATGTCTCTTTAACATATCGACTGCTCGCTCTGCATTACCTCCCACATGCTCACACACGGCATGACAGGCGTGTGCCCAAAAAAGGCTGGTATATGTAAGGAGGTGACTACAGCTGGTTTCAGAGGAACGTCTGTGTGTATATATGTGTGTGTCAATGTCTAATCTGCGCATGTGTGCTGTGTCACAGTCTATGTGTGAGAGAAAGACACTCTATAAATACGCTGGGCTGGTTTAGATTTCATGACCAGGGTGGGGCAGTGGGCCACATCATTCACATTTCTAATGCTCTGCTGCTATAACAATATATAAACCGCCTCAATCAAACTCCATAACCTCTCAGCAATCAGGAGTTAGAGGAGCCTGTGAGCTATGTTGTAGGGAAAGGAAGAGTGTGCACGTATGTGTGAGAGAGACAGATCTGCTATGTTCACCAGCAGTGATTCTCTCTAAAAATAAAACAAACACACTGCCATTGCCTAGCAACCACCCACCCTGCAGTGCAAACATCCAGGCTAAGCTTCATTCAGCGACATCCCCCTCTCTATGTCTCCCTGTCGAAAAGAAAGAGACACACACACACACACACACACAGAGTTGCCTGGTTGAGAGAGAAAAGAGGAGTTGCATCATCCATCCACTAAAACAGGCGCAGCAGCCAGACCCTGAAAGGAGACGTGCAGACTGCAAGAACGCGCACGGACACTTTGAGATTTCTCTGTCTTATAATAAGACTGCTGCAAAAACACAAACAAAAAGCAGGAATTAGCTTCATTTAGACACTTGACTGAAACCAGCAACTCTCGACCGCTTAACCCCCACAAAACTGTTGTGACCACAGATCGAAACCAACTCAACACCCCCCCCATACTAAAGACATACACGTCTGCCAAAAACCGCTGGCTCTGAAGAGGGGAAGTGGAAGGTCACAGATTACATAATGCTGCGCCTGAGCGCAGCTCTGAAATCCGACACAAAAATGATGGTATTCTACAAGCAAAATTAGCACATAGCTCACAGCGCCGTCTGTGTTTAAACACCAATATGCTGAAAGTCATTGGCATAGCCTTTTATTCATGCCTTCTTTTACACGCCATGTCATAAGTGGGAATATCGCTGTTTAAGAGAAAGACTGATAGTATTATTATTGTCTGAGACTCAGAGAGGAAAATAAAAATCACACTCTCACAATTTGTTAAGCGATAATTAGATTTTATATATGAGCGCTTTGTTAGTTAATCAGGATATCTGCAACTTTCATCATATTAAAGTCAACACTGATTGAGACTTTTATTTTTTTATTTTTTTTACAGAGTTACTTGGATCTGGATTGAAGACCTTTTTATGCCTTTACCCTGAAACTGTAAATGGAAATTATTTAAAAATCAATGCTGACAGCGAAGATGATTCCAGTCTCCAGTCACAAAAACAATTCTACAGTACTCACAAGACATCTTGACGGGAAGCAGCATTGAAATACTTATAGGCTGTTTTTACTGTAACACAAGTCATTTTCAGAGGCTTTGTGATGCTGCTCTGGCTTTGTTCACATCATTTAAAACTCCAACTCACTATTAACTTCATGTCCATTTACACAACTTGCCACATTAATATTTCAACTTTCTTTTTTTTTTTTTTTCAAGCAAGGAAGACTGAAGCTCATCTTTGCTTTGCTAATGTGCCAAACACACACACCTTAAAGGACCATACTGGTGATTCTGCATGTTTGAGCCCAATAAATACTAACCACACACACGTTACATTGCTGCCAATCATTTTCTAAAACATACTACTGGAGGAATAAATATCAGAATTGTTTTTCCTACCTTCCACATGCCATTGCTTTCATTTCACTCCAGTATGCTATTAAAATCAACTTCTAGAGACTTGGAACATGTTTGAGAGGGGTAATCCAGGATGTCTATTAATTTCTTTCCTGGAGGTTGCTTAAATTAGCTGGTCCAACACAGAGTTACAGAGAACAAAATGTATGTCTCTGCCAGGGAATACAGTCCCAGAAGAAGACTGCTTTTACTGAGAAATTAAAACAACTGTGGCTTCACAATTGTGCTTGAGCATTATCACATATACTCGAGTAGAAGCCGATCTTGTGTATGAGCTGACCCCCTGCAAATTTAGATTTTTAACGAAACCTGTATATAAACCGACCCCCTGATGTTGTTCCATCAATTTATTTGTTTAGCAAATCACCTATTTTTCTGAGTATTGTCATAGTATTCCTGTGATTTTCTGAAAATAATCCACGTACCGGTAAATATGATATTTATTTNTCATAGTATTCCTGTGATTTTCTGAAAATAATCCACGTACCGGTAAATATGATATTTATTTCAGCAGCTGATTACAGTAACTGACATTTCCTGACATTAACTTTTCTGGACTCCTCTTCCTTGTCTGAATCGCCAAACAGTTCATTCCAGTCCTGCTCTGTGTAATGTACGGTACCATACCGGTATATGAAACAGCACTTTTATAAGGTCGTCTCTGATTGGCCCATTCTTTTGTCTTTACCAATTACAACAGCACTTACTGGCCGCCACAAATGGCCGCCACAAAATGTGCTGGATAAGATTTTTATCAGGAAATATCTCATTCTAAGGTATGATTTAAACTATTTTCCATGGGTAGTGATAATGGGTAGTTTTTCCCCAGCCATGAAAATTTTGGTCTCTGGGATCAAATTTGAATTTCTCATGTATAAGCCGACCCCCCAATTTGTTTTGTGAAATTTGGGNTCTCTGGGATCAAATTTGAATTTCTCATGTATAAGCCGACCCCCCAATTTGTTTTGTGAAATTTGGGTAATAAAAACTCGGTTTCTACTTGAGTATATATGGTAGCATCGGAAACACTGAGCTTTAAGTGGGTGTATCACCTGAACATTTGATTTTGAAAGATTAGAGGATTTGGATATCATATAAAAACTAAATAGTTTTATGTTTTAGGAAATGGATGGTAGTAATAACGCAACATGTATGCGGGTAGTATTTACTCGCGCAAAACTACCACTATGGACCTTTACTTTGATATTGGATTTTCTGATACCTTATGCCAAGAAAATGTTTCATACTTTTGATTTTTTTGTATTTTGAAAATGTATTTATTTATGGACTGAGTTTGGCTTCGTTTCACTTGGTGAAGCAATGACTTCTATCCTGAAATTACAATTTGATACCATGATATGTGATAATCAGTGGTACACCAATTACACCGCTCCAATTCAGGGACCAGGGCCACAAAGGCAGTAGATAAATTTTGTCATTCCATGTTTGGGCAAACAAAGGCCACATTCTGTCAGTAACATTTTGAGGAGTCTCTGGTTTCTGGAATGGAGCAGCCTTGTAAACCCATTATGAATAATCAGTCTTGAAATGTGGACTTGAAAGCAGTCGGCCCCTGAACTGCAACAGTTTTCTCATTCCCTGTTTTATAATTGGTCTTCTGTGTACTTGTAATGATTTCTGAAGCCACACTTTCTTCCTGATTCCCATTCACACACCTGAAATTTACGAGTGTTATGTATACAGGTCTGACTTGTATTTTATCCAAAACTCTAATGAAGACTTCTGCCAAGATGTTTCGGTGTCAGCCAAACTCAATTAAAGCCCTTTTTATTATACCAGATGTCTGAGTACCTTGTGTCTGCTTCCTTTTATTTTATAGTTTATTTTAACATTCATGGCGTAGAGGAACACACTGAACCAGCGCACACTGATGTACACCCACTGCTTCTACACACAGCTCTGCCACTCTGCTGCACAAAAACTGTGAGGATGGCCATGCAACTCCCAAAGCACAGACGCAGAAAATTACTCCAGTGTGATTCATCTACAAGTGCGATCACCACCTTTGCTCTGTCAGGAGAAAAACAACGAGCCAAATTTTAAACGAGTCCCACGAACTAAATTGTGAGACTTCTTACCAAGCATGATAGTGTTTTACAGCAAAGCTAATGGTGATATTAATGAATCACTGCATTCCCTTGTGACATCAGTGTGAAAGTGCAGTGTGTATGCGTGTGTGGAGATCAACAACTAACACTCCACACACCCATAAGTAAGCAAATTACTCAGCTACTCAAAGTCTGAGGTACAACCACAAAAAGGGAGAGTCGATTGAATGCAGTTTGTAACAAAGGTTCTTGTATCGTTTGATTCAGATACACTCAGAACAACAGCTGACGGTCTGAGCATCTTTCACTCAATACACACACACACACAGGCAACCAGGTAACGACTTCCTAAAAGGCTCTTAATACCAAGATCATCTTTTTCTCACCAACATAACCAAAAATATCCAGACATTAGGTTACCATAAAAACCAGTCAAGTCTGGTAATACTGCAAAGTGTACAAAAAAAAAAAAAAAAAAAAAAAAATTGGGACCAAGTATACTTGGTACTATAAATATATATACTTTTGCATTAATGCTATGTTTTGTAGTCAAGAGAAAACGGATATTGTCCACATCCTGCAGAAATGTCTACTCTTGACATTTATGCCAACGTAAACCTAATGTATTGTCTGTAATGTGGAGAAATAATATAACCCTGACATGAAGCTAAAGTACTAACCAATGTCTGACACACACACATCAATATTAATGGAAAATGAAGGCCTGTAATACATACTGGTAATGGCTTATATTGACAGACTGCTTTCAAAAGTGAACTTCTACACCATGCTGAGAGTGCATGAAGGAAATAACTATCAAGTCCGTCTCTGACTAGGAACTTGATAGCTCATAGTGTACAAATATGAATGCAACTTACAGGCTGCTAGTTAAAATGACTCATATCTATGACCATTTACAGGTTTCAAATTCTTAAAAAAAAAAAAAAAAAAATCCTGTTGTCCTTCTAAATCTCCTACCGGCACTGTACACAGTGATCGCTGACTCAGATAAGATTATCATCTCTTTAACTCCTCCCACATCTGGCGAGCAGGGCACAAGTCCAACTCCAAGTGATGTCACTGGCCACCTTTGCATGCTATCGCAATCTGATAAAGATAAGGTGAACCTTAAAATGCACAGCAGGGAGGAGTGTAACCGCCAAGCAAGATTTAATCATTGCACAGGACAAAATGCATAGAGAGACGTGAAGACACAACATCTCTGCTATGCTGAGTACATATGGAATGGTTTCTTCTACAATGTGTCCTAAGATTACAAAAAAAAAAACCCAAACTTTAATATACCATAATTAGTTTTGTTGGTTTAGCCTTTAGCCTTTGACCTTTTCTTTGCTACTGAATCAGGAGACATTGTTAAGTCACATCAGAACTTTGAAGAGCACACTGTACATTTCTCTGTTCTGCTTCTACATCAGCATGGAAGTCAGGATAGAATTTGTCATTTTGACAGCTTACATAAGACTCTGGGCTATGTAAAACTGAGAACTTAATAACATTTTACCACAAAAGTATATTCATTTTCAGGGCCAAGCTGCCACCAAAACTTTCAAATGTTATATCTATATATCTAAATATATCAGGCAGCATGTGGCTGTTGGTTGTGCTCCAGAAGAGATATTTATTGGTCCACCATCATTTCAGTATCATATCTACCAAAACATTTTTAAAATGCAGTCACAATTGTCACTGTCTACGTTTGCTGGATTCATCTCCTCCAGTGTAAGATTTTTATGTGTTCTCTGTTTAGTAACTGTAAAATTGAATGTTTTGGGGTTTTGTAATAGTTGTTCAGATAACACAGGTAATTTGAAGATGTCCATTTGGTTCTAGGAACTTATGACGGGCATTTATCACATTCTTTTTTTCCCTTTTTTTGACATTTTATACACTAAACCAATTAATAAAAATATATAAGTAATTACTTAGAGCCTGAAAGAAAGCAAACTAAGCTACATAATTCAGACACTTTACTTGCTCATACAAAATATATCCGGCTTTAAATTATGATATTGATTTATGAATATTAATTTTTAGATTTTGTAAGTTACTTCATTTGACATAACTTTTAGCTCCAGAGTACATATGAGGTTTATCAAGAAATTTGTGGCCTTGATATACACTAATGTATCAGTGTGACTCACAAACATGCAGTAAAAAATTGGCTAACTGTTAAAAGCACAACGAAACATGACTGCTTATAAACATGGCCAGATTAATAATGATTAACATGAACTGTTATCTGCGCTGATTACCTCTCAGGCGTTAACGTAAATAACAGCTAAACAACCAAATAACAGCTAAATACTGTAATTAATGAACTTGCACCTGTTAATAGTGAGCTTTCAGCCTGGTCAGCTAGATTTAACGTTACTGGTGTAGTAATGTAAACTTTAGAAACACCATCACGCGTGCCAATTATTATTTCCGCTAACCTGCCATTAGCTAGTTACAGTAAGTGTAGACCAAAATGTGCTACAATAGCTGATTTGGGACTAGACTACTCACTGGAGGCCAACGTGTCGTGTTCAGTAACTGACCGCTAACATTAATGTTACCTGAAGTTAGCCACACTCAGAACTGGCTTACTAGCGTTGGCGGTAAACAAGTTACCCAGAAACTTCAGGAGATATGACGGACTTTGATTTAGGCATCAGTCTGTTCAGAAGTAAATGTTAACGTTACTGCACAAGACTTTATACTGCATACACGTTTACCTCTATTTGGAAATGCATTTTGTGTTCAATATCAACCCAGTGACCACATGCTGAACTCCATTCCAGAGCACATTAACCACATGTGTGAAACGTTAATAAGTTTTATAACTGTTTAAAGTGTTTTAGACTGCACTGAATCCGGGGTAACAATAATTTCGTTCTCCTTTATACTTGTCTACTGAAAAATGAAAATAAAAACAACATTTCTTCTCATACTCAGGTCCTTCTGCGGAAAGGCCTACTTTGCTAGTGTATTGATACAGCGAGCTAAGCTAGCTGGCTGGCTAATGTTAACAGCTAAACGTAATTTCCCAGCTTGTCAGTCTCTAGCGAGCTAATGACGTTGGCGACCACACTAGCGTGTTACTTACGTTTTCCTGCGGTTATGCGAATGTAGATCCAATCTTGATTATCTGTTGGCTTCTGTTTTGTCTGAAGATATGACGTTAACCTAGCTATCTACGCAGCTAACGTTAGCTAGCTAGCTGTGTTATGTTTCCTTATTTGACAAAAATAATGGAGATTGGCTTCAGATGAGCGGCGATAATTCCTTTCTCGGTGGTTCCCTGCTTGGCCAGCGTTGATTTTTACGCATGTTTGACGCCAGTTCTGTCTCTCACAATCAGTACATACAGTTCCGATCGTTTCATAACAAATGTAGACACCAAGAATTGGTTATCTTAGACAACAGTGACAAATCTGGCACTTTGGTCCATTGAAAGGCCAGAGCTATCCTACCACTTTGGGTGCTGAACAAGAGGAGGTAATATTTTTGGCATATGCTCGGTGATTGGTCAAAACGTCAAGGCAAAACTATGGATAATTGGCTGATTTGTCTGTCAATTAGCTCTGCCCCTGTCCGTATCTACATTCTCATTGGTTCGTTCTCACGCTTCATGATGTAAGGTTCGCTTGTTATGTTTACTGGAGTACACCGAAGCTGGCTTTGGTAGATGGAGTTTAGGACTAAATTTAAATATAGGTTTCACCAACCCTGTCAGTTAACTAGTCACAACACGCATAGATTGTTAATTATATAAACAGGATTGTCAGTATGCAAACAAAACGGAGAAATATTTAATTTTGTCGATATTAAGTGCTCGGCATCAGGTGCATTTTTAATGTTCATTTAGCCACTACGTCAAACACAGGCGCCCTAGTGTAATTAACAAGCGCATCATAACTCAACAAGGGCAGGGCCCTCAAAATTTTTATTTCATAATAATTTACAATAAAGCAACCTGTTTCAAGAATGTATATGAATAACTTTTCTAAGCACAAGTTCCACTCTTTCCACGAGTATGCCTGCATATTTGATATAGACAAGTCCAACATTTCAAAACCAAATCAAACACAAATTCAGCAGGTGATACAGGGACTTAAGACCATATCTTCAATGTGCTGAGCAGGAGTTGTATTTAGAAGCTGAGATAGAATGACAATCTTAAAATTTATTATCACAGCCAAAAGACCCTGATCATTAGCAAAAACATTGTCAGAACTGTCCTGGAACGTGATCACAATGAAAGCACAGATACATTTAAAGCCATCTTCAATTGGACTGAACCTGGGGCAGGGAGTCTTGCTTTAATCTTTACACTAACTGAATCGTTTATTTGGAGCAGCGTATATAGGACCAGCCTTTGCAATGATTCCTTCCCCATTTTATTAGTATTAGATACAGCAGACACAGCTTTGATGTACAAAAAAAAAAAAAAAANAAAAAAAAAAAAAAAAAATTCCACAACTGATATCATGTCATCATCTGAGGTGTACTTGTGCACAGCCACAGTCATGGTTAGCAGCCATGGTGACAACAGGTGTGTGTGTGTGTGTGTGTGTGTGTGTGTGTGTGTGTGTGTGTGTGTGTGTGTCGACAGTATGTTTATCCATCTGGTACAACTCACAGACTTTTGGGCACCTCTGAAACTTGCAAGTTACAAAATTGATCTTATATCAATGCAGCAAATGTGCAAAAACTGAAATTTTTATAACATATTATTTCCTCAAAGACATTGTATCCATTGCTCATCTTGTTATGTGTCAGGCTCAGAACTTATCAATCAACCACTGTAAAACGAAACAGAAAAACAGGGGTAATGGAGATGAAGATGATAATGTAAACAGGAGCGCAAGTACTTGTATGAAGATATTCAAAACCCTGACGGCAATGTGAATCAGTGGATCAGAGTTGTGATGTCTGTGTGTGTGTGTGTGTGTGTGTGTGTGTGTGTGTGTGCGTGTATCCAATAGATAAGGCAGGGTTTATCCATTGTCATTTTGTGTTTCTCCCTCTGGATTAGACTTGTTTCTTCTTAATGAAAAGCTCACCAGATCAAAACAGCTCCCCAAGGACTCCACAGGGGCAATGAGAGAGGGGGCAGATTATTTAAAGTACAGTGTGTTTGCGTGTGGACATGTACATAAAGAGAGATACAGATAGAATGTGTTTGGGGGGGNGGGGGGGGAGAGAGAGAGAGAGAGATTTAATTTCCAAGATGAGGGATTATCACTGGCAGAATTTGGGAATTTGATCATTCTGCTCTGATCTCAGGATGTTCAATCACAGCTTATCCCAACTATTACTCTTATTCTCTTTTGTCCTCTTGCTTCTCAATCCCTTGACACACACACACACACCAGCGCAACTGCTGAGGTTCACACTGAGTAAAGTGGCCTGCTGACCCTACTGTCACAGCAGCGTGTGTGTACGTGATTGCTCAGCCACCTGGTGACTTCAGGGTGGGGGTGTGGAGGGGGAGGAGGAAGCAGCGGTCTTTNAAAACTGTAATGTCTCATCTAGAGCAACAAGAATGACTAGCAAATGCTCCCAAATCTGACCCCTGATCCCTCGTGTTTACGTGGATCGGTGAGCTCACATGCGTGCACACACACACACACACGACATAACATTCTCTCTCAGATGCATATACACAAATGCAATCATTCTGTATGCACAAATACGCAGTATACATACACTTATTTTCCATGAGATAAACACACATACTCCATGCTTTTAAATGTTTGTCTCGGGATGAATGGAGGGTGGCAGGGGTNGGGGGGTTGTGAACAGTGATCTGCACTCCCATTTTCAGCCTGGAGATCTGCTCCAGGGCATCTGGGTCACATCATTATCACGGTCTTCTGCTTGTTCATTCCCAGTTTACAGAGCTTAGAGCGACAGATTAGCACATGCAAGGATATACAGTACATATGGCATGTAACAGTTTTGAAATTTAATAATGTCTTAAAGACCAAAATAATGTTAGTCTTTAATTACAAAAAAAAAGTCTTAAGCTACCTTGATTTAAAGAATAAGCAGTATGTACTCTACTGTTTTACAAAAACATGAAAATTAAACTTCATGTATTCCAAAACTAAAGCTCTCCTGGATTGCAAGGAAAATGAAAAATTTGGAATTATTTAGGATTTTATTAAAATCTGGATAATATAAATTATATGTTGTGTTAAATATATTATGAAGACAAATAATTAGATAAGAATAACACAGGTGGTTTTTAAGTTAACATGCAATCTTAAAATCTAAACTCAAACTGCGGGTTATTGCAATTGCCACGTGTATCATGCAGTCACATCGCTCTCTGGTGATGAAAAGTTGCTATTACACCTCTGTTGCAGTTCCACTGTTGACCAGGAGGGGGTAATGTTGAACAACATATAGAATAGAACGAAACTTGGCAGACTAATGTTCCTAAAGCCACCTCTTTCTTCATAAACGTAAAATAATAAGTATTTATAGAAAGAAAACAGTTTATTTTTTAGAAAAGAAAATGTAATGTCTGGTAAAATATTATCCATACTTGCCATTCCAAATTCTCTAAATCTTTCTTTAATGCTTGAAGAACTTAAGCTATTTAATTTGGAAAATGTATTGAGCATCTAAAACTCAACAGTGTGTGAGTGTGTGATAATGTGTGTGTGTGTGTGTGTGTGCGTGTGTATGTACATATGTATATAGATATAGATATTAATCTGCAATGTGAATAATTTAAAGATATAATTTTGTTGTACTTGCCTTGTTTTTTTTTTAATTACTAATAATTACAGGTTATCACTGAACTAGGATGTTTGCTTCTTGGTTGTTATTGTGTGTCTCTGAAATAATAAAAGAGTAAATACATAAACAAAAATTTCTCAGAAAAGATATTGCTTTGCTGTTTATTTTATTTTTTTTCCTGCGTTGAACAATGTAGTCCTTGACTTGACAGTTATTCAGTGAAACATAATTAATTATTTGGGTTTAAGAATGCAGTTTTTAATCACTATTGATAAGAATGTATGTTATTGGGTTTCCATTTAGGTTAATAAAACCTACCACAAGTTCTACATAAGGCATAACTGTTGAGTCGAAGTTGGTGCAGTAGAGGAATTTCCTTTTCAGTTTTATCTTACCTTGGCCAGGTGAGGGTTAGTCTAAAAACTCTGCTCCAGGTGAGGCTCGAACTCACAACCTCGGCATTGCTCTGCTGTATACTGTCATATAAGTACCGCGCGCTAACCGATTGCGCCACTGGAGCTACGGCAAAAACAACCGGGAACAGCGCTTAAGAATGATGTTGCTGCGTATGAAGATTACATACACTGTTTTTTTTTGTTTGTTTGTTTGTTTTTTTTGATTCCATGAGTGTAACAATAAGAAAAAAAAGTAACGGAAACCGCATGAAAATCTCACCGGACACCGGTGGTCGCACTGGCTCCAGAAGAAAAGAGCTTAAAGGAGCTGACTCACATGCTGCGTTCAAGTATCTCTCATAAACTCCGACTTCCAACATCCAAAGTTGTGATCAGGACTTCTGTGTTGTTGGAAATTAAAAAAAAAAAAAAAAAAAAAAAAGTTATTCTAACATATTCTTAAGAGATCTCAAGGATAATTCGTGTTAGTCAATTTTCCAGACTTCGCACAGCGCCATCTACAGCAGACGTCACGTGGGTAGTAACACGTTACGTAAGTAACTTTTTTTCACAAAATTGTACTTTACTGAGTAGTTTTATTGCGGGACTTTTAACTTTACTTACTTAGTTACTTTAACTCATACTTGAATATATTTATAAAGTAAAAAAATATACTTTTACTCCGTTACATTTGATCGCACTCTTTGCATTACTTTTTTATTTGTATTATCTGCAAGATATCGCTCCGACGCACCGAATCAAACTTCTCCGCTTCTGTGAAACCAAATGTTTTTTTTTTTTTTTTTTTTNTTTTTTTTTTTTTTTTTTTGTTTTTTTTTCCCATACCTTTATTTTCATCTATAATAAATGACAATACAGGAATTAAACATAAGAACAGCAGAACAATGAAGCTGTGAAACCAAATGTCCAACGGCTCCACAGTGTGTGTGTGACGTCTAACTCTGGTTTGGTTTGGTCCAATCACATTCAGCGTCCGTCATCTCCATGACAACGATGTGACGCGGCGTTGGGAAAGTTGATAGGTGGGCCGGCCGGTGGCCTTCACTGCAGAATATATTAATTAAAATGAAACTTAAACTAAGCAAACACAATTTTTTCGTTCATAATTTTATTGGCGTTTAGACAAAAATAGATTCTAAAGAGAAACAGCGACAGTTGCGGAGTTATTCGTCCCCGGCATCATTGGCATTTTAGTCTGGCCATACCCCCCCCCCANCCCCCCCCCCAACACACATACACACACCACACCTACCACCACAACAAATCAGTCTACCAAACCAACAGCTACATAATGCGTTGCCGTCTTTGTCTAACTAAAAATGTGACATTTCAGCTTCTAAGAACTCAACATGGAACTTGAGGAAACGTACGGTAAACTGCAACGTTAGCTACTTAGCTAGCTGCTGCTGCTAATGCTAACTCAAGTTTTCTGTTCTATTTTGAATAAATTCATGAAGCTAACCTAACTGTCTTGGGGCTAGGCCAGAATTGCCTTGATTTGTTATGTGGCAAATATTTGATTTATTACTGTCTACTGTTTCTTTATATGATATGATTTGGATTGTATTAAAGGTACATATATACACTTTGCATCTTTTTTCCTCAGAGGATCACTTTATAGCTTGATTATTCAAGAGAATAAGCTTGATCAAAGTTACTCACTACTCAAGTAATCTTTTAAATAGATACTTTACTACTCTTACACAAGTAATTATTTTGGTGACTACTCTTACTTATATTTGAGTCACTATTATCACAAACTAACAATACTTTTACTTGAGTACAGTTTCTGGCTACTCTACCCACCTCTGATCAACCAGAAATGCTTTTATACACTTGTTTTCACATGCTGGGTAGTGCTCTTGCTGAATTTGATGCTTAAAATCAGAGGTGTACTTTGGAAGGCAATTGCTACTAATAATACAGTTAACGACAACAGCAACAACAAAACAATAATAATAATAATACCTTATACATCAACATCATCACCATCATTATCATCTTTAAGTTATATATGTAGCACCCTTTAAAGCACACCTTCAAATTAGTTACATATAAAATAGATAGCAGTTGAAATAAGAAATATAAAACCAGGACAATATAAACTAAACGTACCTTTTAAGCAACAATGACATGACACTTTGTTTGCATCATACAGTAACTAAGGATGGCAGCAACATTCTTACAGGTTCTGCTGTGCTCTGGCTGAACCAATGACAACTCACTACATGTATAATATTTAAAAGATTTCTATTTTTGACTTGTATGTGCAGCCTTAAATGATATTGAAAAATAACAGATGACACATTGGACCTTATTCTAAACCTCCAGAGGCCTTTTCTAATCCCTCTGCTCCCACATTCTTATAGCTGACAGACAAATCCTATTATGGCATGTCAGGGACAATCTAATAGTGTCTTCCATGCTCTCTTTTGCTTTTTCTCACCTTCAGAAGAAACCAAAACCCAGCAGTTGCAGCAGTTGGCTGTGGTCATTTTAAAACTGCATGTTATGACAACAGTAAGCAACAAATGCAAAACCTTTCCGAACAAATCATTGGGAGCTGTGGTTGACACACACATACATATACACATACCCACACACACACAAAGAGGAAAGTAACTTAAGGCATGCTGTAAGCTTCCAGGACATGATTTATGCTCGGAAATCACTCCTCATTCCTCAGCATTGTCAAATTGCCATTTTATTTTTCCTGCAAGGATGTTTTACAGCATCCACACACGGAACCTTAGTAGGCCCCATCTATCACACTCCCCCTCAAAAGCCTGGGAGGAAGAGGAAGAGACCAAGTAGATGGATGGGAGACGAACAGCCTGGTAGAATATAACACTACCAAATGATTCACTGAGATTGGCGTCCATAATCTGGCATTGTGTTGTTTTTATTATTTTCAGCATATTCATAATTCAACACATGACATACAGGAAACACTAACATAAACATTCTGAATGAAAGAGAAGAAATCATTTGACCCATTGGTCATCAGAGGTTCTAACCTCAAAGACATGCGGTGGCGATGCCAGTTTAAACTGAGACTAAAGAGACCAGAAGGCCAGGATTAACTGGCAACTTTTTGAGGCAATATTTATTGGCAATATTGTCATGCAGCAGGTGAGGGATTTGTCGATGGGATAAAGGGGATAAGACAAGCGTCTGTAGAGAACTGAAATGCAATGAAAGAAATTGATGTTAGCAAGCAGCTGCTGGCAAAGTTGCTCGTGGTTTTTTTTTGCCTCAAAATATTGCCACCATTCCACAGCCTTGAGGAAAACATGACAGTTCCATGCCCTTTTCTGCTGGAAAGGAAGTGCTGTAGTACCCATGGCAGGGTTAGGTAGGCCATAGAAATAGCATGAGTAGAATTTACATTGCTGTTATGAAATATACAGAATATTATACACTGGTTCATGAGGGAGGCAGACACAGTGTGGCTTAACTCTATGCAGTTTGATGTAAGATCAGGCTCTCTATAGCTTTCTCTTGTTATTTTTGCTGACCTGCAAATCTGCTGAGAATGACTGACAGCGTATTAGGTAGAGTTACAGAAAGGCTACAGGTTTGCAAAATCATGTTGTCATTCTCCGACAGACTCCTGATCGATTTAGAATGCAGGTGACACACATACGCAGCTGACTCAGACATTTCTTAAAAGGCCGCCAAGTCAGTCCTCATAGTGCATTTTTTTGAAATGTCAGCATGAGATATTGCCTCTTCTCACATGTTGGAACCTTAGTCTCCCCANCCCCACCCACAAAGACAACCATACTCCACCCCTTACTCCTCCCAATCCAGCCCTATGCCCCTCCCCCCAAAAAAACTTTATACAAAATGATAAAACTTCACAACAATTCACCATCAACACAAAGGTCACACAAAGTTCCATCATTATGTCCATCCATTAAAGTAAGAGGAACACACACACACCCTCTCTTCCTCTCACAGGTCGACACAGTCACACGCATGGACGTGCACACGCAAATACACTGTTCACGCACTCCCACGTGCACACACGTATACAAACAAACACATTCCCAGTGGATTCATCACTGTACAGACAGGCACCACTTGCAGTCAGGTGTATGTTCCCTGTGCATCACGGCTCATGTTGCCAAACAATAAGACAGCTGGGTAAATGTTGGCAGGGATTCAAATGGGATTTCCAGGACTAAAATCAAGTGAGGTTTGAGGGTTTGATGAGAGAACAGATTTGTGTTTTTGTCTATGTATGAGAATTTGCTTATTAGTGTGTATGTATGCAGGCGAAAGTGGAGGTCAGACAATCCCGTGGTTGATCAGTCGTGAATAACAATGGGACCTCGCATCCTCAGGCTGGGGTGAGGGTGTGGAGGGGCCAGGACCAGCCCCTGCGGTGGGCCCTGGGAGGCCCTGCGGAGGGTGATTAACTCACAGGGCTGCCGGCAGGCACGCCTCAGCTGGGACCTGGACAGCAGTCGCCTGGCCCTCCTGAGAACAAGACAGGACATGAGTGTGGTGAATACTTGAACACACACACATCGGGGATTTGGGTAGTTTACAATGTAACTTGATTTTTTTGGTGTAAAAATTGTTGTGTTCTATGGTTAATTCAGATACGCTTTGTAGAGAACCGCAGATGTGTTTTAATGATTTTTTTCAGAAAGTGGTTTCTCTCAGACATGCTAGACTGTGTTCATCCACATTACTTGACTACAAAGGCACCAACATAAATGGTTCCAGGCCACAGAAGAGGGATTTGTCGTCCAACCACTTTTTCTCATTTGACAGAGATTCCCTAAGTGCAGTATTTATTGCGTCTCAAGCACAGAATTACTAATACATGTCCATGTTATGAGGTAAGAGAGACATCATCTCTCCAGGAGTTTTATGGCTTTTAAAGGGACCCTGTGACTAGTTCCCATCAATGGTGGGTCTGCGCTGTTCCAGGGAAGCACTTTAACAACCCACAACACTAAACACAAGACAATAAGATACACTTAGTATTGCACAATGGAATTCATTTGGAGGAAAATGTGAGATACATAACAATGTATAAAATGATTATTGATATTTTCTTTTCGGCGATCAGAAAAATATAATAAAAAAAATAAAAATAAAAAAAAATTAGAATAAAAATATAATAACTGATTCTATTCTCTGCTTTCCTCACATTCCGGTCTATATATTCCTCACAGCAGCACTGGGATGTTTTGCTTGTCGCGCACAGGAAGAAAACATCAGGACTCTCAGATCCCTGCTGTTACTGTGCTGGAGCACCGAGTGTATGCATCCGTGCATGCACGTACATGTACACACGCTCATAGACGTCTCTTAAGCATGAGGCACACTGAGATTGATTGTTAAACAGCAAGACATTTATTATTACTCAGAGTTTGATGGAGCCGAACACATAAAACGGAGCACAGCAGCACAGATTTAGCTCTGGTGGCACATTAGCAAATGCTCTGCTGTTTGTCTGTTCAGCTGGCCATCAGGAGGAGGAAAGCAAACATGTAAATCCACTGACAAGCATATGCCATCCCATTTAGAGTTCCCTTTCTTTCTCTCTCTCTCTTGCTTTTTTCCTCTTTCTGTCATCTTGCTTGATGTTACAGATGTTTTTGAGTTCTTGACACTTATAAGAATCTTATGTCTTTATGAATGTATTTAAGTTTACATCTTTCTCTTCTGTCCCCCATGTTTCATTACTCTCTTCCTTGTGTTCTGAGTAATTTGCAGTAAAGTGTGAGAGAGAGAGAGAGAGAGACAGAGACAGAGTGAAATATCCTATTATCTCTCATTAGCAGCTGTCTTTGAGAGATCTATTAACATCTTTAACATCTATTAACATCCCACAACAACACACTGTTTTTTTTACCGGGAGAGCAAACAAACATTTGCGTAATCTTAGAATTCAAAGGGTGCTGTCTTCACAATAGTGCTACCTCTCTGTATATCTGCATCTGACACACACCACACATACATACCCACAAACACATGTTGATGTTGCTGGTAATTGAGTGATTCACGTGTGCAGCCATGGCTAATATGCTAATGATATTTCCACTCAAGCCCCAGCGGTGCCTGGCTCCTCGCTGGTCCATCTGCGCCAGTTAGCGGCTCTAATTTTAGCCTGGCGGTCCGAGGGCGGCTGTGAGGGCCGAGTGCCATGGCTCATTTAGACACACAGTTAATGGAAGAACATTTTTCTTTGTCACATTTAGCCACGCACACAATTCACTCATTATATCTGTGTGCATTTGTGTGAGATTATGATTTGCTTGCTTTTCTGTTTTTTTTAAAGATGGTCAAACAATTAAAGATTTTAAAGACACCAGTGTTGGCTTTGGGAACTTATCAGGGGCATTTTCATTATACAGACTAAACATTTTATTGAATAATAAATAATAAAAAAAAAAAATTATCATTGATCAGTTGATCAGATATGAGAATAATCATTTGTTGCAGTCCTAATTTGCACTGATTGCTAGTATTTGTAATGAGAAAAACACACCAAGTCATAAATGTGTGTAACCTGTCATTTATGGTTATTAATTATTTGGATCAGCACTTTTTTTGAAACTCCTCCCCCATTCCATTTTAATTAATTTTCAATATTTTAAAACCGGTGTTGCAATCTCAAGCAAGCCACTGGTTTTAAAGAGGGGTCATGATGAATCTATGTTCCAAACCACTTCAGTGCTGGTGGAGATTTAGCTGCACCTGATTTAGCCAATCAGAGGGCACAAAAGGATCAGTTGTGCTTACCTGGTCTCCCTGGTAACAAGGAAAAAGCTGTCATCAGGGGCATCAATCCAGTTGGGGCGTCTCTTGCGGATCATCACTCCGCCTCGGGTGTTTCCACTGTTGCTGTTGCGGCCATTGTGCTGCAAGACGATAGTTAAACATCAGCTGATTACAACCAGCTGCTGTGTGGTTGTACACGACTTGTTAAGAAAAGCTGTGATTAGAAGGAGAGACCAACCAGGAGAGATCCACCCGTTGAACCTGGGTTCTCTGCAAAAGAAGCCATATCAGTGAGAGAGAGATGCAAAATATGCATGAGGAAATCTGACACGCATGAAAAGTATGAGTGGTTTCAAAATTTACTTTTCCCAGTAACAAATGGTGCAACAAATAACAATTTCAATTTCAGTAAAAATAGTGAAGTTACCAATAAAAAACAAAGTGTCAGACTGAAGTTGAATCATCCAAATTATCCAAATGACCCCCATCTGCTGATTCGTTTTCATTAGAATTAGTTGTCATTCTCTCCAACGAGCTAGTTTAGATAAGAAATGGCAGAAAAGGTTATCAAGTCTGGGTGAATTTCCACTAATTTGATTTTATCAAGCAAAAGGATGACAAGAGCATTAAATATCAACATTAATTGGTCCCTATGAACATTCACAAGAGCGATTATTGAGTTAGAGGCAAGAGAGGATGCAGTTTCCAATTTTGGGGGGGGGGTGTAAAATAGAAATATAAGTACACTAATGAATTTCTCCTTCTGCATAAGCAATAACTGTCTATTTGAGATGAATAACAAGTAAGGAGTAATAATTAAATTTGTGTAACACGTCAAGCTCTGTTTATAAGGAATGTGTGTTTGTGCGTGTACCTGAACGTCTCTCAGGTTCAGTCCTGCTGTGATGATGGTAGCTGCGTTTTCCCAGCATGCCATGTGGGCCATGCGGGAGTGAGGAGAGGAGGCGTCGAGGAGGTGGGGCCTGGAGGCCGGCGGTACGGTGGGAACGCGGGGTGTGTGCTGCTGGACGGGACTCTGAAATGGACAGCACACAAAAGGCACATCAACTGTCACCTTCAGGCTCCTGCATATTCTACAAATCAACCCTTATCCCTTTAATGTGCTTATCATCAAGGACACTGGAGTGAAAATTAAATTATGATTAAATATTTGCACAAACAGCCATTATGTGTGCATTACCACAATGGGATTTACCTAGAAACTGCAGAACAGTGGTCAGAGTGCTCCTTGGGGTGGCTCTGGTTTTTGGCAGTCGAGGCCCCTGACCTTCCGATACCCTTAACATATCTAAACCAAACACACACACACACACACACAATTTACTAATGTGGTGTCTCAGACTTTTTGACCTCTACATGATCCTGATATCAACTGAACTAACCAAACAAGAGAACTACTGATTTAAGATTACTGCAGGACCGTGCAATTAAAAACCAAGCTAATATCATGGCTGCAGAATTCTATGCTGGTCAGATGTAACTTGTATATGTTCTATATACGGTAAATGAAAACCCTTTGCATCCTGCATTATGTTTAACTGAATGCAAAGCAAAAGCACAGGATGCAGGAGTCAACGCAATCAGAAAATCACTTTAAAATGCTACTGAGCTGATTACTCTGAGGGATGACGTGTCCACTGCCAAGCAGATGCACATACAGATGTTAGTACATGCTTTACATGCACAACAACCTATAAATACACAGAACAAAACATGAGTATAATGATAGCAAGCACTGAATGTTGAGCTGGGGAGGCGTGCCTTTGTGGTTTGTCTGGGCTCCACAGCCAGTCAGTGTGGTGGATTTGATGGACACATAACACAGACACATGAAGCACAAGGACTCAGAAAAGATGCTTTCAGGTGTGACTTTATTGGAGGACTACCGGTACTCTCACATTCACACAGTGATGATAGAAAGAGCAAAAGAGGTAGAAGATGAGATGAAAATATTGCAACAATCGTTAGAAAAGGAAGAGGTAAAGAGGAAGGGAGACTGTGTGGCAAATCCCACCCTGAATACAGTATGTAGCCTATACTGTATGAGCATGTGGTCACTGGTCAGGATTTACAAGACATTAAAGGCAATAAAGATGGAGTCACATGAGTTACTGGATGAATGGTATGGCAAGTGACTGGAAAACTGGATGAATGGTATGGCAAGTGACCATTTAGAGATCATGAGTGATTAAGGGGATATGGTCCAATAGATGACTCCTTATGGGTGTGCCTGTGGTGAGCCTGATCTACAGTGGGGATGCAGCCAGTAGCAAATTCAAGAACAAGGAAATGTTTTCTCTTCAGCCTCAATCTCCCTCCTTTCAAGTTTCATCAGTCTAAATCTGCCTACAGCTGAGTATCAATCCACATTCGATTCATTTTGTCTAAGACATTGACAAAGATCACACAACAGGGAAACAATATGCGCAAAAAAAAAAAAAAAAAAAAGGAACAAAAAAGTGAAAAAAATGATCAGCATTGCTAACACAGACGCTGGAGCTCAGATTTACAATCATCCTGACAGGCCGAGTGGGTTCATTCAGCCATGACAGCACAGTGTGCACGCCCTGCTGGGGGCACTGTGCAAAATAGAGCTTCTCTTAGGAAAATACACTTCCTCTACATCTAACTTCAGCAAATATATGGCTCAGACTGAGTATGGGTTCTATGGTTTCCTATTGTATTCTACTTGTTAATGACAGGAACATCAGTTATGATGTGCGTAGTTTCAAAGTATGTGCGTGTGTGTAAAGGTGTGCTCATGCCAAATAGCCCTATTTACTGATAAATGTGTATAACTCCAATAATGGCTTTAAGTTCACAGTGACTGTAAAAACAAATGGAAAAAAAATGAAAAGATGATCAAAACTCATAGTTATGAGGACAGGCAGTCTTTATTGGAAACGGGGTGGGAGAATACAAAAACCAAAATAATAATAACAATAATAATAAAAACAGAAAGAGACAGAAGGCAGAGGGGGTAGACCAGAGATGGGAAGAGATGGGAGTTGATGGGGGAAGGGGGGCAGCCAGGGTGAGGAGGGGGTGGCATGAGTGTGTGTGATTGAATGTATGTGGTTCTGCACTGTGTGCACATGTATCTGTGTTTTGTCTGCGAGCATGTGTCCATGTGGCAGAAGTTAGGAGGAATTGAAAGAGCTCTTACACTCTGCCTTTATGGCCCCACAGTTAATGGGGACAAAGGGCCGGCGCGCAGCACGGCGCAGCTTGATGATGTCACGGCACATGTGCCGGGCCAGCTTGGTGAGGCGCGTGGCTTGCAGCAGGAAAGCCTGCTTGGTCTTCATGGAAGATTTAGGACTGCCGCTGTTACGCATCGGCACCATGTGGTTGGACTGACGAGCAGCATGACCCCGAGAGCGAGACTCCTGGGAGGAAAAGAGGACAAACAGCTGAAAAAAAAAAAATCTTCCAACTTAGCTTCTGTTCCACAAGCCTCGTGCTACAATGCACTGAGAGTGACTCAAACTGGACCAAAAGTGCTAAACCCCACATGTTAGATGTGTGTATCCTCTGACAGAGCTTACATTGCTTGCAGGACTGGGCGAAGTCCTTTCCTCTGGGCCTTCTGCTCTGCTTGGCATCTTCAGGCCACCGTACTTCTTCCAATACATCCAGCAGGAAACACACAGGCGACATTGCATGTTGGGAGGCCCCCATGAGTACCACTGTGCTGACTGCATGGCTGTTAAAGTGCAAAATGCATTACTGGCGGTTAGAAGCACCACAAGGGAAATCGCTTCAAAGACACTCAGCACATTGATCTCTTTTCTGCTGCTTCCCTCTCGTCTCTCGCTACACGATTTTATCAAAGTCCACACAAGACAATCAATGATCAAGACAATCCAGATACCTGCTACTGACTGATGGAGATCAGTAGCTACAGTGGATAAACAAACAACTATAGAAACTGTTCACATAAATGTACGGGTAGGGCAGAAGGATGGAGGAATCATTTAGAAGATGCTGAAAGGAGGAGAGGTATTGATTCCTGGATTAGTGGAGACAGATTAGCTGTGATGATGAAAACTGAAGGGGCATACTTCCTGTAGATTAGAACCCTGCCAGCGTCTAAACTATAAAAAGGTTTTTTCAGCTAACCAATATGCATTTGGTTCACATAATTTATAAATTATGCATGTTCACTGCATCTGTAATGTGATTCATGTCACAAATTACACACACAAATTGAAACTCACTATAGCAGCTCTCGCAAGCTCTGCCCCCGCCTGCCGTGTGGTAAGCCCCGGGTCCTGCCCCGTTTACCGTTGCCATCTTGCCATTGGTCATCGAGATCTGGTTGGGATTGGGTTTGTTACTGTAAGGGAGAAAGAAGAGAGGTTTAAGATACAAACTAATGCTGTGCAAAAAAAAAAAAAAANAAAAAAAAAAAAAAAAGTCAATTTGCAGCTGCAGGTGGAGAGTAACGATACCGACGCCAGCATTCGAACCCTGAAATCTGCAGTGAAATGACTTACTATGTGGGGATGTAAACCTGCTTCAGTTTGCTCTCTGCCTCTGCTGCCTTCAGTCGCTTCTGCTCAGAGAGAGAAACACAGTTGATGGGCTCATTAATATGAAAATAACTGACTGCTGTTAGATAAAACTCCTCTCAGAACTTGGACACCTTTCAGGATTTGTGCTGATGTGACAGACCTTGCATTCATTTCAAAGCTATCAGTTCCTTTCTTCTTGCCAATTGATAGCTTCACAGCTACGTACCACTCAAAATCCATAAAGTTGATTTAGATTTCATCAATATTTCATCACATGAATAATCTTTTGGCAGAAAAGGTTTTAACCATTTGCTGCCAGACCAGCATTGGTGCCTATAACAACTTTGCATGGAGCACTGTAATTACAATTAACCATATGGTTTCAGCAAAATGTTGATCTATTTGGATGCAATTTGCAACCAGAATTCTCCCATTTTACCGAATCTCACCTGCTGCACGTATCTGTCTGTGGTCTTCCACATGTAGTAGTACTCTATGATACTGGTCAGTGACTTCCACGGCAGCTTTGCAAAGGAAAGAATGAGACAGATGGGGGAAAAGACAAACAGAAAGCAAATTAATTTTATAAGTATCTTATGTTCTCATCACTTGGGTACAAAAACCTGCATATATATTCATGAGAAAGGTATCGTGAAGCTAAGGGTTTTTCTTGGTTCTGAGCTCCACATAGAAACAGTCTCACACACACACACACACACACACACACACACACACACACAGTGATTCACTCTTTTAATAAATATTCATGAGCACCTGGTACCCCTGCATACACCAAATTCTGCATTCATTTTACAGGATAGGAGCATGGTGGAAAGCAAAGGGAATGTTCATTGCTTTGAATGGAAGTCCTGATGTTAAATCCTGTCCTTACCTGCAGACAGAACTGAACCACAGATGCTTCATTTTCCCAACGGAGGCTAAACTAAAAGTTGAAAACTAAACCGATTCTGAGTGCAAATTTTTCCACGTTCTTCTTTTCTGTTCTGTCATTTTCGCCAATTACCTTAAATGTGTGTTTACAGAAGACAAAAATTTAAATAACAGAAACATTTTAATACAGTCCAGTGATGAAAATCAAAGCTAAACAGGAGGGTAGCCCAACCTGAAAACATTCAAGTTTTGTACAGTTAAAACCTAAAGGGTGCACACAAACAAAAAGCATCATTACATTGTTCAGTAAGCAGTTTCATCAAACTTTCTGACCTTTAAGTCCAGACGTTTTGTGACTTTTGCTACAAAAGCAGCCGAATCAGGGATGAGCAGGCAGCCATTTAGCTGGCAGCTGGCACCCAGGGAACACCAAGTACAGATCAAATGGTCAAGCATCTTCTTTATTAAATTCACCTTGGCAACAGGAAGGCAGTTGCTGTTGCAGATAACTGATATCCCACAAATCCCAGTGGATACGGCTTACATATGCCACAGTGTGAGACTGTGGACACAGTTAGAAACACACACTTACAAAGTCTTGTCGGATGTCGTTGAAGTCTTTGCCGTATTTCTCTAGCGCCTCTTCGAACATGGCGGCCTCTGATGCGCTCCATTCCTCCATCTCATCCCTGCACAGCACCGGACCTCCCGCTGGGACCAACACGCTCAGTGCGCTGGACAGGTCGTAGTTATGACGATGCAGCGTGTCCATCGCATGGAACTACAACCACAGACACATGCCAACAAGACGTTACAATCCATGATTTAATTTCATTTTACAATCACGGCTTGCACATGGCTGTATGTGTGTGTGTGTGTCCAACTCACCAGTGTGATATCCCGTGAGGCTGCTGCTGCACTCATGTGTAAGCTTGGCTGCCTAACTGAGCTGCTGCAGTCCAACGCTCGAGCAAAGGTCCCAACCGCCCTGAAAATTTCCACAAAACACACACAGACAATATTATGAATGCTTATACAGAGGGTGTGCTGTGCTCAAACTAAGAACTGCTCCACCTGTCTGTCCGTGAGAGGTTGAGAGGTTGGGATTGTAGTTGTGAAAAATTAAGCTCGTAACACGCAACTCTGTGCAACCAGTACACTTAGTTATTAGTAAGAGACAGGGAGGTTGAAGAAGTAGGGGTCAGAGGTGAAAGGTCATACCGTGCCACCACAAGGAATTGGTCTATTTGTTTGTTGGTGAGAGGACATTCTGGATCCCACAGCTTCTCTTCAAGCTTGGTCTGGTCCCTGTCATCTGCCTCGCCTGCAGGGCACAGAGGAACAGATTACAGAGGGGAAAGCAGTCAGACTACTGCATGAGGGAAATGATCAATAATTAATTCCCAGTTAATTTATTTGATATTGCAATCATGTCCATTAACCAGTGATATATCAATTCCTCTGGTAGCACTAGCAGTACACACTAATAGCTATGTACTAACTGTAAACTGTCCACTTTTTTTTAAATAAGTACATAAATTGAGAGACAGACACTCGCACCTCCATTTACCTGACTTTCAGATCTCCAGCTCCAAAATGAAAACTTTATGTGGTCAAGTTGCAGAAACTACCAGTAAACATTTCCAGCTTCCATTAACAAATGACTCTGATGTGGAAAACCTCTAGAAGTTTCCATGCAGCAAAGTGTGAAAGCGTGTGGCTCTAACCCTCTTGTAGCATTTCGGGTACATCCGCCTGAAATCGCGGCCCCACTCTGATCTCTCCCTTGTCAGCTAGCAGGGTCTTCTGTGTCGGGTCGTACACCAGCGAGTAGAAGAAGGTATCCTGAAGAAAACGATATAGAAATTACATATCTGAAGCCTTGAAGTTCCTACATGGGTTCTTGTATCAAATTCAATGATCTTTTTCAAAAATACATTTGAATCTTTTAAGGCAGAATCTGGTATCCAACTTAAAACTTTGAGTCTCAGGTCTCCGAGTCAATACCCAAGTGGATCTGAGTAGACCCCCCCCCCCCCCCNCCCCCCATCAGCTCTGATCACCTGGTGCATCACCATCACCAAAAGGAGAAAATGTGAAATGAAGTGCAGGGTCTGTTCAGGTCAACCGCATTCTGGATCAGGTCTAATTATCATCAGGTATATTTTGGGACTGTCCACGGGTCCCTTTTAGGATGGGTTTCTTTTTTATGAAAATTAATTAAACCTCTACCTGCTGGTATTCTCAAATGAAAGATAACTAACTGTTCTTTTTATACAAAGACCAACACCTGACAACAACTAAATTTAAAATAAGAATATTTCCTTCTGCTGTTGAAGGTTGAACCCAGCAGAAATGAAACTCAAATTTACAAGGTCAAAAATGTAACAACTGGGTCTTACAAGTGGAATTCCCATGTGGAATCTGCTTATTAAAACTGTATAATTTCTGAAAAATTGTTGTAACCCTGTAACCCCCAGCTGCAATATAACAGTAAATGCAATCTTGTGAAGTGAAGCTGTGAAATTCTTCTTAGTGAAGAATGCATTTGCCATTAGAGAGTTTATTAAAAAATCATAAGATGGCAAACTTTTAGGACATCAAGACGACTTTGACAATGGCAAAATTGGATTTCTTCCCATCCATTTGTCACATTTTTAATACAAAAATGAAGCTCTTAGTCTTCTGTGGCACAGATGATTTTGACCTGATCAGTAAAAACACTAAGGCTGGATTTACACTACAAATTTTGATGCTCAATTTCAGTTTTCTGCCTATATCTGATTTTTTGGTCAGCGTATTTACATTTTCTTTTTTAAGCAGCTCATATCTGATACCTGTATTTACACGGCTTTAACCTGTAGCAGCCCGGATGCAGCTGCGCATGCGCATATTTCTGAGCCACATGTAAACAAAATGATTCAATGGATGAGACTGTTTAAAAATATGATTAGCGGGTTAGAAACTTTAACATGCAGAGAGAAACCTCTGATATGTTGTGTGACCCTTTATCTCTCCCATCAGGACAGGTATTTTCATCGGGCGAAGCAGGTGGAGTTTTGCTGTAATCGCAGCTGTTATCACACACCAACACGTCTATTTGACAGAAACGTACATCAATGTGTCTGATATATGTAGTATGTCCTCAATTTATGTTTACAGAGAGTGTCACCATATTGATCACTTACATCATCCATATGCAGACAAGGTAGAACATGACGTCGGAATGGGAAAGAAATTCCGATCTGTGTATTTAGATAGCAGTCACATTGGTGGATATCCAATACGTATCCGATTTATTTCCATATATATGTGGGCCACTTCCACATATTCAAGTGGCCCAAATCGGATCTGAGAATATCTGATTCCATGTGGCTTTTTACCATTTACATCTTCAGGAAGCATATCCGATACATGTTGCATTGTGAGCAAAAACTCGGAATCAGGCCGCATGTGCATGGTAGTGTAAATCCAGCCTAAGAAACTGGATTGCTCATCCACCTCAACTCACCTCTTTATCAAGGTATGAAAGCACTGCTTCAGTCTCATTCAGTAACGCCACGCTGCACTTCCCCCTGCAAGAGAGAGAGCCAGGATGACGTGAAACACACACAGGAGGTGAGCAGTGCTGGATTTATGGGTTCATGGCTGGATGAGTGAGTATCCATGGGTACTGCCTGCAGCTGATGAGCTGTAGAGTCAGTGTGTGTGTGTGTATGTGTACCTGATGTGTGTTGCAGGTAGACTCTCATACTGTCGGGAGAGGAACAGCTCTCTGTGGCGAAGCTGGTGTTTTTGTTTTTCTGTTAGCTCCGTCTCTGTCAGGTTCTCCTTCTCCTCCTCCAACTCCTCTGCACGGAGACACACGCACACACACACACACACATAAGTTAAACAAACGACACCACCATTCCACGAAGAGTGAACAAATCCACATCTGTTAAGATTAGGAGTAAAAAAAAAAAAAAAAAAANAAAAAAAAAAAAAAAAAAGGAACAATTTTTGGTTTTCAAACAAGGCCTTTTAACAGAATTTCATAACTGTACTTTCTGTCCACAGACTGAAAACATTAGGCTCTCAAAGGCCAAAGCAATGAAGGAATAATGCCGCCATCCATAAAAGATGTCCAAGTTATTATGCTCAGGACGAGACATGAAATTTTAAAAACACAATGTTCAATCACACATAATGGGATAGCTGGTGGGCTGCAGCTGAGTGAGGACATGATGCCAAGGCAGCAGACACTTTTAGAATAGAGACCTGTCTTTTCAAGCTTTTGAGTGTGGTATGAGATGTGGTGTCAAGTGTGAGTGTGGCTCAGTTTGTGAAAAAACACACACACACACACACACACACACACATATCCTGGCCCTTTCACTGAAACATGCAGAGAAGAACTTTCTGAAAAAGGCAGTGTGATGTATTGTAACTGTTCATGGCTGCGCTAAGAAGGCTTGGTATTATCTGATAAGCACATAACTCTGCTGTAATATGACTGCTGAATCCAGAGCCACAACATCTAAAATGTGTCAAATCAGCACTGATCAGGTGCCTGAAATATGAGGCAGCGTTACTGGATTTTCTGGGTACGTTTGCTGAGTAAAACCTGGAAGCCCTCCATTCTGAAGCATGAACTGCAGTAATAAGAGCTGTACCAGAAAGTTAAGGGTTCTTGCACAGGATAGTTCCCTATTCTGTTCTCTCTCTCCCATACTGGCGTGTCACACTTTCCCATCCAGCAATATGAAAAATTAATATGATATATAAAACCAGATTGTATTTCCAATTCACCCTAGGTTAAGGTTAGCTGTATAAATTCTAGTTGCATCATCTCCAAATGGAGCAAAGGATGACATGCATTTCTGTTGTTGTTCAACATGTTGCATTTTTTTCTAAAACTTTCCATCTGTGTAAATTTAAAAAAAAAAATCTGTGTAAATTATTTCATTGAAAATAAAATGGAGTTAATTCCATTTTCATTCCAACTGAGAACTGATGAAGTTTCGTATTAGTAAAATATAGAACATGAACCTGATAATGAAGCAGAGTGAAACCCTCAAAAATAGAATTACTTTACCGAGTAGCATTACGTCAATGTTTTAAATGAAAAGTTTCCTGTAGCAACACCTGACAAATTATGCTATTATTATATACAAATTATATACTACTATTATTAGTGAGTATTTTAGGAACGCAGCTATCAGCAATAGACCTGAGTATGTTCAAATCCAAACATAACAGTCTATAAGCTAAATGCATACTGATAACTCAGACCTCACACAATATGCATTCCATCCATTTTTGTCTATTTAATAAATGTTTTATTTGAACAAAGTTTATCATTTTGATTTTCCCTGCTCTGGTAGTTATTACTTCAATGTTATTAAAAAAAAAAAAAAAAAACCCTTATTATACTGATCCCGACTTTAAATTAAGTTTAGTTTTCTTTTCTTCCTGGAAACGAAAAAAAAAAAGTGCTCATAGAACACTTTGCACTTGGTATAGAAACAAAGCAATGCAAAACAAGGCAAATCAATATTTAATCAGAAGATTAATTAATTTAATTAAAAAGAAACACTGCCACATTAATAACCAAAATTAGTCTAGTCTAGTTCTAAATTTTCCAAGTTGATCCACTGTTTTCCGCACTTGTTAAATTGAAACAGAGATTCTGAAGAACTCATATTTTGTCTTCCTACATTGAAAAGTGACTTTTATGCACATGTACTGACTTGCATGCTTGTCTGCGAGCTGGATGAGGCTGTGGGAGATGTCTCTCCTTCTGTAGAAGCAGACCACCTTGGCCTCCACGTTTCCACTGGCCGTCTGAAATAGAGAACACAGAGATCCAGGGGAAATGACATGAGCAGCACAAACCTCTAATTCCCCACGAGGCCTGCCTCTTTTGTTAGCTCGTCAAGCTACGCTGCTATGACAGGCTGACCAGAACAGCGACAGCAGATGATTGATTGTCATGATGTATAATTAGGCTGACAGGCTAATAGATTCAGCTAGTATTAAATGCTGTGACTGATGAAGAGGGAGTGGAGGTGCGGGGCGGGCATGATGGTTGGAAAACTGCATCCAACTTTTACTATTTCTACTGTTTCTAAAAGGTTGTAGAAAGGTATGACGAACTCTGTGACACTGTGTATGTATATGTATATATATATATATATATACATATATATATATATACATATATATATATATACATATATATACATATACATATATATATATATATACATACACATATACATATATATATATACATACACATATACATATACATATATATATATATATACACATATACACACAGACACACATACAATCAGTGGACAAAATAACAGGAACGCCTTATAGTATAACAGACGCCAATAAAACACCACCCTCAAGCTAATGGCGCCGAAATTACCACAATCCAATAAATAAAACATTTCTGACTCTCTTTACACGAACATCAAACCTTAGATTCTACCCCAATTAAAGACTAGAACTCTGATTAACAACACGTAAACATGATAATGACACAATTTGGCATAAATCAAAAACTGAAGCGTAACAGACGTAAATTATGCAACAGCTAATTGATTTACTTAAGCATGTAAACAACTTATAATCAGCGTGAGAACTCACTGCATGCATTTCCTCTAAAAAGTCTATTAAGCAACGGTGTGTTCGGCAAACAATGGAATCCTAAAAATTCCATACATGTATACACCTCAAAGGACCATACCGGCTTTTTTGCATGTTTGAGCCTAATATATTCAATTTTCATACGTTACATTACTGACAACCATTTCCCAAAGNTGCATGTTTGAGCCTAATATATTCAATTTTCATACGTTACATTACTGACAACCATTTCCCAAAGGACAAAACCATATTTCAGCTTTCCTGATATTTTGCAAGATCTCTAAAGCTTTCAAAATCAAATATTCAAGTAATACACCCACCTTAAAAATTGATGTTTCACCTGCTAATAGTTANTTCAAAATCAAATATTCAAGTAATACACCCACCTTAAAAATTGATGTTTCACCTGCTAATAGTTACGCATGAAATCGTACTTATGAAATCACGTTCGTTTAAATTTTTAAATAAACGCAGGTCTTCTTTTGGGACTATATTCCCTGGTGGAGGCATACATTCACTCCATTCACATTCACGCTTTTTATTGATCTTAAACGCTAAAATTACATAACTTCTAAAAAACAAAAACCTGAATACGCGTCTTGTTCGCAACGATGGATTACCTATCCCAAGAACGTTTCAAGTATCAACAAGTTGATTTTAATAGCATACCAGAATGAACTGAAACCAATGGCGGTCTGGAAGGGAGGAAATTTTTTTTTAAATTCACGGTTCCAGTAGTATGCTTTGGGAAATGATTGTCAGTAAAGTTACGTGTATGAAAATTGAATACATGAGGCTCAAACATGCACGATCACTTGGCATGGTCCTTTAACTAAGCACATTAGCCTTAATTGCAGTACAAAATCAGAATAAAGCGTTCATGTATACGTACTGAACGTCAACAAAATAAGCCTCACAAATCTAAGATTTGATTTGATTTGTTTAATTTGATTGGTTGATTGACAGAAAAATAACTGGTAACAATTTTAATAATTACTTATTTGTGTTAAAAAGGGTCAATCTTCTGGTTGGAGCACCTCAGAAGTGAACCTGTGACTTTTGAATCTGGTCTGTTACAGATTTGACATTTCTGGGCGGGCTGGCTGGCCTGGTTAAACTTCTGCTTCGATGTCTCTACTTGTTAAAGCTCTTCCAAGTTTAACTGCGTGAGATTCAGAGAATTAAATTTCTTGAAAAGGACAATATGAGTAAATTTAGGTCATTAAGAGATTCATAATGTCACTAATGTGATAAGTTCAAGTACCAACAACAGTTAGGATACTGGGAACATCTGCCTCTTTGCATCATATTACTTTTAGACTTGAGACACACACACACACACACAAAACACAGTTACAGGACATGGGGGCAGGGTATCCAAACAGACAGGCATCCAAACTATTCACCTTTAGGCAAAAANAAAAAAAAAAAAAAAAAAAAAAGAAGGAACAAACACACACATAAATGACACACACATGCCTCAGTACCTTGTTGAGTTCTTCTATCCGGCGGATAAGGTAAGGGTTACTTGAAGAGTTCTCAAAAAATACATAATCTGAAACAGAGCGCACAAACACACACACACAGATCACTTCAATGTACAAGATCTGTCAGGTCAGACGGTGCAAGATTAAGAACAGCACGATTATGTGAAGAAAAAAAAAAAAAAAAAANAAAAAAAAAAAAAAAAATATATATATATATATATATAATTTGGAGATTAATGTTAAAGCCAATTCATTCAAATCTCATTCAAGGACAGGAAACTCTGCAAGTGTTCCCCCACTCAATTGCTAAATGTACCCTTGAGCAAGGCATCAACTTTTGTATGGCTAAAGGATCAACATAAAGACACCAAATCAAGCCAAACACAGGCTACTATGCACAGTGCTGGGTTTTTAAGATAAGTGTGAAAGTTACATAACATTTGTTTAATGTCAACATTTGCTTTTGCAAGACAAAAAAAGAGAGAGATACAAAATGTCTTAAAAGCTGAATTCCCATTCCTCCCTGTTCATAAACAAAACTCAACGTAAACCGGTTTGGCAGAAATCCAGCTGGAATCATCTCTACCAGAGTGGAACATGGAACACACAATAAACTACAAGAAACTTCCACCCATGACAATCGCAGCCTTCAAGTGGTGTCTCAAATATTAATCTCTTGTTTGTGTGTTCTGCACACACAAACAAGAGATGCCAAAACTTGTGGATTTAAGTTGTATTTTTATGTTGGAAATAGGTAGTACTGAAAAAAACAATAAACGGGCTGTATCCTTAATTACTGTCAAATCAATCAATCAATCAGTCAGTCAATCTATCTATTGTATGATTCTGCGTGAGTGTTTCCCCTGCAATAGGACTGTAAATATCAGTGAGATTCCCTGATAAAGTAAATGTGCTAATATTCTCCTCCTTGATTTGCAACTGCTATTGGGACTTGCTGTGTGTAAAAGCAGTTAAATTGACTTGATTCCAATGAATTCTATTATTGTCTCAAACAACAAAAAAGTTAAATTCAAGTTTTATTACTTGTAAGATGCGGGATTTACATAAAGCACTTGAAGGCAGCACTGCAGCAGGGATAACAAAAAAAAAAAAAAAAAAAAAAAAATAGATGGTGAAATGAAAGAGTTCACAATAATATGTCCCGGGCAAATATGTGCTGGTTGTTTACATTTACATCACGTATGGTTTTTCTGTGTTATTTAGGTTAATTGAGAGACTTAAATAAAGATTTGCAGGAGGAACGCGCCGTGTGAAGAGAAGGTGTAAGGTAATCCAGCCCGACGCAACGACGCCATGAAACGAGACAATAATTTGATGTTGAATTCCAGTGGACTGCTAACGAGCTAGCTAACCAAGGAAGCCAAACCGCTAGTAAATAACACTTGGGATCACTGTGGGTGGACAGTGCACCAATGCTCGACATCATTTGCAGATGACATTATTAGATGCACTGTTAAAAGACTGTAATGTTACCTAATGATAATGGTGATCAGCGAGCCCACCGCTGGTGCTAACGTTAGCTTAATCAGGACTCGTACTAATGGCTGCATGCCAGAGGAGGCAAATACAAAGGCAGTCTCACACAGACTGTGGTAACGATTTAACAACCTTTAATACACATGTCTGGGCTAAAAAAGTGCAGCGGTTGATTATTTCCCCAGCCTAACGGTTCCAGGTAAACGAGACCGAAGTGCAACAAAGGTGCGGAAAATGTAATAATGTTTACATTGTGAGCTAGCCGTTTAGCAAGCTGGCGGCTAGCTGCTGTGGCCGCGACAGACGCGAGGCCTGACCCATTTTGAATGCCAAATATTTAGACATTAACACTTTTCTACTCTGACTTAACGCATCCGTGTTAGTGCAGCACAGCGAAAACTCTTCATTAATTATCCACGACATAAAATAAAGCTACATAACCTCATCAGAAAGCAAGACGTGAAGGGTTTCTGTTTGATGAAAAGATCCACATTGACATACATACCTCCGACCCGGTACATGTTGGCCGCCATTTCTGCCCTCCCGGAGTGTTAAAACGCAAACCATAAACGAAGAGAAACAGAATAAATTAATAAAAACAATAAAACCCTATTTCTTAAAACGTAAACGGTAGGATAAAATATGATCGCAGAGGCTCTGGATGTGGAACCAATCGGGAGCTTTTTGGCAAGGCAACCCCCCCTCCTCCACGGATCCACAGTAGCCCATACAACACAGCGTGAACTCAGCAACCAAAAGGAGACGATCAGCCCGAAAAACCACTGACTGGGGACGGCGCACGCGCAAACATGCACACGCACACACACGTCCTCATGTTACCTTAAAACATTATTTGAAACCTTTGAAACACATATAATGGTATTGTTTAAAGTATGATATAGACTGCCCGTGCAATGTGATGCTCAGACCATATAAATATCCCTGAAGTCAAATATAATGTAATTCCGCCATAATCATATTGGAAAAATATTATCAGGGCTGAAGCTGGTGATTATTTTCATTATTATATTTTTTGATTGTTTAATATTTTAAGATAGAAAATATCATTTGATAAATGGCCGTCGCAACTCCCCAAGTAACTTTAAACTGCTTGAAAATAACAATTTTGTCCCAAATTCTCATATCTGAGAATCAATGAGCCAGAAAATGTTTGGGATTTTTACATGATAAATAGCTTCAAACTATCATTAAATTATCAAAACGTTAGTGATTAAACTGCTCCTTAAAGTCTCGAAAGTCACACTTTAAAGTCCCTGTAGACTATATGGGGACTATTACAGCCATTTTGTTAATGAGTCTGTGGTGTGATTGAAAATTTGTCTGAACCATGGGAATATGGTTGACTGATAAGTTCAGAGCCTGGCAAGAAATGAGCAAGGGCTATAATTTTTTTTATGGAAGCAGTATTTTACCTGTCCGTTTTGCTATCATCCAAATTCGGAGCTTCGTAAAGAGCTTAATAAAGATAACTTACTAGTTCCAGAGGGACCCAATGGTCTATAAGCGGAATAATGGACAAGTAATTGTGGCTTTAAACTAGATCAGCACCCTTTGGCTCTCCTAAACATGAAAAACAAAGACTTTAGCTGGAATCAATTTGCCCCATTAACAGCCAAGAAAGTCTTCTTATAGGATTAAAAAAATATATACCCCCATCATCGGCAAAAGTGTGTTGAGTTGAAAGGAGATTATCTTTAGAAATAAGCAACATTTAGAGCTTTTTATGGGCTACTGGCTTTCAAAACTTATCAATCATCCCTCGGATATGTATTAATTTCAAAGAGCCAGAGCTTTTAGTGTGTGTGTGTGTGTGTGTGTGTGTGTGTGTGTGTGNGCGCGCGCGCGCGCGCGCGCGCATGTTGCATCACTCGTGGGATTGGCTCGCCTTGACTGGGGCGGAGAGTCTCATCCAACAGGCTACAGAAGGAAAGGAGAGGCAGAGGGAAGGACAGCAACTACTTTCCATCAGACACGGAGCTCCACGCACAGCCACTTTCACTCAGGAGCAACCACGCCCCGGGCACAGGGGACACCGTGGCTCCCAAGTGTCGAAACTTCTGTTATGGAAGGTGAACGGAGGCCTAAGAGGAGTTTTAGTTAGGCTGCAGGTTAACAAAATGAAGTTTGGCAACAGCATCTGCGTGCTCAACGTCGGGGGAACCCGGTACGCCTTCACCCGTGAGGTGATTCGGGATTTCCCTCTCCGCCGCGTCAGCCGCCTGCATGCCTGCGCAACAGAGAAAGAAGTCCTTGAATTGTGCGACGACTACGACCGGGACCAGAATGAGTTTTTCTTCGATCGCCACGCTCAGGCTTTTGTGTTCATCATGCTGTACGTGCGCTCCGGTAAACTCCGCTTTGTCCCCGGAGTGTGTGAGCTGTCCTTCTACACGGAGATGCTCTACTGGGGGCTGGAGAGCGCGCACCTGGACTCCTGTTGTCAGAAACGCCTGGACGACAGGATGTCCGAAATCGGGATGGACAGCTTTTCTGACGAGGACATTCGAGTCTCGGAGGATGAGTACCATAATCCGAGTCAGCCGGTGCAACAGACCGCCACCGGTCGCGCTCGATGGCTGGAGAAGATGCGTCAGACCTTCGAGGAACCCAACTCGTCCCTGGCAGCGCAGCTTTTGGCTTCGGTGTCCGTGATCTTCGTGATTGTGTCTATGATAATGCTGTGTGCCAGCACACTCCCAGACTGGGATACAGCCAAGAGGAACACCGTGGAGGAGCACAGGTAGGATTCCACGGTCACTTAAATTTAAGGGATGGAAGGAGTCCCTTTCGACGCACGGTGGTAGCCTATGATCTGATCAGATATCCTAAATTCATAATCCTGTGCGTAAAAGCCTAGCGCAACAAGTGAAATCCTTTGAAGATTGAGTTGTTGCTTTGTTTGTTTGTTTGGTTTGTTGTTTTTTTTGCCATTTTTTCTTCTCGTAGTCACTTTCATATTGTACATTTTCTGCGTTCAAGGCAACAGTCAGATCCATGCAATGCGCACGACCGATTCCACAGGACATGCATGAGTATTTGGAATATCTCGACTTGTGAGGCCGAATATGATGTAATAGTTTTTATCACTACGGAAAACACTACAGATCAAACGATTAAAAGATTAATCCACACATCTCCGCCTTGTCAATCACAAGTAACTGTAGCTTTGGAACAGGAGCATCTCACAAGCCAATCAGGCACGGATAGGATCAATAACCACTCAATATTACCTAAAAAGTGTAAGGTTAATTATTAACAGCCTTCTCTCTTCCTCCGGAGACTCTCCGCTTTCTCTCTCCTCTTCACATTTAATTTAAAAGTCTTTATTAGCTTGCTTACATTGCCCAGTACACGAGAAATACAAACAATGTAAGATAACAAATGACGATTCACAATATACTGTGGGTAAGGAGGGTGTACATAAGGATTATAAATGAGGGTCAGGTCAGCAAACAGGAATTAAGCCACTAACAGGAATCACATATACTGACTTTCCCACATTTTACGTCAGCATTTGGACAGATGTGTTGTTTATAAGAAAGGGATAACTTTCTGTTGATGATGAAATTTTGGACATGAAGCAAAAATGCGCAGCTTCATTTCTTCACTATTTTATGAGCACTTTGGTCACATCCTGTCTTCTCTGGAAAGCTGTTTGCTGAGGCGGTCTTTTTCTATATAAGGCTGGGTTATGTTCATTACGGCTGGATTGGTTTTTGAGTTTTGGATCCCTTGCAGTAGTTAGGTAATCAACTAATGTGTAGTTTGTAGTCAGGGTTGAAAGGATTCCAATTTTCTTTGTCAAGTTAGGCTAGTAAGTGATGTAATTCTCGCAGTTCTCTGTAATTTGGTTTAGTCTAATTGTGTTGATAGTCATCCTCAGGCTCAGTGGTATTTGCTGGGTTTAAAAGGCTCTCTGTCAAATTCAAGCACCATCTCACTCTCATTTAGCTTAAATGCCTTTGCTGTGCTAATCAGTGGTGTAATCATGTGCTTGCTTCTTGTTTGCATTTCCTCCCTCTGCTCAAATTCCCAGCAGATTTCTATTCTTCCACCCTTTTGTCTATCAGTCAACCTGTCTTTGCTTGCTCTTTTTTCACCCCCATTATGTTAGGAATGTCATCATTATTTCTCATTATTTATTTCACCCTCGCTTTGCTTCCTTCTCCCTCACATTCACTGGTTGTCAAACATGATCTCATATCATGCATATATCTCTGTAGATATATGCATGCATATCTCTCAGTAGCTCCCACCCCACTTCCTGTTTACACTCTATTTGACTGTATAATTTTTCTTGTCTCATTTCTCCTCTGTAGGATAGTGGAGGCAGTGTGTATTGGTTGGTTTACAGCTGAGTGCCTGGTCCGATTTCTGGTGGCCAGAGACAAGTGGGAATTCCTCCGCAGGCCACTGAACATCATCGATGTGGCTGCCATCACCCCCTACTATGTCACCATGGCAATGGCCCGGGCAGGGATGCCAGGTGCGGGGCTGGGGGTNCCCCCTACTATGTCACCATGGCAATGGCCCGGGCAGGGATGCCAGGTGCGGGGCTGGGGGTTGCAGGCATGACTCTACGGGTGCTTAGGATGATGCGTGTGTTCTGGCTGATGAAGCTGGCCAGACACTTCCTGGGCCTGCAGACACTGGGGCTGACGCTCAGACGCTGTTACCGGGAGATGATGATGCTGCTGGTGTTTGTCTGCGTCGCCATGGCAATCTACAGTGCTCTGGCCCAGCTGCTGGAGCATGGCTTGGACTTGGGCACACGGAACCATGATTATGCCAGCATCCCAGCAGCTGCCTGGTGGGTCATCATTTCCATGACAACAGTGGGGTATGGGGATGTGTACCCCGTGACAATTGGAGGACGGGTGCTGGGTGGCATGTGTGTAGTGAGCGGCATTGTTCTCCTGGCACTACCCATCACATTCATCTACCACAGTTTTGTACAATGCTACCATGAACTAAAACTCCGTTCTGCCAGATATGCACGCAACACGCCAACAGATATATTACGATAAACATGCATTTATACAAAAAACAAATAGCTTTTGGCTTGGCCACGACACAGAAGCAAACTCAAGAGATTGGTGATCACCTTGTGAAATAATGATCATCTTTGTGCCATGTCCTGTTTCCTGCCTGAGTTACAGTATATAGCAGGATGCACCTGATTTTATTTTGGCCTGTCTACTTCCTGCCTGCTGTGCTGATGGCCTCTGATCATCTTCTTGAACCGGCATGATTTGTAAAACCTGATGATGTCTCCTGACAGCACCATTTGGAGGGAAAAAAAATACACAAATGATTATTTACATTAAATACACAAAGGCTTAGTCAATCCAGTTTTGACAGTGGCTGCTGTTTGCCCAGTATTCCCATGGTTTCAGCATTGGCAGAGATTGCTTCTTTTGTATGCCACGATGTGTGTTGTGTGTATGTGTGTATGTGTGTGTGTGTGTGTGCGTGTGTGCATGCACGTGTGCTTGTCAGTCTGTTTGCCTGACCACTGTCTAAGCTTTATACCCAGATGGCACAAGTTACACAAGATTGATGTGTGACCTACATGCATTCTGTTAAACCCGTGAAACAAAAAGATGGAATGAACAATGAGTGCAAATTGGGGACTGAAAAGAGGTGAAGAAATAGCATGGGGACTTTCACCCATGGCAAGTGAGAATGGAATATGGAGACAGGTCAGCAAGGACTAGAGAGTGACAGACAAGTAAAATAAAGGGGTGACAAATATGACAGGGCAGATGGAGTGTGAAGTGGAGGATAAAAGATGATGGGACTAAATGATAGAGATGGCACAGATGACAAAAGGCGGAGCACGCCTGAGTACAGAGACTGAACAGACACTGTGTGTTGTGTTTTCATTTGTGAGCTCACTTTGAAAGTAAATCATTTTGTATTTCTGCGTCTCCACGGCAACATCATCCTCCAGTATGTCCATCAAAATGCTGGTTGATTTTTATGTGCACAAATGAGCCACACTCAGTCACTCACTCCTCCTGATCATCATGTTACATTTTGTTCTGTAATTATTGAGAATATGTCGTTACAGGATTATTTAAAATTGCTCACAAAATACAGTCCTGCACATACAGTATGCACACACACACACACACATCACACATATGCACAATCGAGTCACTCATCACAGATGATGATTCTGGCATTCATGATTTAGACATGTTTGCACTGTCATTTGCCAAGACGATATGATTTCTTGAAGAGACACATGATCCAAACAAAAAAGTCAACACCTCTCCCACACAACAGTCTTTCTCTGCATCTCTTCTCCTCTTCCTCCTGTTTCCTTCAACCATTCTCTTTTTACACACATGCGCACACATACACACACACACACATCAAGATCTGGCTCTTCTGCTGCGAAGGAAATTAGAAAATGAATGAATCTGAGTCTTAGTTCATTCTCTGTCTCACTGAAATGTTGATTGTTTTCTCCTCACAAAGTTTGCAGGAACTTTTGTCATCTCTTTTGTCGCTGTACTTTGTATGAGTTTAGTATGTATTGTAGACAGTACATATCTCGAAAATCCTTGCTGTTGTATAATCAATGTGCTTTTTAAATGCTGCAAATCAGATGAAAAGGATTTAAGTTACATTTGATCAATTGTTCATTACCTGGCTTAGTACTCGTGGCATAGGTCGTAGCCCCATGAATTTTAGCTAGGCCTGACTGAAACCATCAATCAAGACTTTTTCATCAACAGAGTATGGACTTGTAATTAATCTGATCAATGTACTGTAAGAGCTTTTATAATAAAATTATTCTATGCAAAATGGGTATAAATTTTTGATCACTTATTCTTAATTTCTTCTATGAAAATCATAAAATTTAAGAGATGCGAGTTTAGAATACCAGATCATGAAGTAAGGATATTGAGCTATAAGGTTTTCACATCCCTTACACTCAATCTCATAACTTTCTTATAATCTGTACTTTTGACTTGTGACATCAGAAATCAGTGGTACTGAATATATGCATGCTGGATGCAGCTATTAGGACAATCAAATGGAAAGCAGTCATTATTAATGGACTGAAACCAACTTTGATTCTTAAACTGATTGACTAAGAGGAATACTGAAGAATGACTCTGAACATCATCAATGTGGTTGCCACCATCCATTGACAACAAGATAGTTTTCTAATATTTACATCATAAATGTTCATGTCAGAGATAAAAGAAACAGGCCTTTATTTTCAGTTAAAATCAGATTAAATAACAAATACAAATGTGCTGATTTTGAATCTATAGCCTAAACTTTTCTCTAGTCTGAAGTATACTTTTAAATTCCATGACAACACCTAGTTTTACATTATAGTCCTGGTATGGGCGAGCGAGGGTCATCTTGAAATGATTTCCAAAACATTGTTCTATTTGCAGAAGTGAAAAATAACTGCTAGAATGTTTCTTATAAAGTATTGCAAGTAATATAAAAATGAAATCTTTCCCCACTTGTTGCAGATCCTCATAGTATATATTTTTCTATTTTTCTAGAATTAGTAGAATTAGATTTTGTTCCAAGTATTTTTCAAAAGCTGTGAAGCCTGGAGCAACTTTTAAAAAAACACACACACACACACACACACACACACACACACACACACACACGAAAAATGGCTGTTATTACGATATTGTTCTATAAATACTCAAACTGATCATTTTGCTTAAAAAATATATTAATAATGTTACAAACGTGTTTAAAGAAAAGCCTCAGTTGAATTTTAATCACACAAAGACGGATGCCAACTGCCAAAAAACTGAAAGAAGAAGAAGAATTTTAATCAGGCAGTGGAGATAGCGCTGACTGTTACGTCACTATTCGTCGACGGTCGCAACCGGAAGACCCTTTACTGGATGATTTTTGTTGTGCATAACACCTTTCCCGTCCTTCAGAACTAAAATGTACTACAAATTCAGCGGTTTTACTCAGAAACTGACAGGTTCTGCTCCTACAACTGCCTACAGCCCGCAGGTAAGACCCGACACCCGCTGTCGGTGAGAGACCGAGTCGGTAACCGTGGAAGATGACCTTCATGTAACTCTCTGTTTTTCACTTTACTGCAACGGTAGCTAGATAGATACCGGGTTTCAAATAATCTGCCTTCAGTTAAAAGTTTCTAGCGCAGTTCAAAATCCGCAGACGAGTTTTTTTTTAATTTTTTTACAGACGAGCCTTTAGAAGTAAGTGGAAAATAAGGGAAATTTGTCCTTAGCTAATCCTTGTTACCGTTAACTTAAATTGTCAAACTGGTACTAGATATCATATTAAAACCATAAAAACACATTTGAAGCCTACTAGAATGCAGACTTTTAAGCTTTTTGTGAAAATAGATAAATGGGGGTTTTATGTTTTTTTCCCCGTCTAACCACATAGACCAATAGTAATACAAGGGCTAATGTAGCTTCATACAAAAAAAAAAAAAAAAAANAAAAAAAAAAAAAAAACAAAAACTGGTAGATTTAGATGAGTCCAATTTTGACCAGACTGACATTTAGAGCATTGCCACTGTTTTAAATAAGTTAAACATTGTTTAAACCTGACAACAGAAAGAAGTTCCACAGCAATTCCATAGTGGAACTATGGAATTGCTGTGGAACTTTTTTCTTCAACTTTTTTTTTTCAATTCCTTTGAAACCACATACTGTTTGGTCACATCAAAACTGCTGTATCTGTTTTTAAAAAATGTTTATATCTATTGTTCCATGTCCAGATCACCTAAATCCAGATCTACAGTAAAGGCCAGAAGTTTGAGGCCACCCCTAGATTTAGCATGAGCAGACTGTGTGGCAAGTTAATCACAAAATGATCTGGGAGAAGGCAGACAGCAGCTGTTGAATAGAATGTTAAAACACATAAGCAAGGGAGTTGGAGTACAACTGGAGTGCCAGTGCACTAATATAGATTGGGCATGCCTACATTAAAAATTATTTCTTAAGCCATAATGGCAACATAATGTGATCTTATTGACAAATTCTTCTTGAAAACTAATTAGTTACATTTATTTTATGTATTTTTGTCATTTCCTATACAATAAATTGTAAAACAAAGACTGTATTGATGATTTTTTTTTTTTTTTTTTTTTTAGATCTGGGGTTGGCCTCAAACTTCTGGCCTGTAGTGTACATAAAAATTGTTGTGGTTAGATTTGACGATCCTGAACTAAACTGACATTTAGAGCCCAAAGAGTTTTAAACTATTCAGATCTATGTAAACAGGGGAAAGGTCTAAATCAAAACCTGCAGTTCTTAGACTAGTCAGAGATGAAATACATTAACACAGAAAACCCAAAAACAGTTTCAACCCCTTTTTAGACTTGTGAAACCTATATTGTATTTGTAGTCAAAAGGCAATCTTGATGTTGTACTCTCATTGTGTGAAAAAGCTGTTTCCTTGGTGTGTATTTTTATTATTATTTTTTTTTAATTTAAAATGTCCTACACATGTAATCGTCTAACCTGAGGAAACTTGCAGAAACAGCTCATCCACAGGCTGCAGCTTTTCTATGTTGACTGTAAAACCTCTTTTTTTTTTTTATTTTAGTTTCATCACAGAAGCTTTATTTACACCTTATCCTGAAAGGTCATTTCCTATCAGTGGATGTGACCTTCATGTGCCTTTACAGCCAATTTAAAAATTAGTTGCCTCACCGCACATCTGCCAGATGTGATGTGACCTTTGTTGCTCCTTTGTGTTTTATAATTCAGTCTACTTAATATTCATCGACGTCCTGCAGGCTCTGCAAGCTATTTTGTTCCAGAGTTTGGAAGTGAACATTTAAGTTATTTTGGTTGGAAGAACAACAAACCTATGACATAACTTCTTTAAGTTTGTGCTTCTAGAAGGATCGCTACTAGTAAAGAGAGAAAACTACACTGTCATAAAAGCTTAAAAAGAGAAAACTATCCATCATCATCAAAAAAAACAAAACAAAACAAAACAGCCATTAGTTGTTACAGCCAGATGCCATAGAGTAACTGTAGAGTAACTATTTCATTTTTACTTGATACAAACTCTTTTTTTTTTTTTTTTTNTTTTTTTTTTTTTTTTTTTTTGGCCCCAGATGTGATACAGCTTCAACACAGTAAAACTTAAAACACTGAAGATCTCACTTTAGACTTTGATGTATAGAAATGTTTGATTTCGAATTTAAGATATTAACCACATAAGCTAGGGTATTTTTATGTTTACACCTCAGGATATCACATTGTATGTTAGTATTTTCTCTATCATTGCTTTATAAACAAGCTAATGTTCTGGCTAACAGCATAGCCACTGAACCTCCTAATGTGAACATGCTGCATGCATTTCTTAAAGGTATAAGTAGTATTAAAACAAACACTGACATTTACAACTAACCAAGGTTAGTTACACTGGCATAATGGAAATATTTCATTGACATTGTCAATAACCAGTTTTTAATATGTTAATTTTTAATTCACTGGGTATAATGAAAGATTATAGTTGTGACTGGGGGACTTAAAGTTATTAATATACAGGGCACATGAAACAGGTGATTAAACACATCCCTGTCATGCCCCTTTGCTATTTTGGTAACTTGACCCTTACAGGCAGAATCACATCTATAAGGTATTTATATCTGTTAAGTTGTTCATGTGTTATTTATAATTCAGATATTTCAGCAATATCTGAAGTGTAATATGATATGATGCTGTTCTATAGCATCTTGCACAATACAGAATATACGGAACATGGTGCTTTGTTTGAACAAGTCAGACAGGAGAAAGTACAAAAACTCAAAGCGTCGTGGTATTATGTAGTATGCTGCAAACACGTTTAGTAAACGTAAAAGTTCTTAAATGGCAAGTAAAAATTATCTGACATTTAATTTGTATGTCAAATTAAATGTCCCCCCTCCCACTGTATCTGTCTGCCTTCACACGCTCTAACGAGGTAATGGCTCTCCAGTTATTTTGAAAGCGAGGTGGGTGGGGAAGCTTCCTCCAAGTGACAGGATGTTAAGGAAGCACGCTTATAGGTTTAACACTTTATTAGGTCAATGTAACGTACTAAAGCATCCCTGCAGTAAATCTTAGTGAAGCTTATAATGTTAAGCTTTTGTTGAGAGTTAATTGTTCATATATATATTAGTTATTTTTGAGGCTGATGTTACTACTGGTGTTTTATTTGACTGTGTAACATCAACAGGTGTTGGTAATCTTTTTTATATGCAAGAGGCAAGAGAATATTAGAAACACGTGTTACTGTAATTGGATTGCAGTACAAGAGTAGATTTTAAAGCTGTACTTAATAAGTAACTTAGTCTCTACTAAGACACCAAATCCGACTCTGTACAGTAGCATGAGATTAAATGACGTAGCTGAGGTGCTGCTCTAGTTCATATTGATCAAAAATTTTTAAGGTGTCTAGAATGAAAAATTACTGTCCAAAAGAAAACAACAAAAATGCTCATTACCAAAGTAGTCTACCATACCTCTCTTTGTTATTTTGGACACTCTGTATACATAAAGAGCTGTTCCTTTACTGCAATAGATATTTAAAGCTCTGCCTGTGCGACTATAGGAGCCCAATAAATCTTTGAATTGTGTAAATGTTATTTGAATTTGTCATATTTTAATGATAAGGGCTTAACAGATGAAATAGTCATGAAGAATTCAGATTTTCAGTCAGCATCTCCAGAATTACTGCAGTTAACTGGCTAAATAATATTTATGTAAGTTAGCACATATATATCTTTATTCAGATTTATGTTCTGAACACTACTGAGCAAGAATTTGTGGTCATGAAGCCCTGTTTAATAATGCTTAGAAACCCTCATTGGGCTTAAACCACTTGAGGTACTCCTAAACAATTGAGGCACAATATGTAAGATGAGATGAATTAATGAAGTACTCTGCAGATAATAGCTGTTTACAAATGCTGATTGATAAATTTTGAGTCTGACGCATAAGGAAGCATGCTAGGGCTGTCGGTTCTGTAGGCTCAGAACTTATCAGTCATCCTTTTACTGCTGCAGGGTTGAGCTCAGTTGTTGCATTCATATGTGGTTGTATATTACTTAAATAGATTTGTGTATGTGTAACCAGTGAGTGGTGTGTATTACGTACAGGGGCTGAGGCCGGGTGTACCAGCAGAGTCCCCAACCATGATCTTTGCCACACCCACCAAGGTGGTGTCAGAGGCCGGGGCCACGGTGGAGTACATGGGAGCAAACAAAGTGCCAGACTTCCAGAGGCTATTCCAGGTAACAACGAAAACTGTCTGAAACAGACCGAAGGTTTCTTTTTTCTGCTTTTTGTCAGAACTTCATTTGTTTGTTATCCTTTTTTCTCCATGCATTCTTCCTCTGCCTTCCTGCTTGGTCCACACTGTTTCTCCCAGATGTCGGATGGCGTCCCTGTCCACCTGAAGCGTGGAGTTCCTGACAGGCTACTGTACCGCACCACCATGGCCCTGACTGTAGGAGGCGCTCTCTACTGTCTGGTGGCACTCTACATCGCTGCCCAGCCCACCAATAAATAACCACTGCCCAGGATACGCTAATGCCTCCGACGTGTCACTGCTGTGTCACCCAGTACATCAACCCAACATCCACACTCTCCATCTTTCCTCGCCATGGCAACACCTCTGGACTGACTACAGCAATGACGAATCAAAGTCATTGATGAGGTCATCAAACAAATGATAACTGTCTGTCTTCTTTGTAAAACAATGTCTAAATTAATACATTTTAATGAATAAAGGTAAATTATACTGTTAGTTCAAGTCTATTCTCTCCTGATGAAAAATAATAAATGACAATTTTTGTAACAGATTTTTTGTTTTAATCATGTAACATATTAATCCCAAACAGGTGCTGCTTCGATCTTTACTAGTTTGCTGCTTTTCTCATTTCCAAGTCATTATAAATTGAATTTTCTAACGTTGTGCAGACAAACTAATCAGTTTGAAGATGTCATCTTGGGCTCTGGGAATTTGTGATGGGTGACAGGCTAATTGATAATGAAACTAATCAGGTGCTTCTTAATTACTGAATTCCAATCATCCTGAAGTTGTCCAACAAATTCACAGTTTCTCTAATGTGAAGACTTGCTGACATTCTTATTTTAATTTTTAAAATAAATACTTTTTAAATATTGGTCGGTCAAAATAGCTATTTGATGACATTGTTTTTATTTTTGATCATTAACTAAGCAATCAATAAAATAATAGTCCTCAGGTGCTTGTCCAAAATAAGATCATGAAACATATAGTATAATCACATTTAAAAAAAAAAAAAGTGATTGGGTTTATTATATAAAATGTACTGTTTGGGTTTAAAAGAATTAGGTGTAGTGGCAGCAGCATGAAATTTAATTTATAATGTTTTCTTCTGTTTTTATTAGAGGAATCAGCTCACAGTCATGTTTGCTAGTTTCTGTATGAAATGGTATCACTTAGAAAACTACTGTATGTATAAGGGAAGACTCCTGCATCCTCCTTCTCCCTTACAGATGCCAACAGAGAAGTGTCATGATTTTATGCTCACAGCTTCTCAGTCTGTGGCAGTGATAATTGTGTGTGAGTGTGAGAGAGAGAGAGAAAAAAGAGAGAGAGCATGATGGCGACTCCCCGTCTGGGACATAACTGCTGCTCACTTGGCTTAAATACTGTCTCATATGGGCCTTGGTGTGATGTCAGATGATCCCCACTGAGTGCTGGGTGTGTGTGTGTGTGTGAGAGAGAGAGAGAGTGAGTGATGGAGGCATGCTTGGCAATCCCATCAAACTGCTGAAAGAGTGTAAGTATACTGATGATAATCTCAGCCTCAGTGTGTTCTGTATGTTGTTTTGTGCATTCGTCCACAGCGTGTGTGTGTGTGTGTGTTTGTGTTGATTGCTCAGTCACATCGTGCTCACAACTGAACAAAGGAAGTGGCCATCGCTGATTGATTTTTACAGAGCTCTACCACTTGTAAACATCAAATAGCACACACAAAGAGCGCCTCTGTGTAGCATGTTACATGTTTGACCAAGTGTCATAGATTCTTAGGAAAACATCTCTTGGCATTTAAGCTGAACAAATGGTTCCGGTTAATATCAGCTTTTAATGCCATCTACTGCACGGTTCAGCATCCCACAGGATCAACCTAGGACTCATTTAGTCCTTAGCCTATTCAAATAGGAGGCACAGTTGGCCAACATTGTGCAACTACTCAAATTGTGCAATGAAGGCTGGTACAGGTGGATCTTTTACAATGAACCTATATATTATGTCTGTGTTTGTGATGTAAGACAAATTTCAGATAACAGCCTTATTCTCACCCATGAAGTGTGTGTCTGCCTATTCCATTGAGGAATCACCACAGCTCCCTGCCTCTCCCTTTCTAACTACGTTTTCTCAGTTACTCAGTCACTACCCTCCCACTCCCACAAAAAAAAAAAAAAAAAAATNAAAAAAAAAAAAAAAAAAATTGTGCATGCACATAGCTACTAATGTCATGCAATGCAACCTAAAATCTTGTGTTTCAAGACCCTGAATCTGCTCTCCATCAAGAAGCCCTCCCCTCTTCCCTATCTCCTCTCCTCTTGCGTCACAACAGTCCACTTGAGCTTCCCTCGCTAAAAATGGATCCTTTTGCTCCCCAATAGGAGCAATATGAGAGCTCTGCATGAACATGTTTACCACTCAGTGGCACAGCACTCCAACTGTTAACTAAGCTCACAGCCCTCCTCCAGGAGAGTGTGAAGCCAAGAAAGGGGCAAACGTAGAGACAAAAAAACAGGAAGCAAGTGGGGTGTGAGGAAGGGGAGGATGTGGTGAGAGGGTGAGAAGAAGGCTGTTATATGGGTGGAGAGAGCAGGGATCCATGGGAGAGAGGGACTGTGTGACTTACCAGAAAAAAATTGTCATGAAATTTTAATCCCTCTATTAGAGCCGGTGTTTACATATTCCCCTCAGCAGTACAAGACAAAGCTGTTCACATCTGCACTGAGGCTTTCTACGGATCTCCTCTTAATGGAGATATTTAAACTTCAGGAGTGACTGATACAAATAATATGGTAAATAATTTTCTTACTCCAGGATTAATTATCAAGGAGTAGTGAAAGCGTTCAGACATCACATTTGGCTACAGTTGAATAGTCATCCATATTTGTTATTTTAGTGTGTTGAAAATGGGAGAAAATGTTAAAAAAAAAATTGCATCTGCATCTGGATCTTCATCAATATGAAGTAATAGACAATCATTGCAATTGGCTGACGATAGCTCACGCTGATGAACATTCCTAAATTTTCATCCAAGAACAGGGATTCATAGGATGAACCATCCAAAATTTCAAATAACTTCAAGTAACTCATGATCACTGAGCAAAGGCCATTTAAATTGATCATTTTGCAATAGTGCCACCTATAGGCCAACTGCCATAAAATTTAGCAAGAGTTGAAATGCATGTTTCATTTAAAAATTTGGTTGCAACTGCATGAAGCATTAAAGACTTGTGTCATTTCATACAAAATAGGACACAAGAGGTTGGCAGCCAATTACAGAAAAATAGTGTGTAATATTTAAAACAAAAAGTAATCTCATCCAAACATGTTGTATACTAAATTAAGTTAAAATTGGAGGAAATGTCAAAGGAATGGTGGGAAAAAATTTTCAAAACTGGGTGAGGGGACTCAAAACATAACCTCATGGATGGAGGTGCATTTAACATTTGAGTGGAGCTGTCCTCCATCCAGAGCAGTGGATGCATCTTAATTTAGAATACAGTACAATCTGTTTTCCCTCCTCAGAGAACAAATGCAGAGACTGAACAGCTCTGCAAACACCGAACGACACTGAGAGAGAGGGAGGAGAGTGACAAATTACTTCTCATCACAATGCCCTGCCACAACAGCGTGGCCAGAGAACAAATAATGAATAAATAAAGTTCGCCGAGATTGAGCAAGGAGAGCAAATTGTGAAGCTGTTGCTTTTGTTTGTGCTGGAACAGCCTTGTGCATGTCTTTGAGATGAAACCACGACAAGTAGAAATGAGCAGAAGAGCAAAAGCAGACTCAGACATGCCTGGAACAGATATATGAATCACGTTCATTCTATATATAGGTTCTCAGTGTAAGGAGAATGGTTGGAAATGAGGATGAAATCTTCCCCATGGCTGAGTGAAATAAGTTTTGTTACACCTTCATTTCACCAAGTGTCCAGTTCACCACTTCCTCTGCTTCTCACGAGTAATGAGGGATCAGAACTTGCGTGGAAAAATAGAAAAGGCCTGGAGAACAAGTCAGTGCAGATAACAGCGTGGGATCAGATTAAGTTTCATCAGAGGGAAAGAGATGGAGGAGATTGAAGCAGGAAAGGTGTGTGATTGGTGTTTCACTTGCAGGTCCTGCCTAAAAGCCTTCGAAATTCACTTTTTCCACCTTGCTGTTTAAAAGGTGTTCTTGTCCTATTTTCTGTCCTTTAGGCTGTTTGTCATTGGACAAGACCTTATGTATGTAAGTGTTCAAACACAGGATGGTTCTTCTGGTTCTGTGCTGGAACTATCGAATAATCCCATTAGAAAAAAAAAAAAAAAAANAAAAAAAAAAAAAAAACAACCCAAAACAGTAAATCTCTTTTGCTTTAATTTAGCTGTAATGTCTTAAGATGTATTCTAATGGGTTGTGTGAGGATTGCCTCTCTGCAAACAACATCCCTCCTTTTCTTCCAGTTTGATGTAGCAATGCAGATGTAAGTTTCATTGTGGAAAAAGGCTGTGTGGGCGAACAAGAGACGTGGGCGACATGCTAGGAGAAAATTAATGTTCCTAAAATGAAAGTGAATCAATATATGGTTGCCTAAGGTGAGAAGGTGGAATTAGAATGAAAAAGAGACAGTGAGAGAGAGAGAGAGAGAGAGAGAGAGAGAGAGAGAGAGAGAGAGGAGGCAGCTGAAATTGAGTTCAGGCAAGATTAATGGTTGTTTAAAAAGGAACAGTATTCATCAGTAGTCAGCTTCAGGTGCAGAACGACGGGGTGTGTGTCAGAGTAAAGTCCACTAAGATTATATTTTTCCCTCTAACTTTTTCCTAAATATTCCCTTTCTACTACTTGAATAAATGACTGCCCAACCTAAATGCTGATTACTTGCAAATGAGGGTAAAGCTTGATCTGTTCTCTTCATTTTCACACACACACACACACACACACAAGTGATCCTACAGCACCATCTACAGATCCATGCAATTTTAGATGACCATAAAAACCCAACTCAACTAAAAAGGCATTCGTTAGAGCGCATACTTCTGCCAGGGTTGAACACAAATTTGGCTAATAAATTCCTTGCAATACCCCAGGTCTACAGCCTTGTGCTTTGCTCAAGGGCAAAGGCAGGAGAACTAACACAGAGGAGAACATGCACAGTAAGGACCAGGGCCAGCACAGCACTTTGAACATTCTCAGGACTGTGCCACCATGATACCCGTAAAGAGAAAAAAGTGAGTCTGGTAATGACTAAATCTGCTTAATTTGTCATGACAAATAGTAATTTTTAAATGTATTTGAATCCAGAAAACTGCACATATTGATAGTGTAATTACGAGATAAATATGCCTATTTTTTTTCATTATGGCTGGTGTATTAATTTTGAAGAAATTGGTAAGAATATCAAAAAAGGGGCACTATCTTGCAATGTGAAGAAATTATTTCTTTTTAATTCCTGGATCCGGATCAGTATCAGCATACAAAGGGTTCTTTCCTGGGCCATTCCCCACTCACTAGAATTAAAACTGATTAATAACCTTTTGAGTAATCCTGCCAACAAACAAACAAACAAGCAAAAACAGACTTGGTTGACTTGGTGAAGCTAAAAATAAATGGAAAAAACCAACCTGTAAGCCCATAACCCAGGGAACCCCAACAGGCGGTCCATGGGTCAGATCCGGCCCACGAGAGCCAAATATCTGGCCCGTGCTGACCCATTGGTGCTAACAACACCTGTCACATGACCAAACTGCTGCTGATGTTGGTCCAGAAAATTAAAATAACACCTACTATATTCAGAGAAGAAAGAGAGAGAGAGAGAGAGAGAGAGAGAGAGAGAGATGAATGCTACAGAGCTTAATAAAAAAGAACAAATAGATGAAATGAGGGAACAGAAACATTGGAAAAGGTACTAAAACAACAGCAAACTATAGTTAGTAAAAATTTAATACAATTAAATATAAAAAGAAATTTAATAGTGTGCAAAAATAGAAACAAATTATATTGTTTGCCACAAGAAAAGCCAATAATAATATTTGGTATTTATAGTCTGGTATTCTGGTGTATAGTCTGATGTTAACTAATGGCTAATTAAATGGTTGGTTTGGACTTATTTTGTTTCAAGAGTGTATTTTAAAAAAATAATAATAATAATGCTTGACATATTTTGGACCTTGGGGAAAACTAATTGGAGAACACTGCCATAACCCTTCAATTATAAATTCTGACAAGTGCACATTGTTATAGAAGTAATGCTTTATTTGTAATAAAAAAAAATGCAGGAACATATTCAGTTTATATTTATACAAAATGATGCTGCTCAAAGATCTTGTGTTATTACAAAACCATTTTTCCTAAAAAAAATGAGTGAATGTTCCCAATAAATAATCAGTAGGAGGAGTTAAACAGAATACAAGAAAAACCCTTGTGGTCCTAGTCTCACACACACACACACACACACACACACACACACACACACATATACATCACTTGCACTTATAAGTGAGCTGTTTGCGATGACAGTGAATCCATGCAGGAGCAGCAACAAGCCCGGTCAGGTAACCAATCATAGCACCCAGGCTACAGGAAACAGGCCAAACCTGCAGAAAGTGAGACAGGTAAGTGAGATTGTTTCCTGCCACAAAGTGAGACAAAACCACCCTGACACTGCAAGAGGAGAAAAACATCAAAAACTAATCACTCCCTCCGCATCAGATTTATCTACTTGTAATATTCATGGAGACAAATACTGTATAATAAAAAGTTAGACCCAATTCAACACTGTCTACTTCTAATCTGCAGCTCCTCTGATCACCTAGTAGTGCACGCCAAATGAAAATACCATTTATCTGATTCTTTTAGTCCAAAGTTTCAAAGGTTCTTGCACATAAAGAAATCAATGCCATTTTCTGGTTGGTTACTATGATCAATTATACAACCTGGGGAAATTAATTTGAATCTGCAGAGGCTGTTCAATTGTTTAACACTATTGAATAATTAATGGAAACAAATGGCTTCTTGTGAATGTAGGAAAACAAGTCTTGATATTTCCAACTGCATTATATACAACCAAGAAGAACTTAAAGGAGCAACCAACCCCGTGTGACGTGTGACTGCTGCAAACTTTATTAGCAGCACTAAACAGTGTTAGTATGGCTGGAATTGTGTCATAGCTATGGATCAGTAACCCAATATTCCCAAGGTGTTTTTACCATTTTGTGCACGTGGTTGTTCATTATTTGTGTTTCAGTAATATTTTCTCAGATGCACTGCTGAAACATAAAACTCCCACATTAGATGATTTGAGATTGGATGCTTTGAGATGCTTTGAGATTGGTGCTGACCTGCCATGGCCGGTCCCAGTCTAGCGGAATGGGGAAAGCTCCTACCCAGGCTCCAACGACCGTGCAGGCTACCGTAATCTGTAGACAAGAGTCCCATACAGACATCGCCCTGCAGCCAGAAACAGAGCAAAGCAAGAATATTAATAGACACATGATAAATGCATTAAATAGGAGAACAAAAAACAAAAAACAGAGAAACAGATATTTTTTACCCGTGTCGACTGAAAACTCGTATCCAGGCCTGGACATTGGGACCGAGGACACAGAGGCACCTTAGTGTGGTTAGAGAGGTGAGCAGCACAGCGAGGGAGAATGTCTCTAAAGCTGATCTAAAATATATATGAGAAATTAGACCCGGTCAAATTAATCCTAGTCATATTTCTATGCAGCAGAATGGAGATTTAATTGTGGAAGTGTTTCACAGAAGCAGAGCCTGTGTTACTGACTGCTGATTGGCTGTTTCATTTCACTGGAGTCTAAAAGCTTTTCGCAATTTTACCTTCCATTTAATCTGACTTTTGATTGTCACCTAAAAAGCTGCATTGTAAAAATAATTCAGACCTGTAGAGAAGCCTAGACTCCAAATCATCTTTGTAAAATCCAGTTTGTCTTTATGTATGGCTAAATCCAAATGTCCAGACCCTTGAGTCATGCCCTCAGCTCTCAGACTTTAACAGACATCAGTGTTTTGTTTTATGCCGCCACCCAGTGGCAGGTTACAATACTGCTACTGTCTAGCATGGAAAGCCTGTGTGTACTAGGTGTACTTGTACAGTTGAATGAAAACAAATATGGAAATTGTATTCAAATGATGTTTGACTGATACAAAGAGATTTGGAAATTATATTCAAATCATGTCTGTCTAACACAAATAATCTTATATGCAAATGTAGTAACACTCCAAATAGACATTTGCATTTACTGAAAAGTTCTTCCTCGCCTTGCTTAATGGGTTTACTTTCATTTATTCACATAAATGACACTAAATTATGGGCTGTCATGTCCGAAAGTCTGCAGGTCCAGAGCCTATTTTAAATAGAAGACTATGTTTATGTTGGAGCTGATTAACTCTTTTCAATCTTTCAGTTCACTAGTCTGTACATCACTAACACAAATCTTTGTAGTTGTATATATGCATATATATGCATGCATACATATCTACATTTGCAAGTATGAATGAGTATTTGCTCATTTGTGCCATACGAACCACAAATGAGCACAAATGGCTATTAATAGGTGTCCCATTGCCTAATTACATACAAGATTCATATATGAAGAACAGTTACAAGTCTGAGGAGCTGTGACTCCAGCAACAAGTACGTGCCCTCTTTCTTTCTTTTTCTCTCTTTCATGTACGTAATAATACACCCAAACCATGTAGCTTTTGTTTGACTGGTGACCAAGGAAATCAGTTTCACTATGTGCTTATTTGTTCTTTTTTTTGATGAGGATAGAAACAAATTGATTAGAAGTTATTGTACAGTTAACCCACTATTTATAAATTTAAGGAGTTGATGGGCACAAGAAATGTCAAAGTTTTGTTTAATTTGGTTAAGTTTATTAAAAAAAATGTGCATTTTTTGATTGTACAGAGTTTTGGTTTCTATGTTTTGTTTGCTGGTTGTCTGTTTGTGTATTTTTCATTCCTTATACCCCGGTGAGGGGTCAATAGGAAAATAAAAAGAATAAGAATAAGAATGCACACAAGTATGACGAGTGACACAAACTACTCACTCAATCAATGGCGCTCCATACAGAACCACCACAGTATGATAGAACAAGCAGGACATGAAGAAGTAGAGGCAGGAGCGAACCAGCCTAGACAGCTGCAGAAAGAAGAGTGAAAAGGGTTTGGGTAAATAAATAATCACCAAATAAAGTTTGAGCCTTTGAGGCTGCTGGTATGAATGATTGTCCTAAGCTAAAAAAAAAAAAAAAAAAAAANAAAAAAAAAAAAAAAAAAAGCTTAGTTCCTGGTGAAAGGTTCTTGGCTAGCTGAGGGCAGCTGGAAGTGCAGATCATTCATCTTGAAAGTTTAAAAGTTAGCACATTTCAAATAGATAATGCATTCAATTTTCTGATTAAATACAAATAAGAGTGACACAGCATATTTAAAGCATCACAAATGCTGAAAAAAAAAACCCAAAACTGACCACTTTGCTTTTTACAATTTAACCTGCAGTCAGGTTTTGGAGAGACCTTAATAACAACAAAACAGAAATTGGTTTCTTATTCAATTCATTATTTTCTCGGCTGATTGTTGTTACTCAATGTCATATTAAGAGCCTAAAGGCATTTTAAACCCGGTTTCCAATTTTGTTAAGTTTTTGATAAACAAAAGATTAATTGACTTTTTATAAGCTGTCCAGATAACATAAGACCAGATAAACTTGGGTCTAGATCAAAATCCACTGTGGTTAAACTTGACAAATTTAGACTAAATTCACAATGAAAGACCAAAAACTGTTTAGCCTGTATTTCAGATTTGTGAATCCTTTATTTTGGATTTGGAAAACTGAAAAGGACAAATTGAAAAATACTAATTGGAAACCACATATCCCAAAGATAAGGCTACGCCCACTGGTCCAATTGACAGACCGAGATCTCATGAAATGTGTCATGATAGACGGAGACCGTTCGGAAAAACGGTGTTGTGAAATAAAAAAGAGACTTGAAAAACGAGGCATTATTAAATAAAAATGTTATTATGGAATAAAAACAGTATCGTGAAATTAAAAAATTGACTTTAAAATGGGGTATTATGAAATAAAAGTATTGTTATGAAATAAGAATTCCCATAAATCATTATTATAATACTGATTATGGGATTATTTCATAATTTAATACTTTTGCATAGAGTTATTTATTTCATAATATCGTTTTATATATTTTTATATTTGGCCCTTTTAGCGTTCCATACTTAAGACTATGTAAATCCATGTCTGGATCTAAAAATATGCAGTTAGGCTAATTAATCCTGGCCTATATGTATTACCAACTTAAATAGTGATTTAAAGAGAGAATTTGAAGCTATAGAAGAGATCTTAACTTCAGTCCTAACATTGAATACAGAGGACAACATTAGTTTAGGCCGCTGTCAGCACCTTGTATCCCAGCGTATGCTTCTTGGTGGGCGGACTGATCCCGAGAAGCCAGAAAATGGCCACACTGACCGCGGACACCGCGCCGGACACCGCGTAGAGCCACAGCAGGTGCGTGCCATACACCGAAAAGCCCGGAACCAGCACGGCAGGTAGGACGGTCGCCAAGAACACTGAGGCAGCAATAATGGCGTGAGAGGACGCCATGGCTTTAATCTCGTGGTCCCACATGGCCATGAATGGAGATATAAGGACCGGATGAAACCAAAGCAAATTTTAAAAAGCCCTTAAAAATGATGTTTTAAGTACCGATGTACAAAGTGGGGTTATTCATTCCACATTTCTGCCATAAACACGGAGCGAAATTGAGGACAGTAAGAATAAGGAGGACAGCGGATTCCGTTTGACCTTCACAATAAAGGTCGAGAGTTACATCGAACTACAACAATATCCAGGTAGGTCAATTTTTAGAATCAAGAACCCATCTATATAAGTATGCTGAGTCTATTTAGCATCTTAGAACACTGTAAAACAAATTTTAATAGTGTTTACTGTTTATTCTCGTGTTGTCTCACTTTAGTTAAACGATAAATGGTGTAGTGCCCATCTTCAGACATATTTTGAAGGAGAAGTACATGTATACAACAACCGGAAGTAGTATTGCATCGCTAGCTTTCTAAACCATTCTATAAACCAATCACAGAAAGTCTTTCTCCGACAAATGGGAGTATTAGCCAATGAATACCGATATTGTTAGGACTTCTACCAATCAATGGCGCAGGTACGAAGCGGAAGACGGGGAAATGTACCGGAAGTTTATAAACGTTGACCCATTATTTGTTGACCGAGCTAACATTTAATAACTGATGTTCTTATTTTGTTTTGGAAAACTGTTTAAAGCTCTTGGTTAAGACGAGCAAAGGGGAGAAATGGTTTGTGAAAAATGTACGGATCAAACAATTTGTATGCTTTATAACTTCAAATCTTATGTTTACCTTACGTGCTTTTTTTGTTTTTGAGAATCCCTATTTTGGACAGTGGCTACGTATACAAGGCTAAGCTAATGCTAGCTACCTGTTGTGCCGTGAGATTTCCTTAATTGTTGTATTGATATATGGACATTAAATTAACACTTTTATTCCCCTATAATTTTACTATGTCTTTTTTCAGGTGAGAAGAAGCTCGGTAAAGTCATCACACCTGACACCTGGAAAGATGGGGCACGGAATACAACAGGTGATTTGATGACCTACAGCTAATTTTATTATATTCACTTAAACCTCATAACCTATTCCAGCTTTACTTTTCCTGTTTTTGTGAATTATGAATTTATACAGTAAAAGTTTATGTACAATTTATGGTTTCTTTTTGCTGTTCATTCTGCTTCACTGCAATGTAATGTAATAGAGACGACGACGTGTGCCATTTCTGCTTTCAGAGAGTGGCGGCCGTAAACTGAATGAGAACAAGCTCCTTACTTCAAAGAAAGCCAGGTGAGTCTTATGATACCGGTGATGTGACTCATCTGTTTGTTGCTAAGAGTATACCACATCTTTGTTACCAATGATAGAATAATGTACCTATGAGGGAGTAAGCTTTATCTACTCATTTTCACTGGCACATGACTGTTGATACTATAGAAGAAAACATGGTACTTTTTAAGAAATTGTTTTGGACATGTGAAAAGATGGATTGGTACCTTTGGTGTGAAGAAACACTAAAATTGCTTTACCTTGTTTGAAGACACTCCAGATTATCTAACAATAGAGCTTATACTTCTCTCTTTCAGGTTTGACCCATACAGCAAGTCTGGATTTGCGATATGCAGGATCTGCAAGAGCTCAGTTCATCAGTCTGGATCACACTACTGTCAGGGTTGTGCCTACAAGAAAGGTAGGAACAAAGGATGATGAAAACCAAATACAGCCAATCTTAGAATGCACAGCCTCATAAATTTGAACTAAAGCTGTATGAAATTGGGCCAGTTGAAGCTAAAATGGAGACATAGTCAATTTAAGTATTTGATTGGAACTGGAAAAATGATGAGTGTTGGGAGCAATTCAAAATTTTTGTTGCCACATGGTGACTGACAGGGATTAGAGTTGGCAGAAACAGAAAGAATCCATAGATTAATCTTTCCTGCCTCACTTCATGGCCACATTTACAGATAATTTAACAAACGTCAGAGTCCCCTAATCCCAATTTAACAGAGCTTTTGAGATTAGGAAAAACAGAGTAATTACAGCTTGAATGTGCCATCCAAAAAACCTGGAGGAACTTCATGTTGTATATGTGAACTACATATTTGGATTTCAGTAAAACAAACAACTTCCATTAAATTCAACACAATTCTGATTCTGACAAGACACAAGGACATCAGTTATGATGTCCTTGTGTCCAATTCACACACTCCAGGGGACAGAATAGTGTCAGTGTGTATTTAATATTTAAATGCTACAAGAAACACTTTCATTGTAAGCTTGACCCAAAATGTTCTAATGCAGCAGATGTGGATGGTGTGACTTTTTTCCTCTTCTCTTCCAACTGATCACTTTTGATTCTTTTTCTCTTTTGTTCCCTTTTTCTCTCATTTCAGGAATTTGCGCTATGTGTGGAAAGAAAGTTTTGGACACCAAAAACTACAAACAGACATCTGTGTGATTGGAACATTGTTTTCAGAGAGAAGAACAAGTGTGTGTGTGTGTCAGTGTCTGTTACTGTGTGTGTGTCAGTGTCACCCTGTCACAGTTTCAGTGTTTTCCCATTACCCTGTAATAGTTAGCTATAAAAATGTACAATCATTGTCCTCACCTCTGAGAGAGGAAGAAATTTGAGATGGCTTTTACCATGTTATTGTAGAAAGCTACAGAACTATTACACAGGCAAGCAGCACTTGATTTTCAAGCCAAGGCTACTAATATTTCCCTTCAATATCTGTAACTTTTCTTTTGCTTTGTTTTTTTAAAAATTGATTTATGTTTATATAACATGTAAAGTTGTTGTATTTTAGAGTGAATTAAAGCAGCAAGTATGACGCCATTTGACAGGATTGTTGTTGCGCCTCTCCCCTAAGGCGCAACGAGAATAATTTTAGCCTGTTACGTACAACACATCCATATTTGGCCTGTACACTTGTTCATAATTAGTTTAGTTTGATGTAATCATATTTGGAAATTACATGTTGTACCATCTGGTGTAACTCCCTGTGTCATCAGGGTTAGAGGTCATAGTTTGCAGTCTGAGAGGGTTAGTGACATCTCTTTCTTTGACATTTAAAAGGTCTTGCTTTCTCCCAGACCTTCAGCTACATGTGAGCCCATGTTTTATTTGTGGTATTGATTTATATTGTGCTTACAGCTCATAAATGGGATTACTCTTTAGCTAATGCTGTCAGGTTTGGCTGTAGCATATGTCAGTCAAGCCAGTTTATCAGGGTTAGCTGCTTAAATAAATGACCCAATGAAAAACTTACTTTGGCTACCAAAGTCGTACAGTATTTCTGCTCATTGGCTCCACTTATTAAGTATTGCAGGCCTTTCACAGACATAAATATATAGTTGTGGCTGAAAATATTGGTGCCTTTGCATTTTTTTCAAATAACACACCATTTCTTCCAGATAATTGTGAAATTAAAACATCTTTTGGTATTCACATATGTATTTCTTTGGTTTGCAGAGGAACAAAACAAAAAAGCTGAAAAAAAAATACTGAATCCTAATTTATTCCACACACAAATGCAAAAATGGCCTGGACAATATTTCTGGCACCTTTTTAGAAATTGCAAGAAATAATTGGATTTCAAGCAGGTGATTCACCTTGAACTTACCTGTGGCGAGTCACAGGTACCTGCAGTCTGGTAGTCACTCATTCAACTAGTTTAAATGGAGCAAAATACTTATTCTGCTGTTTTGTGACACTACATGTACTACACTGAGCATGGAGAAAAGAAAAAAAAGAATTGTCTGAGGAGGTCAGACAGAAGTTCATAGTCAAGCATGGACAATCTCAAGGCTACAAGTCCATCTCCAGTCCATCTCCATCTTGGTGTTGCTGTGTCCACCGTGTGCAATGTTATCAAGAAATTTAAGGCCCATGGTACTGTAGCCAACATCTCTGGAAGATGATGCAAGAGATAGTTTGACCAAAGATTGCAGAGAGGGATTGTTCGAATGGTGGAGAAAGAACCTCGGACAACTGCAAAACACATTCAAGCTGACCTTCAGGTACAAGATATAACTGTTTCAACTTGCACCATCCGTCACCAACTCAATGAAAGAGGGTTCTATGGAAGGAAACCCAGGAGAACCCCACTGCTGAGAGAGACACAAGAAAGCCTGGCTGGAGTTTGCCAAAACACACCTGTACAAGCCAAAATCCTTCTGGGAGAATGTTCTGTGGTCAGATGAGACCAAATTAGAGCTTTTTGGTAAATTGCATAAAGTCGATGTATGTTTACAGAAAATAAAATGAAGCCTTCAAAGAAAAGAACACTGTCCCAACATTCAAACATGGAGGAGGTTCACTGATGTTTTGGGATTGCTTTGCTGCCTCTGGTACTGGGTGCCTCGAATCTGTGCATGGCATCATGAAATCGGGAGATTACCAAGGTATTTTGGAGTGCAATGTTCCACCCAGTGACACAAAACTATGTCCCCGTTGAAGGTCATGGGTCCTCCAGCAGGACCCAAAACACATCAAAAAGCACCCAGGAATGCCAAAATGCTGGCCTGTTCTAAAATGGCAGCAATGAGTCTCAGTCCCATTGAACACCCATGGAGAGATCTGAAAACAGCAGCTGGAAGAAGGCACCTGTCAAATCTGAGAGAACTGGGGCAGTTATCAAAAGAAGAGTGGGCCAAACTGCCAGTAGAGAGGTGTAGGAATCTTATTGAAGTCTACAGGAAGCGCTTGACAGCAGATATTTTCTCCAAAGGCTGTGCTACCAGATATTAAATCTAGGGTGTCAATAATTTTGTCAAGACCATTTCTGTTTATTTTATGATTTAAAAGGATATGTTATGTTCTGAATCTAAAACAAATTTTCTGTACTATTAACAGTGAAATAAACAATTGTGGAGACCAAATACTTTTGTCAATTTCAACTTATTTTAGAAACAATTGCGATTTTGTGTGTGTGTGTGTGTGTGTGCGCAAGGCTGCCAATATTTTCAGCCAGGACTGTAGAACTCTTTAAAGGATCATATCGGCCATTTTACATGTTTGAGCCTAATACCTAATATATTCAATTTTCATATGTTACATTGCTGACAATCATTTCCCAAAGGATAAAACCATATTTCAGCTTTCCTGATATTTTGAAAAATCGCTTAATCTTTCAAACATTCAAGTGATACTCCCACCATAAAAATCGATGTTTCGCCTGCTAATAGTTACGCAGCCTTATGAAGTCACAGTTGTTTAAATTTTTCAATAAACGCAGGTCTTCTTTTGGGACTATATTCCCCGGTAGAGACATACATTCACTCTGTGCTTTTTATTGTGCTTAAATGCTAAAATTACCAAATTTTGGAAAAAACCTGAATACATGTCTTGTTCGTGATGGATTACCTATCCCAAGAATGTTTCAAGCATCAACAAACTGATTTTAATAGCGCACCAGAATGAACTGAAACCAATGGTGGTCTGGAAGGTAGGAAAAAAAAAATTAATTCACCGTCCCAGTAGTATGCTTTGGGAAATTATTGTCAGTAATGTTACGTGTATGAAAATTGAATATATTAGGCTCAAACATGCAAAATGGACTGTATGGTCCTTTAAATAATTCAGTCTTATACTATATTCTACAGTCAAACTAGAGCCCCTGCTGCTCCCCTGAGCTCAGTTCATACAACAGCTACAGATAAACATTCTGTTAAATCTTATAAACAAAGCACAAAGAAACTTTACCTTGTGTGTTCTTATAATCATATACAAAGAAATATTCATGAGATTTGTGACACAAATTATTTTATTTAAGTGAAGATCTCTTTCACTCTGAGCTACAAAGATGATCGCAACTGATCTGATTCATATCCAGTTCCTTTCACATATTACAAATAGTTTGTAAAGATTATACAGGACATGTATATAATTGACAAATTGCTAAATCTATTCAATTGGAGGATATTTGCAAAAAGTTAACTAATTAAATACAATAAAAATAAAACATCTTGGTGCCACTTTGCACTGTACCAATTACATTCACATCAGAAAAAAATAAGCTAAATGTATAAATGTATCATACTGTCAGAAAAGAACATCTCAGTCAAATAATGCCATTTAAGATTAAAGTATCTAGCAATCTGTTAATTGCTAGTAGAAGGCACCAACAGTGGGAGTTTCTGGCTTTCTGTCGTGTTCACAGTGATTTGAAGTGATGGATTTCAGTAGCATAAATCTTTCAGCTGAAGAAAATAAAGAAAAACCCACTGCTTCTCCTGTAAGGCTTCAGTGTATTGAGGTGAGGTTTCCTTTGATCTTATTTTTGAGTGAAACTTAAAGGACCATACTGGATTTTTTTTTTTTTTTTTTTNTTTTTTTTTTTTTTACTTTCCAGACTGCCACTGGTTTCAGTTCATTCTGGTATGCTATTAAAAGTGATTTCTAATTTTGTGTTTGTTTTGACGTCTTGTTGAAAGGTAACAATTTTATTTCTCTTTGGATTTTTTTAATTATTGATTTTAGGAAATGGAGCTGTTTTGTTTGTTTTGTTTTTGTGGTGTATTGTATATATTGTATGTATTGTGTGTATATTTGTATGTGCGTTGGACACCAGGAAGAATAGCCAATGCATAAGCTGGTGCTAATGGGGATCCTAATAAAGAAAGAAAGAAAATCAACTTGTTGATACTTGAAACATTCTTGGGATAGGTAATCCATCATCGCAAATAAGACATATATTCAGGTTTTTTTTTAGAAGTTACATAATTTTAGCGTTTAAGCGCAATAAAAAGTGTGGAGTGAATGTATGTCTCCACCAGGGAATATAGTCCCAAAAGAAGACCTGCGTTTATGGAAAAATTTAAACAACCATTACTTCATAAAGCTGCATAACTATTAGCAGGCAAAACATCAATTTTTAAGGTGGGTGTACTGCTAGAACATTTGATTTTTAAAGATTAAGAGATTTTGCAAAATATCAGGAAAGCTAAAATACAGTTTTATCCTTTGGGAAATGATTGTCAGGAACATAACATGTATGACAATTGAATATATTAGGCTCAAACATGCAAAGTGGCCGGTATGGTCCTTTAAACCAGATGGATCTGATGCTGGAGCGTTGCAGATTGCTTAAGAGTGGATGACACTTGTTAGGCACGGTGTGTAAGAGTGAGAAACTCCTCCTGGGTTTTAGGGTCTTCAAGGTAAACTCCCAGCATGGTGCTTGTCACTGTACGGCTGTTTATCTTCTGGATGCCTCGCATTACCATGCACATGTGCCTGCAAACCACACACACACATACACATGCATTCTTTTACCATGGTTCAAATTTGTACTTGGCAGGAGAAAATTTACAGCAGCTTTAAAAATTTGATGTACTCGAGTTTTAAGTGTATGTGTGTGTGTGTGTGTGTGTGTGTGTGTGTGTGTGTGTGTGTGTGTGTGTGTACATACTTACGCTGCTTCAATAACTACAGCTACGCCTCTTGGCTGCAGAGCCTCTAATATTGCCAAAGCAATTTGCTTGGTAAGACGCTCCTGAACTGAAAACATACAGTATGTCCAATTCAACAAAAAAACCCCACCAGATTCTATTCTAATTCTTATATGAAAATATGAAAATATGAACGAAAGTGCTGTGAGATACTTATTATGCCCTTCATGTCTAAAACGGTTACCTAGAGCAATCAATCCTATATGTTTAGTGTGCAGTTTATCTCTTGTAATGTCACCTACCTTGAAGCCTACGGCTGAAGATCTCCACAATCCTGGAGAAAACGACACAAACAAGGAGCTCTGTCATAATAATAACAATAATTCATTTTCAGAAACAAAGACTGACTCCAAGCTTCTAATTTAAGTAACAGGAAGGAAGGAAGGAAGAATAAGAAAAACTTTACTTTTTAGGAATCTTCAGAACTGTTGAGTTTTCTGTTTTGGTTTTTAAGGTTAGTCACAGCTTTTAAGGAATATTCCTGACTTTTCAACATTGTTCCTGCAACTTTCAGCCTGATCTCTTAATCCCACAAATTCTAGGTTCCTATTACTGAGGGTCATTCATGAGTTTTTGGATATATATTTCCAATGTCTTAACATTATTTTGGGATTATTCCTGACTTTTCAACATTACTCCTCACTCTTTGGGGATAGTTCTAATTCACCCTCTGTAAGCATTTATTGGTGAATCATTAACCTTGCAGAATTCTCTGGATTCATACAGAATTTAAAGGGGCATGGTACTAGTTTGTCTAAAACTGAGTGTCTGTCAGTCTGAGTTTGTATATTCAGATGTTGAAAGAATGATGGGAAAGGGAGAGGAGACAGGCAGAGAGACTGTGATAATAACTGGGGTGATTCCCACAGATCCGACTGGATTTTCTCATGGCTTGAGTTAGAGTTCTTTATGTGTGTGCGCTTGATTAGAGGGCTAGATTTTGGCCACTGGGCTTAGAGTCTAAGCCTCCAGGTCAATGCACTAAGATAACAGAAGAACGCAGCCGCCTGGCACTAACACCAGAAACATATATAGCCATAACACAGGGATGTGAGTGGCTTCAGAGAGAGCATGAGTGTGTGGTGTTTGTGTGTTTGTGTATGTGTGTGTGAGTGAGAGAGAGAGATACCTTGCCAGTTTGCTCAGTCCCACCACTTTTTTGTTGGGAATATACCCAATATGAACCTGGGGACAACATAATCAGTGCAAAAGCTGGTAAATATTAACATTTTAATGCAAGATTTACACACACACACACTGATACATTCTTACCTTGCCAAAAAAGGGCACCAGGTGATGTTCACACAGGGAAAACATGTCTATATCCTTCACTATCACCATCTCTTCATAGTCTTCATCAAATATGGCATCATTTAAAATGTCTGTAGGAACAGGAAAACACATACACACATACATGCACACGCATGCACACACACACACATTTAAAAACATTACTGAAATTGTTAAAGGACCATACTACCATTTTGCATGTTTGAGCCTAATATATTAAATTTTCATATGTTGCTGACCACCATTTCCCAAAGCATAAAACCCTATTTCAGATTTCCTGATATTTTGCAAAATCACTTAATCTTTCAAAATCAAATATTCAAGCGATACACCTACCTTANTTTCCTGATATTTTGCAAAATCACTTAATCTTTCAAAATCAAATATTCAAGCGATACACCTACCTTAAAAATTTATGTTTCGCCTACTAATAGTTACACAGCCTTATGAAGTCACGGTCGTTTAAATTTTTCCAGAAACGCAGGCCTTCTTTTGGGACTATTCCCTGGCAGAGACATACATTCATTCTGCGCTTTTTATTCTTAAACGTTAAAATTATGTAACTTCGGGAGAAAAAAAACCCTGAATATACATCTTGTTCGCAATGATGGATTACCTATTCCAAGAACGTTTCAAGTANAAAAAAAACCCTGAATATACATCTTGTTCGCAATGATGGATTACCTATTCCAAGAACGTTTCAAGTATCAACAAATTGATTTTAATAGCGTAGCAGAATGAACTGAAACCAGTGGCGGTCTGGAAGGCAGGAAAAACATTTTTAATTCTCTGTTTCCAGTAGTTTTGGGAAATGATTGTCAGTAACGTTAAGTGTATGAAAACTGACTAGATTAGGCTCAAACATGCAAAATGGATGGTATGGTACTTTAAAGTGGCTTAAGACGCATCAAAGCTCACTCTGATGTAGCTTACATCATTTGTAACGTTTTTATTTGACATAACCTAAACAGGTAATTTAAAAGCGGTAAAGCAGTGTAAGATACACGAGCATCTTCCTGACGGTACCGGTTGCGCTCACCGTAAATGGTTTCGTGGTAACCCTTGGTGAGGAACTGCATGGCTTTGGCGGCGCGCAGCGGCGTGCGCTGCAGCCCCTGCCGGTCCTCGTCGTCCCCGAGCTCCCGCAGAATGCTTCTGTAAGCGGCTTCCAGCGCCGGTAATCGGGACTCATCCTCTGACTCTTTGCGGGACGTCTCGTTGTCGCGGTGCACCGCAGACCTCTTGGTGTCAATGATGAGGCCGGTGTTGATGGGGAACTCCTCCACCACGTCGGTTACTTTTCCGTCGCAGTGTTCGTTCATTCTTTGCTTGGTGTTTTGAGTCTGCAAGAGGCGAGAGGAGAATGAGAGACAAGCTGAAGTTGTGTTGATCCAGTAGGTCTTGTGTCTAGTTCCCGGTGCTCACTGTGTTTATAGGCTAATGTATGCATCACTCACCGAATCCCAGTCGAAACATTTAGTTTCGTCATCAGTGTTAAAGGTCATTAAAGATTAGCCCCCACGCTCACCATCATGAGGAGACTGTCAGCCACGCAACAGAATATTTTGTACCGATGCAGGCAGTGAGCCAGATCGGAAGGAAGGCCCGCCCAAAGCCAGGTGATTGACAGCTTGGCCACAGAAATAAAAATAAATATATACGGAAATAAATACGGAAATAAATGCAGAAATAAATATAAAAATAAATAAATAGAAATATTTTTTAAAAATGAGGAAATTAATACAGAAATTTAAATGGGGAAAAATGAATAAATATATATAAAAACATATATAAATAAATGAATACAAAAATAAATGAATAAATTTATACAGAAATAAATGAACAAATAAATGTGAAAGTAAATAAGCATGCTTTTTAATTTGTCTTTATATTTCCACATTTAATTATTTACTCTTTTATATACTTCTCTTTATATTTTCACATTTATATATTCTTTTATTTATTCCACTTTATATTTCCACATTTTTATATTATTTTATTTATTCCTCTTTATATTTCCACATTTATTTATTCTTTTATTTATTTCTTTTTAATTTTGGTACAATGGGTATTCCATTATTCCATAGTTTACAATTGTCTTGCTTCATTTATTAACTGACAATTAACTGATCACAGGTTGTTCCAGGTGACTGGGGAAGTACTGCCACTTCATCTTTGGCAAGACCTCACTTACACGAAAATGACATTATTCGCTCACCTAAATAAGCCAGTCATACTCTGTATCTTGTGCCAATTATTATTTCAAAACTTATAACTAGCAGGCCTGTCGTCAACTTATCTCTATAAGATTAAGCATTATTCCTCATTATTGAGCCTCTTGGAGCAGGGAAGAGCAGCTTCTTATCTCAAGGTTACTGTACTTATATTTCTGTTGACCCATAGAGCTAGATCCTTTTGAGAGAGGGGTTTTGTTAGAAATTGCGTGTCAAAAACAGCTGTACAGAGCCTAAAGGGTCATGAGAAAAAAAAAAACTGATAGTATCTCGTGCGCACTAGATACTATCTGGTAAGCATGACATACATACTATCTCGTACGCACGAGATACCATTTCCTGTAATATCTGCTGCTCACGAGACAGCATCTCGTGACCACGAGAAACTATTTCCGGTTTACCCCTGACCTGAAAAAACAAAGTTGACATTACACAAGTGGACTAAGTTATGTTTTCACCTGGGACTCCCGTATAAGGCATTACTGCTTTGTTTGCATTTCACCATCCTATTATATCTGTACGATATTTGAAGCGGATTTTGAAGCGGTGAGGCCAAAGGCAGAGTTAATAGCGTATTATTTAACTTATCCTCCTTTAATTGATTGATAACAATGTCCGATATTTCGGGATCTCAAAAAGGCAAATATATCTTGGTCTGCTGCCAGTGTGTCTGTGTAAATCGGACATAGTATGTTTTATATATATTACACATAGTAAGTGAAAGTGAGATGGCAACGATGTTTACAGTTAAAACGGAAAAAACACAATAAATATTTAAAAATCAAGTACAATCCCACTAAAAAGCCAACAACGCTTTGTGATAAGAACGAGGACTCTGGTTCTTTCTATGGGGGAGAGCACCTGTGATAAAATGAAGGAAGGATAAATTCAGGAATTAACATTTATTGTGCGTCCAGAGACAGACAGTAGCAGCCTAAGAGAGGTCAAAAAAGTTCTTAAATCTAAAACCAGTTCATATTTAATAATACAGAATAAGTCCTCAGACTGCATTCAGATGCGCTTCCCCTCACTGCCGGTGCTCGGCCATCCACTGCTCCGTCCAACTAATCCATGACTTCAGGTTTTTGCTCCAACCAAGCAGGAGCACACCTGATACAACAACTCAGCTGGGAANCCGTGACTTCAGGTTTTTGCTCCAACCAAGCAGGAGCACACCTGATACAACAACTCAGCTGGGAAGACAGTTAATTGCATGAATTGTATCAGGTGTGCTCCTGCTTGGTTGGAGCAAAAACCTGAAGTCACACTGGCCCTTTCACGGATCAGTTGGACACCCCTGGTCTATAATGTCAGGTAGGCCTCAGTCCTCCGGCACATCTCCCGTCCGCTGCTCCGTCAGGTATCCCGGTCCGTCCACTGATCAGCCTGCACGCCTCAGTCCGTTAGCTCACTCTATTTTCTGTCTGCCCTGCCGCCTGATCCCCTCTTGTTCGTTTGCTTGTCGTTGTGTGGACATCTATCTGACAGGCCCTCCTGCAGCGGGTCCTATCAGTGTCTAACACAGCTGAGCCCAATCATCTAATCAGTGTTGTGGAACAAAGGGAAGGTTAATGTCCGTGTGACACTAACCAACACATGCAAAAACCAAAATCAAAACAAAACAAAAATACATGACTAAGCACAATAATCACGCAAAAATAAGATTAACATACAAGACACACCAAAACTATTCAATTTGTTTACCTGACATATGTGCCATCAAGTCAGAACTTTTACCGGAAATGGTTTCTCATGCTCATCAGTATCTCGTGCACGAGACAGTATGTCCTGCTCAGATACTATCTGGTGCTCATGAGATACTATAATTTTTTTTTTCTCATGACCCTTTGGGTGTTCCGTAGAGCTGACCAAATTAGGCACACTTTTTATTTTTAATGCTGATCATAGCCAGTACTCAGGCCTTGCCTCTTCACCTGATTCTCATGCTGCGATCAGATATATTTCTGTAAAAATAAATCTGATCGCTGACTTAGGTTTAGACTTAGGCTTACCTTAAGGCTGTTTAGAAAAAAATTCTCTCCTGGTGTGTACTGTTCTCTTTTGAAGAAATTAAAAACTTACAAAATGTTGATTAAAAAAAAAAATAAATAAATGACTTCTTCAGTTAAATGAGAGTACAAAATACACAAAATTGAAAGCAGAGAACTAAACAGACTCCCTTAATTTCCTTCATGAAGAATTTTGTTTCTAAGTATAAAAGAATCAGGGTTTCCCTGTAGTCTCTTAGGTCTTAAAAATTTAGTCTCTGTGGAGTGAGCCGAATTCTTCCTCTGCTTGTGAAAAAGTTCTAAAGTCATCTTACAAAGATGTAAGTAATTTAGCTCCCCACAGAGGGGCCGAATTCTCAGAATAGAGCAATACGTCCCAATTTATAAGATTTTACATAGGCTTATTCTGGGTGTAGCTCTTTGGATTTAATGTTTGTGATTGGTTATTGGTCTATGCTTTTGTCTTATAGGCTTATTTCATCATGAATAATTATAACACTTCTTCCATCGTCATGCTTACATCTCAATCTAGGCAGGACTGTGTGAATCCCCCCTTTTCTCTTTTTTTTTCAAGCTTAAATGAGTGCAGGCTGTCTTCTGTCTTACACGTGACACATCAGATCTCTGTTAAATACTGCACTGGGAGCTGTCTACAAGTTACTTAAAACCAGTGAATAATATGTTTCAAACAATATCAGTCAACTTCATGTAACCAAAACAATTTTTAAACAATATTGAAAGATAAACATTCTTCAACCATAATAATGACAACACTTAGAAGAAACTGGAATTTTCCCACAACACTACACCTGCTACCAAAGACAGATTCTGCTGTCTGCTTCTCCATACTTTCATGATTAATGAGTTCAAACTTTGTAATCTGTCTAATTCAGTTCTTATCTCTTCATTGACACACACACACACACACACACACACACACACACACACACACACACACACACACACACACAGGCCCTGTTACCTGCTTGTTGACACAGAGCTGAACAGGATCTTTAAAATTTAAATCTCCTCATTTCTTCTTCCATTTTGTATACATTGTAGAATACATTCAGGAAAGAATATATATATTCTTAAAAGTATTCAACAAGCACATGATTCAAAAGTAACGTATAGACTTGTATAAAGAAGCATAATATCTTCAGTAAATATTTTGCAGATAATTAATGAGCATTGTATATAATGTAAATCAATCTTTTAGCATTTTCAAACTTAAATGTGTATAAGGTGCAACAGTTTTATTCATTTATTTATTTATTTATTTATTTACATGAACCTGAAGTCTCTGGGTGTGACTTTGTCCATAGAGAGGCGCTGTTCCTATCCTGAGAAAGGTCTTCTGACCTTTGCCCTTCGATGCCTCTTACCATATATTGTTCCTTTAGTAAATCTCTCTTCATTATGCATTTACACCTTTGTCTTTTGATAAACAAACTTCTTAGTGGCATCAAGAATAGGATAGAATCGAGAAACTTAAACATGAAGGGCAGCAAATCATATAAACTAATGGTAAATAAATAAATAGTAATTGCAAAATGCAGATATAAAAGGTGCTGTATTTATTCATAACTTAAATCTTCTTTTGTCTCAACACACACACACACACACACACACACACACACACACACTCACTCTGCTACAATGTTGATGATTGTGTGATTATATTGCAGTTTCATCAAAGTCAGTTTTTTGGGTTGTCCAAAAAAAATAAATAAATAAATAAATAAAATAATAAAATAAATAATAAACAATAATAAAATAAAAAATCTGCAACACATATGACCTTATTATCTAAGGTCAAGCTTGTTCCAGCTAAAATCTGATACTTGGAAAAATCTAAAAATCAGGGGCCAAATCAGGCTAATATGGTGGGTGCTGATCTAGTTCAATGCCACATACATAGATAGCAGCAAGCAAGTCACTGTCACTGTAGGTTGGCCTAAATTCTCCATCTTGTATAACTCACAGAGCCTTGGGTAACTTGTTTTTTTTATACATGCTGAGGTCATGTGGATGCAGCTAACGTGCAAAAACATCCAAAGGAAAAAAAACAACATTGCAGCCCTTGCTCAGCAGAGGTGAGAGAAAAATGAGAGACAAGCTGAAGTTGTGTTACTCACTGTCTTTTGTCTCAGGCTCAGAACTTATCAATCAACCCTTGTATGACATTACATCTCAGCTTGAGTGAACCCTTACTAAGAGTTTAAATGAAAACAATAGCGTGCATCTTTACACCTATGCATGTATGAGGTGTGTTTTTCAGCATGATGTCTGCAGAGTGTTAGTGCGTCATGTCAGTCGCTCACATCCACATCATGCAACCCCACTGAGCTTACTGCATTAACTCAACGTGATGATGTTATCAGGTCGGTCCAGACTTCATCTGTTTGGTAACATGCTGTGCAGCAGTAGTCTTTCCATTAAGCAAGTTATTGCTTAGGGCAGCGAGTGGGAGTGGGGCGACTATGATATAATTATTTTCATAAACATTTTTGACCGTTTTTGTTTGACATTCTTTAGACATTTGCTTGTTTGACCTTTTTTCTGGTTGACCCATTTTCATCCTTTTACCATCTCTTTTGCTTTTTCTTTTATTTGACCTTTGCATCTTTAGTATTTGTTCCAATGCAATCACCGATTTATTTGTGACACCTTGACTTCATTGTCTCCCCCAATTTGTCACTTCTTACTCGTGTGTTTTGTGTGTATCCAGGAGCCCAGTGGGCGGGGCTAAGGCACCAATATGCTCGTTTACTAATCAATAAGTGGGTGTCTTTTTTTTCCCTCTCTCTTCCCTCTGCTAGTCTACTCATGCACTACCAGATGGTGGCGGTAATGCACCAAACAGCTGGTTTGCCAATCGCCAATAATTCAACAGAAGAAGAAGTTGGTCTTTTGTTTACGTGAGTGTGAACGTCACTTCCTGTTTGGCCTAATCTGTGGCGGGAGTTTCCAGCATGGCGGTGCAGCCGAAGCAGAACCTGTNCTTCCTGTTTGGCCTAATCTGTGGCGGGAGTTTCCAGCATGGCGGTGCAGCCGAAGCAGAACCTGTCCATGGACAGTGCGGCCGAATATGGCTTTCTGAACTTGTTCTTCTCCATGCCGGAGAAACCCGACACTACTTTCAGAATATTTGACCGTAACGACTACTACACTGTTCACGGGAAAGACGCCATATTCGCGGCGAAGGAAGTTTTCAAGACAAACGGGGTCATCAAATATCTGGGCACAGGTATGAACCTCTGTTAGCTAAACAAGTTGTTAGCTAATGCTTGCAAACAAATGTGTATTTTCTTAAGCAAACGTAGTGGCTAGTTGTAGTTTGGTAAAGAGAAGCAGCGGCGTATAAAAACTAGCCGTAGCTAGCCACAATGCATCTACGAGCTATACGGAGTTTGGCGAAACTACACATGCATACACAGTTTCTGTAATATTCATGCAAGCGTATTGGTCTGCAGGCAGTCGTAAGCTGGAGAGTGTGGTCCTGAGCAAGCTGAACTTTGAGGCCTTTGTGAAAGATCTGCTGCTGGTGAAACAGTACAGAGTGGAAGTGTACAGGAACCAAAGCAAAAGCAGCAAGGAGCATGACTGGAAGATCGAGTACAAGGTGCTTTCTCCATCACTGATTGTGTCTGTGTATGAGTTTTACTACAAAACACTTTGCTCGTGAACTACACATCCAAGTTTGGATTCGTAGACCAGAATTTGTTTTTCCTGTTAAAATCTGAAAACAGCAGTGGTCCTCAAACTGTGGCATGTTGACCACCAGTGGTACTTGAAGCCTGCCCTGCTCATATGCCAGATGACTTTGTAAATTTCTGCAGAGAAACAAAACAGTTGAAATCTATGTAAATTCCATGATTGTGTCAAATTATTCACAATCCAAATAGTTTCATTAAGAAACTCTACATGAATACCCTTGTTCTGGAATTAGTGGTTCAGTAATCACTGCACTCCAATTCTGCATTGCAAATTGATGCTGCAGACACACGTTCCTGTTAGATTTAAAAAAATTTTACATGCTCATATTTGTATTTTGTGGTTATTTAATTGTTTTATTTGCTTTATTCCAATGGTTGTGACCTGTGGATTTGAATCAGATCTTGTAAAACAGATCTTGATCTCAAGTCTTTGTTTCTGTTCCTGTTCGCTATCTTGTCTGCCTCCTCCAAACTCAGGCATCCCCAGGAAACTTGACTCAGTTTGAGGAGATTTTGTTTGGTGGTGGAGGAGCTGGAGGAGAGGGCTGTGCAGGAGTTGTAGCTGTGCGGTCTGCTACAGGCGCTGATGGACAGCGTGTGGTGGGAGTGGGCTATGTGGATGCAGCCCAGAGGAAGATGGGAGTGTGTGAGTTTCCCGACAACGAGATCTTCTCCAACCTGGAGTCCCTGCTGGTCCAAATCAGCCCTAAAGAGTGTCTCTTATCGCAGGGTGATGGCAACACAGACAGCACTAAACTACGAGAGGTGTGTGTGTGTGTGTGTGTGGCAGGGTTACAGCAAACATCTACATATCAGTCACTCCAAACTGTAAGATAAGCATTTGTGGTTATGTATCTGGGCAAGTCCCAGAATAGGCTAAAATCTGAACTTCTATTATCAAAATTTAACAGTTTAAAAAGGCTTGAATGCAGAGATGAATGTAACATTTTACTGTAAAAATTAAGTTTAGGAAGTCTTGATGTTGCTTTTTGTTGATGCACTTCTCATGCCAAATGATTTATCTATATTACTGCTTGTTTTTTTTTTTTTTTTCCCCNTTTTTTTTTTTTTTTTCCCACTGATTAAATTGGTATTATGTATCAGCAAATATCTTAAAAGTCTTTATCTTGCTAAAACGTGCAGGCATCCTGTAAAAGCATATAACCTCTTTAAGTTTGTCATTGCGTCTGCTATGGTGTGACTATAATGTGATTATTGTGTGTGTGTCAGGTGGTACAGCGTGGTGGCATGCTGGTCTCTGACAGGAAGAGAGCTGAGTTCAGTAGTAAAGACATAATCCAGGATCTGAACCGGCTGCTGAGGGCCAACAGAGGAGAAACCGTGGCCAGCAACATACTACCTGAGCTCGACAAACAGGTAAAGACAAGAACTCATGTAATAAATCCTGGTTGGCAGCGAGCTATACGCCATCCAAATCTGCATATCAGATGCATCAGATTGAAAGATTCAACAGAAAATTGACCAGAATCTCAACTGCAGAGTGGAAGTGAAGGTTTTTGTGTGTGTGTGTGTGTTTTCATTTGTTTGTTTCCAGGTGGCTATGTCATGCCTGGCTGCAGTGGTTCGTTTTCTGGAACTGCTTTCTGACGAGTCCAGCTTCAACTCCTTCAGTCTGACCGCTCTGGACCTCAGTCAGTACATGAGGCTGGATAACGCCGCCGTGCGAGCGCTTAACCTCTTCCAGGTCAGAGCCTTCAGGTCTCACAGCTAGATCGGGTTCACAATAACCACAGAAAGAAGCAAATATTAAGATGTGGACTGAATCCAGTCATCTGGGTGGGGAAATGTTGAACAGAGTTTCGAGACACAAAAGAAGAAAGGCGTTTAAGCATCAGGAACACATGCTGCAGCTCCACCAAAGCTGCACAATCCTTTACGATGAATGTTTTTTAATCATAAAAAATATTTATAAATCCAGATCTGCCCCACGTACACGTGTATACTTGTTTAAACTGGTCAGAAAATGCAGCTTAGCAGCCTTGCTATTGCTGATTGTTTTGTAGATGTATTTGTGATATAATAGTGAAGCACATGAGTCTGTTTTGTTTGTTTGGAGGAAAATTTCCAGATGCGTTGCGGTATTTTAATCTCACGTTGCGTCCTCCAGGGTTCACCTGACGACACCAGCGGAGCTCTTTCATTGGCCAGTCTTTTGAACAAATGCCGTACCCCGCAGGGTCAACGGCTGGTCAACCAGNGCTCTTTCATTGGCCAGTCTTTTGAACAAATGCCGTACCCCGCAGGGTCAACGGCTGGTCAACCAGTGGATCAAACAGCCGCTTATGGACAAAACCAAAATAGAGGAGAGGTAATAATACAAAGATGAAAATACTGTCGATATTATGAGTGTATGTTTCTTCCTGCCATCTCTCAGTGTGTGGTCCTGTGCAGGATTTTATTACACACTGGATCGGTTTTGTATTCCATGGATTCCCCTAATCTTGCAATCTTCAGGTGATAAATCCACCTTAAAATTCAGTGTTTCTCCTGCTAACATTTACGCATGATTATGGAGGGCATGGTCCTTTTACTTTTTCCAATAAATGCTGTCATCTCCTGGGACTATATTCTCTGGCAGAAAAGTTATTTTCTTCCATGTAGCTTCATGTTAAATCGGTAAAATTAAATAACTTCGACAAAGAATAACAGTTTGCAGTGATGGAATACCTATCAACACCTTTCAGTTCTCTACAAATTGATTTATTAGCATACTAGAATGAACTGAAACCAACAGCATTCTGGAATGTAGGAAAAACAATTGTAAAATTTAGCATGTAAAGACTATGTTTCGCACAATGATTGTCAGTATTGTAACTTGTATGCAGGTTGTATATGTTGGGCTCCAAAAATGCAAAATCACTGGTATGATCCTTTAAGGACCATATGTGTGTGGTGTTTTTTTAGGATAGGTTCACTGGCGAGTTCTTTCATGGTTTCATGTTACTCTTTTTTCAATTCTTAAAAGTAGTTGAGCAGTTGTTTTTGTGTGGGTGCATGTGCGTGCGTACATGCGTGTGCGTGTGTGTGTGTGTGTAGGCTGGACCTGGTGGAGAGTTTTGTGTGTGACTCTGAGCTCAGGCAGACATGTCAGGAGGATTTACTGAGGCGGTTCCCTGATCTTCATCGCCTGGCCAAGAAGTTTCACCGCCACACGGCAACGCTGCAGGACTGTTACCGCGTCTACCAGGCCGTCAGCCACATCCCTGCACTCATCACAGCCCTGGAGAGATACTCAGGTACACACACACACACACACATCACACTTTTTGCTTTCATATCATTAGAAGGTTTGAATATTCTTTCACATCTTTCTTTACATATCTCTTTAGATAATGTCAGATTGGTTTTGCCAGAGATAAAAGATTTGTCAATTGACAGCAACATTTTGTGATATTTTATCTCATGTTGAATGTCAAACTGACCTTCTTGCCAAGCTACATACATGACTTAAGTTATAGTGTCTTGTAAAATGATATGTGTGTGTTTGTGTGTTGCAGGAAGTTACCAGGTACTGTTGGAGGCTGTGTTCATCTCCCCTCTCAGAGACCAGCAGACTGACTTCACCAAGTTCCAGGAGATGATAGAGACCACCCTGGACATGAAACAGGTGGTACATTTATGTTAGCTAAAGGACCATACCACCCATTTTGCATGTTTGAGCTTAATATATTAAATTTTCATACACGTAACGTTACTGACAATTATTTCCCAAAGCATACTACTGGAACGNTAATATATTAAATTTTCATACACGTAACGTTACTGACAATTATTTCCCAAAGCATACTACTGGAACGATGAATTAAAAGTGTTTTTCCTACCTTCCACATGCCATTGGTTTCAGTTCATTCTGGTACACTATTAAAATCAATTTGTTGATACTTTAAACATTCTTGGGATAGGTAATCCATCACCATGGACAACTTGTATATTCAGGTTTTTTTTTTTTTTTTTTTTNTTTTTTTTTTTTTTTTTTTAGAAGTTACGTAATTTTAGCGTTTAAGTGCAATAAAAAGCGCAGAGCGTATGTCTCCACTGAGGATTATGGTCCCATAGTGCCTTTATCAAAAAAGTTAAACAACCCTGACTTAATTTTGCATAACTATTAGCAGGCAAAACATTGATTTTTAAGGTGGGTGTATCGCTTGAATATTTGATTTTGAAAGAATTAAGAGATTTTGCAAAACATCAGGAAAGCTGAAATACAGTTTTATCCTTTGGGAAATGACTGTCAGTAATGTAACGTATGAAAATTAACTATATTAGGCTCAAACGTGCAAAATGGCCGGTATGGTCCTTTAACTCTTAGAAATTCATTCTGGAAAGTTCTTCCACACGTCTATAGGATTGAATAATAGCATTGGTATGTGTGTGTAGGTGGACCACCATGAGTTCCTGGTGAAGCCCTCGTTTGACCCGGTGTTGACGGAGCTGAGAGAAAACATGGACTCCCTGGAAAAAAGCATGCAGGCAGTGCTGAACAGTGCTGCACGAGAACTCGGTGATTACACACACACACACACACATCAAAGGACAGAATTCTCTCAATCTGACACCTTGGTGACTTGAATATGTATTATGAGTTGATCAGACAGATAAGAGGAGCAGTGTGTGTGTTCTGCATGCATCAGCTGTTTGGTTTTCTAATAAGTGGTGACACGTGCAAAAGGAAGTAAAGATCAAATCAGGTTCTTTTATGTCACGTGAAAATCATACGGAAATTTAAGGTCAGCAGTCGTGAGCTTTTATCAAAGATGTGTAGTTTCATTAACCAAAATAATATGTGGGTAAATTCTGAATTTTGATTGGTGCTGACAGTAGTGACTTTGTCTGGATGCTGACTCAGGTCTGGATGCTGGTAAGACGGTGAAGCTGGAGTCAAACGCCATGCTGGGCTTTTACCTGCGAGTCACCTGCAAGGAGGAGAAGAGCCTGAGAAACAACAAGAAATTCACCACGCTGGACGTCCAGAAGAACGGCGTCCGCTTTACAAACAGGTCTGTCTCACCGCGTCTCACACTCGCCGCCAACCCAGGATAGACCTTCATCTTCTGCCAGTCGATAACGTGGCTTCACGTGCACTTTCCCGTGTCCGCAGCAAGCTGAGCTCGCTGAACGAGGAGTATGTCAAGAGCAGGGAGGAGTATGAGGAGGCTCAGAACGCCATCGTCAAAGAGATCATCAACATTGCCTCCGGTGAGGAATTTCCTCGCGGTTTCTACAGCCGCCTGAGCTGTGACCCGAGTGGCTGGAGTTGTCGTTCGCGGGTTCCGTTTGTGTCGGGCGATACGTCAAAACAGAGAGGCAGCGCAGAGAGAGAGAGAGATCATGTGCAGCCACTCTCTCTCCATCTTGTCTCTTTTCATCTCTGGCTGTAGCTTTAGGTTTGCTAGCTAGGAGGCTAACTCAATAAGGCGCTCACATGCATGATATAATGAAATATGTGGATTTTGTCACGTGACTTTTAGGAAATGATTTCACTCAGTTTGTGCAGGTGTCGGTGAAATTTAGGCCATGAACTAAGGAAGAAATGATTTGTTAAACTACCAAAACTTGACCCCATTGTGTATTTACAACCAAATATTAGTGACATACTCCAAGAATCATGTCTGTCCGCCATCAGCCAATCAGAATAACTGTCTGTTGCTTTCAGTTTTAACCTGACCTCCTCCTCCCCACCAGGCTACGTGGACCCCCTCCAGGCACTGAGCGACGTCATAGCTCAGCTGGACGCCATGGTGAGCTTCGCCACGGCGTCCGTCTCCGCCCCTGTGCCCTACGTTCGGCCTCACCTCCTGGACGACGGCTGCAGGCGACTGGAGCTTCAGCAGGCGCGGCACCCCTGCATGGAGACGGACGTAAACATCGCCTTCATCCCCAACGACATCCGTTTCATCCAGGGAGAGAAGAGCTTCTATATTATAACAGGTGAATGTGAAATCCACGCCGCCCCTACAGTGGTGATGTATGAAATATGTAAATGTTCAAGAAAGATTTTGACAGTTTTATTTGATCATTCAGCCTGGTGAGAATGAAGTGTGTTTGATGCAAGCATGAATATTTCAGTTGTGATCTGTAAATAGATTTTCTCCAGCTGTCCTCTCTTCTGTCTCCAGGTCCAAATATGGGCGGTAAGTCGACCTTTATCCGTCAGGTGGGTGTGATCGCTCTGATGGCTCAGATTGGTTGCTTTGTGCCGTGTGAGAAGGCGGAGCTTAGCGTAATTGACAGCGTGATGGCCAGAGTGGGAGCGGGAGACAGTCAGGTGAAAGGCGTGTCCACCTTTATGGCCGAGATGCTGGAGACGGCCGCCATTCTGCGGTAGGAGCNGGTGAAAGGCGTGTCCACCTTTATGGCCGAGATGCTGGAGACGGCCGCCATTCTGCGGTAGGAGCACACACACAATTTATTTTTTATGATAAAACTGGCCTGACAATGAGTTGCCATTTTCCCTCATCTTAATATGCATACACACTCTCTCCCCAGGTCGGCCACAGAGAACTCGCTCATCATAATCGACGAGTTGGGGCGAGGCACGTCCACGTACGATGGCTTTGGTCTGGCCTGGGCCATCAGCGAACACATCGCCGCTAAGATCGGCTGCTTCTGCCTGTTTGCCACTCACTTCCATGAGCTGACAGCGCTGTCCGCACAGCAGCCCGCCGTCCACAACCTGCACGTCACAGCGCTGACCTCCCACGACACACTCACCATGCTGTACAGAGTCAAACCAGGTCACAACACACACGTTTTCACGAGCATTTTTTCTGTTTAAACTGAAAGACAGATTTATTTATCGCCAAAAAGCTCTGAACTTATGAGTCCTAATTGTGTGATTAGGTGTGTGTGACCAAAGTTTTGGGATCCATGTCGCCGAGTTAGCTAGTTTCCCACCATCTGTGGTTGCCATGGCAAAGGAGAAGGCTGAGGAACTGGAGGAGTTTCAGGAACCTGCAGGGGAGGCGTCAGAGCAGGACGGACCCGAAGCCAAAAAACGGAGAACAGACAAACAAGTAAGAGTCAAATTTTCTGTTTTTTTTTTTTTTNTTTTTTTTTTTTTTTTAATTTCCAGTATCCTACTGACACATGGTGCCACGTTTGTGTTACATCCTTTGTGAATGCGATTTTTAACCTTAAATTTGCAAAAGGACCCTGAATGAGGTCACTAAACGAAGAAAAAGAGGAACTGTTTCATGAACTTTGAAAGTGACGTTCGCCTTCTCATTCAGGCCGGGGAAAGCCTGATCCAGGACTTCCTGCAGGAGGCAAAGTCACTTCCTGCCGCCACCATGACAGAGGACGAGGTGAAGGCGGCGCTCCAGAGAATGAAGGAGAAGCTGGTCGCAAATAATAACAGTTACGTGGCGGAGATCCTGGCTCGATGCGTTCCTGTAAAGACAACGTGAGTCAGACACACATCTCATGACCAACAAAGACACACGTTCATGTAACAACCACGTGTAAGCTCTTAGTTTTTTGTAGTTTATCAATAAAGAATTATTTTTCCTGGACGTGACTTTTTCCCTTTATTCCAATACAGTATTTGTACATATGACGTACTGTATGTGGATTATAGTTTCTTAGGGAAAAAATATCCTAATCCTTAGTATGCATGCATAAATTGGTTCATATTTAACAGAAAATTAACACTATCAGCACTTTTATCCTCCTGACTGTCCTCTGGTGATCTTAAATTTCTGGGATCACGTTCACTCTCATCTCATGTGATCTAGTGCAAAATCAATCCATTTAATAATTAGAAAACTTACAGTGCAGCATTCCTTCAGTGCATTAATGAAATTTACACACTTCTTCAGCAACGGAAAGCTAAGAGATATACTTCCTTTTTACTATGTTAACAGTGACAGAAGTATTTAGATCCTCTAGTTAAAAGTAGCATACTGTTGATTTTGCTTATTTGATCCAGTAAATACTACCCACATACCCGTTACTGCCAGCCATTTTCAAAATATACCTACTGGAGTGGTACAATTTAGAATTCCAGACTACACTGTTTAAAACAACTTGTACAGACCTGAAAGGTGCTGAAATAAGTCATTCATCACAGCAAACCAAACATATTTCTTTTTTCTTGAAGTTACTTAATTTAACCGATCCATCATGGAGCTACACACAAAATAAATTACTTCTCCACCAGGGGATATAGTCCCACGACAAAACTGCTTTTACAGTAAAAAAAAAAAATAACTGTGCCTTCTATATTTGGACATACGTGTTAGCAGGTCAAAAATTGAATTTTAAGGTGAATGTATCATCTGAACATTTGATTTTTTAAAGATTAGATTTGATAACAGGAAAATTTAAACGTGGTTTTATATTTTAGAAAATGTGTCAGTAACAAAATCTGTATGCGAGTAGGATTAAAGGACCATGGCATCCATTGTGCTTGTTTGAGCCTAATATATTCAATTTTCATACGTTACATTACTGACAACCGTTTCCTAAAGGATAAAACCATTTTTCAGTTTTCCTGATATTTTGCAACGTCTCTTAATCTTTCAAAATCAAATATTCAAGCAGTACACCCACCTTAAAAAATGTTTTGCCTGCTAATAGGTACACAGCCTTATGAAGTCACGGTCATTTCAATTTTTCAATAAATGCAGGTCTTCTTTGGGACTATATTCTCCAGTGGAGACGTACATTCACTCATTTAGACATTTATAGTGCTTAAACGTTAAAATTATATAATTTCTAAAAAAAAAAACCTGAATACACGTCTTGTTTGTGATGATGGATTACCTATCCCAAGAACGTTTCAAGTATCAACAAGTTGATTTTAATAGTGTACCAGAATGAACTGCAACCAACGGTGGTGTGGAAGGTAGGGGGAAAAAAAAGAAAAGTGAATTCACCATTCCAGCAATATGCTCTGGGAAATTATTGTCAGTAAGGTTATGTGAATGTAAATTGAATATATTAGGCTCAAACATGCAAAATGGGTGGTATGGTCCTAAACGTGCAAATTCACTAGTATTGTCCTTTAATTTAGAACACTGTGCCTTCATATGAACATACTGTAGTTTAACCTGTTATAAAAATATCAAGTGTCATTCCAGGTTTCTCCTCTTTGACAAAGGTGTGTGTGAATCAAACTACCAAAAGATCACCAGCAGCTGTATGGTGATAATAGTGACTCTTGCAGATAAATTGCCGTGCAAAGTAGATCAACATACTCACAGTAAGCAGCATTTCTCCTCGTCCAACAGAACCTGCAGGAGTGAGCAAAAGTCTCGGGCACACCGTTAGTTTGCCAAAACATGACACCCTTGTGCATATTTGTACGTTTGCTTATAAAACCAGGCATTTATTAGATGTTTTTCAGGATGGAATTCATCACAGTGCAGAAATTTAAGACAAACACTTTCTGATCTAATAAAGTTTTATTTTCTTAGAAATGGCCAGTTTCCTGTTTTCTTTTTTTATCTTTCTAAGAAATTATACCCCTTTTTGAATTCCAACTAGCATCTACATAATGGTTATTGAATACTTCACAATATATTAAGTCTAGATGTTATGGTACATGCATACAATTCAGGCTGCATGAGGAGCCACAGTCACCACGATACACGGAGGGGGGAGGGGGGGCTGCAGATCGACTCTTTGGTTCCAGTTTCAAGGAGCTCTGACGCCTCCTATTGAAACCCTCTCCTCTAAACACTGACTGCATCAACTTAGAAACATGTACATACACACACAACTTGCACTGTACACACCACACACATTTACACACACACCTTTATACAACTGTGGAGCCCCTCCACCTGCCATTTTCGCTAATATGCTGGAGAGGGTTTTTTAGTGTTAAACAAGATTCTCTTTCACAGAAAGAACTTCAACACTGGGACGTTGGAGCCGCTGCAGTTTGCCTGGGTGTCGGGGGGGGGATGCTAACCAAAGAAAATTAATAATAATTATAATAATATATAATAAAATAAAAGACATTCAAATACAGTCAGATTTTTGCTTGAAAATACAAAACTACATGAGAAAGCATTGAAATAAAATCCATTGATCAGAATAACATATTAAAAAAGCCCAAGTGCTCCATCACTCACACACACACACACAAAGTCTCACTCTTCTTTATCCAAACACAACAGAGCAACATCTGCCCATTCGTTGCCTAGTTACTACCGCTTGGGCAGCCAATGGGGATGGCAGCTGCGAGGAAGCAGGAAGTGTCTTTGATGACATCCTTGTGAAGAGGATGTGGGTTGGGAGCCGAGGATTAACACCGGGGGATTTTGACGTGCTGCCAAAGGGGCTCAAACCCCCCACACTTCTTCTCTTTGTCTGCAGACTTGACGTTGACATTAAGAAATACTCGAGTGAGGAAGAATCTCTTGTGGCTGTTCCGTGGGTCGGTCGGTCCACCCTCTGCGCTCCACTGCTCCCTCTTGTGGAGACTGCCACCGCTGCAGCGTGTCTGACCGCAGCGGGCTGGAGGCTGCTTCCCCAGCAGCCTCGTTCACCTCTTATCCCGTCTGAGAGCGCCGCAATCAGAGTCTCTCTGGGTCTTTATGGCTGCAAGTGGATGTGTGCATGTATGTGTATGTGTGAGTGTGAGTGTGTGTGTGTGTCTGTAGAGGTGTGCAAGTGTTTGTATGCGTATGTGAAAGTTTAACTGGAGAGTATGCCTTCAGTTGTGTTGCAGTGTGTTGGACTCGATGGGCGGCGCCGAGTCATACAGAGTGTCTGTGTCATGTGTGGGCTCTCCGGCCAGCGTGCACGGGTTGGACAACGTTCCCGCTCCGCAGTCACAGAAAAACCTGCAGGGCCAGATGTCAGGGGTTAAAACTGGGTTTGTAACACCTAATTCCAGCATTCAAACTGATCATGGATAGGGAAACGCGGTCAAAAAGTGAAAAGACTCACCGATCGTGCCGTATAAATTCTACATCGTGTCCTTGGTGGCATTTTTTGATGCAGTTAACGCAGATGGCGTTCCTATCTGTCGTATTACAAGTGTGACACCTGGTGAAAAATAAAAAAAACAAAAAACAAAAAAGCTAATTCATTCACAGAACACATTCAGGAAAATATAAGTAGTGAAAAAAAATTCACTATGTGGTATGCATGATGGGATTTTGCGCTCTTGGTGTCCCCACGTTCCTGTGATGATACCTATAGAAGTCGTGCATGGGATAACTGGTGTAGCTGGAGATCTTGTACAGACACTGTCCCCTACTCACAGCCTTCTCGATGGCATCCTGGTTATTCAAAATCTTATTATCTGAGAAAGCAATAGAAGAGAAAACAGGTGTGCATAATGAGAAAGCAGACAGCCGGGCTTATGATTAAAATTTGGCAGATAGCTAGCTACCTTTCATGGTGACGTTGACCCCTGAGGCCAGGAACAGGCCTCCAAAGCGATTGTTGAAGATCTGATTGCCCTCAAGAGTGGCCGTGGCGTGGTTTGTTATTTCAATACCTGGAGAAGATAAAAGCCCATCAAAAGGAGAACTAGTTTGACATGTTACCTGTGTTAAAGGACCATACCGGCCATTTTGTTTGAGCCTACTACAGTATATTCAATTTTCATACACATGACGTTACTGACAATCATTTCCCAAAGCATACTACCAGAACAGTGAATTAAAAATGTTTTTCCTACCTTCTNTTACTGACAATCATTTCCCAAAGCATACTACCAGAACAGTGAATTAAAAATGTTTTTCCTACCTTCTTTTTTTCAGTTCATTCTGGTACGCTATTAAAATCAACTTGTTGATACTTTAAAGGTTCTTGGGATAGGTAATCCATCATTGCGAACAACACATATTCAGGGTTTTTTTTTTCAAAGTTACGTAATTTTAGCGTTTAAGCGCAATAAAAAGCATGGAGTGATCTGAAAATGCTTCGTTGTATGGCACTTGAATGCACCACTAGGAAGCATTTTCAGATCACTCCACCCTTTTTATTGTGCTTAAATGTTAAAATTATGAAACTTCCAAAGAACCTAAATATACATCTTGTTTGTGATGATGGATTACCTATTCCAAGAATGTTTCAAGTATCAACAAGTTGATTTTAATAGCGTACCAGAATGAACTGAAACCAATGGTGGTCTGGAAGGTAGGAAATCTTTCTTTTAATTCACCGTTCCAGTAGTATGCTTTGGGAAATAATTGTCAGTAACGTTACATGTATGAAAATTGAATAAAATAGGCTCAAACATGCAAAATGGACGGTATGGTCCTTTAACATGGACTTCATAGTGACAAGACAGTAAAGCTAACCTGCAGCAAAGCCATCAAAAATGCGGTTCTTGCGGAGTATTGGGTGGCTGTTGGTGCTGATCAGCACTCCGGCTTGAGCATTCCTGAAGATGTCGTTCTCTTCCAGCAGACCTACGCAATATCCAAAACATTTTACAATACACACTGCAGGTAGCAGAGATGCTACATCAACGCAAAACACAAAGCAAACTGTCAAAAATACCAGCTATTTGTCTAAGCTGAGTTAGCATTCTATGCTAGCATACCTCTCCCTCCGTTAAAGATGCAGATGCCTCCATCTCTGCCGTCATGAATCTTATTTCGTCTCAGCGTGGGGTTGCTGTCTGTCTTGATCCACACCCCGGCCATGGCGTTGTCGAAGATCTCATTGTCCTCGATGAAGCCCAGACCTGCAATGTTAAATGCACGGGATTGGTCAAACGATCACCCACACGCGACAGTTTATGCCACACAAACGGGCAGAGTGAAATGCTGACCTGAGTTGTAAACCAAAATCCCTCCATTCTGTCCTCCCCAGATCTTGTTGCGCCTGATCTTTGGGTTGCTGCCCGTCCTGTCAAAATTTAAGAATAAGTCACAACAGTCCAATTATTAACTTCTGTGTGCATTACGGATCAGTAAAGACAGAAAAGAGATAAGTGGGTCAAGAGAACAACAAAACTGGGTCAAAACCTTTATTGAATCACTGTGTGAAACAGAAAGTGTCTCGATGAATACGCAGCAGAAATGAGGTAAACATTACCTGATCTGTACACCGGAGTACATGTGATTGTAGATGTCGTTGTCTTCCAACACACCGTGGCCATTGTCATAGAAATACACACCAACCTAAAAAGATGACAGGTGATTGGAACACTTTACACAAACCTGTCAGGTTTTTTTTTTTTTTTTTTTTTAAAAAGCCCAATAAAAAAAAACTGTACCGATTACAAAGAGTCATGATACATTTTGAGACATGATTACCTTTACATAAATTGAGCATCACAGGTACATGCTGAAGTTTAGTGTAACCTCTTTAATCTCCTTGTTGCAAAGAATTAAATGAATTATTATGTGCTTTAACACTGCAGCTGCAATGCAACATGCACAGTATTACAGAGAAATCCAGGTTTTGCATCACCGTGTAAAAAAGAAACCATGGCTAAATGGGAGACTGCCATCATCGATTTTAGTTTGGTTTACTCCAAGATGAGAATCAGCTCGATGGCTTTAATGAGCAGTTCTGAAGTAGGTTTAACTGCGTGCGTTTTACCTGCTTGCCGCTGTGGATGCGGTTCTTGCGGAGGACGGGAGTGCTGCCGGTGGTCACCCAGACTCCAGCCAGAGTGTTGCTGTACACCTCGTTCTCCTCAATCACCCCCTGGCCTTTCTCATGCTAAAGCACAAAGCACAGTCAAGGTCAAACCGTTTCTAATACGGAAGCTTGAGCTTTTTATTAAACTATTTTTTTTGTTTCTTTTATCATTATTATTTTTTACCCAAATGCCCTTCATATATGTTTGAAGGGTGTATTTACCACGTAGATGCCCCCATGCTGTCCATCATGGATCTTGTTGTGTCGTACGATGGGACAGCTGTTGGTTCGGATCTGGATTCCCGCCAAGGCATTACCATAGATGTCGTTACTTTCTATCAAACCTCGCCCGTCTCCAAATATGTACACTCCGCCTTGGTTACCGTTGTATATTGCGTTTCCCCTGGACAGAAAAAAACCCAACATCAGTCTTGGTAAAATATGCATCTTGATTCAGAACTATTGGAGAAGAGATGCTAATCGTAGCGCGCATGAACTTCCCATAATCAGTTAACAATGTTCAGTCATGGTTTTTTTCCTTCTTTTAAACGGCCCATAACACCATCAGCCCTTATAGGCACCCACTAGGTGTCCCCTGCAGGCTTATAAGAACACATCAACATCTGAAAAGTGTGCTCTCACCGTATCGTTGGGTCACTGTTGGAGGTGATCCACACACCAGCAAAGTTATTGGCATAGATTTTGTTCTCTATAAACTGCCCTCGCCCCTTCTCGTGGACATAGATGCCTCCAGTCTGGCCATGGTGGATCTCACAACGCACCACTGTGGGATTGGCGTAGGCCTTTACCTCAAAGCCTGCTATGCGGTTCCTATGGATGTTACAGTTCTCAAAGTAACCCTGAAACCAACCAAGGGAGAATTATTAGGTGGACAGCAAAGAGAGGTAATAAATTCCTGCAAATGAATGGCGTGGCGCAGGTAGTGATCCTTTACCATCCCGTGATCAAATGTGAACACGCCGACGTCTCGTCCGTGGTGGATGTGGTTACGTCTAATGATGGGATTACCGTGGTTTTTCACCCAGATTCCCGCTAGTGCATTGTTGCTGATTTCATTATCCTCATAAATGCCCTGAAACACACAATAATTCAGAATCAGGGCCTGTGCTATCTTTTCTGTACATGTGAAAGAGAGTATTTGTCTAAAAATAAAGAAATGCTACCTGCGCGTGGTCCGTAATATACAAGCCTACGTTCTCACAGTCGCTGATGTTGCAGTGCTTGATGGTGGGACACGCTCCCTGGCCACTCACACACACAGCTGAGCCCACTACACACACATTTAAAAGAAAGGAAAGATTCAAGTTACAGGAAAACTAATGATTATTTTCTTTATCAATTAAGGGTTAGGGTTATCCTAACCCTTAATTTCAGTTAGCATTAGGGCTAACCCTAACCCTAATTCTGTCAAGTGGCCAATAGACCAAAAAACAAAAAAAATCCAAAATAAGGTAATTTATAATGACATGAAAAACAGAAAAGCAACAAGAGAAGCTTGAATCAGAAAACGTACATCTGCAGGACTGTTTAAATTTCTATAAACTCTATAATGCATTATTTATGCACGTTACATGGACTCTGCAGTAAAACAGTACTTCTCATAAATTTATAAAGCAGTAAGGGTAAACTTTGCTAAACTGTAGTCACGGTGTAGCACAGGACTATAATTTTTCCGCCATTTAAAAAGCACATTTGATAGGATGAAGGGGAATGCACGAGCTTTCAGCATGATTAAACGCCCTTTTTCTGGTATTTTTACATGACTAAGCACTTTTGTTTTGTCACAGCCCTTTAGCCATGAATAGTATGTATTGTAATAAAACAACAGATCCACAGGCTATGAAACATAAAATATTAATAAAACCAGCTTGAACCACTGAAACATATTTTTTAAGGAATATCCACAGAAATTTGATTTATGCATTCTGACTCTTTACACTCCTGCTAACGTGCCACACATAAGCCATGTGGATATGATGGAGATCGGAGTCATCCAGAGTCCATAACAAAACTACAATTTAATACTAGATTAAATGCACACTGTTCACATCAACAAATTACAAATTTATTACATTACACATTACATTAGCAATACATACACAAGTGTCATTGAAATGGCAAAACTGATTATGGCGGTCTTGATACAGTCTATTTGACTTCCTGACAACAACTAACTGCATTTTTCCCCTAATTTCAAGCAGAAAATTCCACAAACTGTTGCACCCCATAACTTATCATTAATAAATGCAAAATATGATGTGGGTTGTTGTGCTACATTCCCTTAACAGGACAAAGATGTCAGTAAGTACTTCCATCACTTGTGTGTCACAGGTAAGAATGACCTGTTATCAGCCATAGAAGATGCAACTACACATTGGCTCAACATATCCTCCCAGCAAAGTATGAACCAATGCAGACACACAGCACCCCAAAAATACAAAAACAACAAGAATTCAGAATGAGATAACTGATTCAGTCACACTGACTTTAGAAGCACATCTACAGATTTCCAGTCCTGCAATTCTCCAAATTTTCATCACAGAGACATGGTCATAATAAATATAGTCACCAAAAATCTGCTTTAGGATTTCTTAGTTTCAGTCCAAGATCCAAATGATGTATTTGGTATCTCATCCTGGGACTCAGGCTCCTAATGACAGGTATCTGCAGGTTCAGGCATGTTAAATTTAATACTTTTTAAATACTTTTTAATACCTCTTAGGATGGAATTTAAAACCAACTTCACATGGCCTAAAGTATACAACGGCACCAATTACTTTAGGTTTAGAGACATTATTTAGCTTAAACTGAGTTACATTTTTTTAGTTTCCACGTTTGTCCGTATACGTTTATGAGACTGAAAGGCAAGCAATTAAAAAAAACTGAAAACAAAGAATATTAAAATCCAGTGGCTGTGGTGACTGGACTGCAGGCAGAACACAGACAGCCTGCAGACATTTCCCACAAAGATTCATGTAAAGTTTGACTCAAACATTATAAAGTAATAACGCCTCCTGTAACCTGAACATGGACTCTATCTTCTCTCATCACACTCAGAAACAATCTAAACTCTGTGCTTCATATAATATACTATAATCAACAATTTAATATGGACTCTATCTGCTCTGATCATGTTCACAGGAACAATCTGAGTTCCGTGCTTCATATAACATACTATAACCAACATTTTAACATGGACTATTTCTGCTCTCATCACACACAGAAGCAATCTGAGCTCCGTGCTTCATATAATATACTATAACCAACAATTTAATATGGACTCTGTCTGCTCTCATCACACTCACAAGATTGTTGCTGTCCGTGCTTCATTGGAGTATAATCAACATTTTAAGGTGAAGTGGTTGGAGGTAAATAAACAGTATTTTTGGTTGTGTGAGGAGCTTTGCCATCAAGGTTGATAGAGGTGATAGTTATATATAGGTCAAGGGTGAGAGTTAAATTATATATCTAGACAATCAACACCCCCCCCATGTCACAGTATGGCTAATGTGTACAAAATCACAGGTAAATAATTGATGCATGTTACTGCATACTAACCTCATGTGCAATGTCATGACTCTGACATTTTAAAATAATATTCTTTTAAAAGTTTTACACCTCATTTTTTCAGTTCTAAAATAAACTGTGCTCTTTATGATCAGNATATTCTTTTAAAAGTTTTACACCTCATTTTTTCAGTTCTAAAATAAACTGTGCTCTTTATGATCAATTTAAACAAAACTTTGCATACTGATGAGTGTAATATGTCATCATGATATGATTTCACAGAAAAACCATGAAAAACTTTACTTTAAATCCTGAGATGTCTCATACTACATGAACTGTGATGAAAGCCACCTGAACCNGAAAAACTTTACTTTAAATCCTGAGATGTCTCATACTACATGAACTGTGATGAAAGCCACCTGAACCAGATGTGATCTTTCCAGTAACGGACAAACAGATCCGGTCCAGCTGCTGTAACTGTGGCGGTAAAGCTGAACGTTGTTAGCTCGGTGCCGCTGATCGGTACTGAGAAATGCCATCGAAAGTTGATGGGTTTTCACAGCCACTTTCTGTTTCTGTCACTGCGTGTTCAATTCCACGTCTTTTATTCCCATTCTACTGAGTTAGAACTACTTTTCACACATGCATCTCATATTCATCGCCACTTCCCATTAAGTTAACATTACTTCAAGTTAGTTTAGCCCAAGATGCTAATGACACAATAGTGACCCTCTGCAACGATAAATGATCGCTGTTAGTTTTCCAGTCTGCGTTACGTTAAAATACAAAACAGCGATGTACATACAGATGCATAAACGAATTTAAAACATTTTAAGGATCCACGGACCCCCTATTGTCCTCTATTGTGGCAGCCAGTGACAGGGAAATTCCTGTTACTCCACCTGCTGTCCATCAGCGTCAAGGCGAAAGTCATACGTAGCTTTTGTTCCGGCCTGGTGATCTTCCAGAATAAGGGTATAAGGCTCTACACGGCAACAATTAAAATAAAATTTCCTACTAAAACAAATCAAAATTAAATTTTTGTTGTGATATTTTAACTTTTTAAAAAATTTGGTTGTTTTTTTTTGTAACACCACAACGGAAAAAAAAATGCCTTTGGAAATCGAATTTAAGACCTTTTTAACGCCATTTAAGGCCTTAATTTTGGCAGAATCAATTTAAGATCATTTAAGATGTTTTAAGACCCCGTGGATACCCTGTAATGATCAGCCACAACATACTTACCAACCACAATGACCTCTGCTCATTATATCATACAGGGAGTGGAAACATTTATAAGAACATCCTGCAGAAAGCACCATATTTGTGAAGCTTGTTATGTTAAAGTTTGGTATAACGGAGTCAACAAGTTTTTGATTCAATGCTGTGGTTATTTTTGAGACCATACAGGTAAAGGAGCTCATATGTGGCCACCCCTTTAACAAGTGGTCTGTGTGTGTGTGTGTGTGTGTTTACCTGTGCACGTGGAGCGGATAATGCAGTGGTCAATATTGGGGCTGCAGTTGACTGTGATCTCCAGACAGTGGTGGGCGTTGTGGTGCTGCGCTGACTTATCATCTGGATTGAACTGAAAAGGGACAGAAAACAGAAGTCAGACTGAGGCTTCGTCTACTGAAAATATATGAAGCTTCTGTCCACCTTCCGCGCCCAGACCAGCTTCTCTACCTTGACAGCACTAATGCTTCTACCTCCTCCCTGAACATAATCAGCCAAGAAACATAATCGCTATTTTGCCAAATCAAATACTGAAATAAAAGCGTTTCTGCAGCTGCAGTTTTCAGTTTGTGCTGCAAAAAGGAAACAAAGAAGCAACACATTGTACACTACATGCCAGAAGTTTGAGGACACTCCCAAATAAAAAAAAAACAACTCAATATACTGTTTATTTTACAATGTATTGCACAGGAAATGATAAAAATACATAAAATAAATGTAACTAATTAGTTTTCAGGAAGAATTTGTCAAGATAAAAACACTTTGAAGTCATTTCAGGCTCAGACTTTGGTTTCATCAAAGTAACCCCCTCTGGCCAAGTCATAATTCTCAAAACCTTTTGCTTCTCTTTTGAATGGATGTAATTTTGGCATAATTTTGATAAATGTCCTGTTGAAGAATGAAAGTTTGACCAATAATTCTAAAACAGGATGGAATCGCGTGTCTATGAAGGATGGAATGGTAATTCTCTTTCTTCATAATAGAAGCAACTACTCCATGTTTTACATGGGGTGGTTGCAGAGCAGCAGCATGAGCAGACTGTGTACCAAGTGAATCCCAAAATGATGTGGGAGAAGGCAGACAGCAGCTATTGAATAGAATGTTAAAACACATCAGCAGAGAGTTGGAACACAACTAGAGTGCCAGTGCACTCTTTCTTAAGCCATAGTGGCTACATAATGTCCTCTTGTTGACAAATTCTTCTTGAAAACTAATTAGTTACATTTATTTTATATATTTTTGTCATTTCCTGTGCAATAAATTGTAAAACAAACAGTATATTGATGATTTTTTTTTTTAATCTGGAGGTGGCCGCAAACTTCTGGCTTGTAGTGTACATCAAATGTAACTGGCTTCCAGTCTGTGATAACTGGTGTCACTCAGGTCACCAGATTACAGCTTCAAAAAAGCTATAATACAAAACAGAAAATAAAAGCTCTAATCTATCCTAAATTATGAATCACTTAAATCTTACTTACTATGCCTGCGCCTTTCCACTCCCACCACAAAAACAAAATGACACAGCCTGACTAAATCCTTTTTGTATCCTCTGATAAACAGCCATTTCTCACTCTTGTTTGTTAAAATTACAGCGTTGAGGTGAGGTCTTGTGCTTACCCTGATGGTCATGTATCCCACATAGGCATCTTCTGAGCCCTCCATGAAGACAAACGTGGAGTCTCTGGTGTTCTCTATCACCACCTTGTCAGCCACTTTACCCGGAGCTGAAGAGAAAGCAACGAGAATGCTCATTAACAGCCTCATAAATATGGACATAAACACCACTTAGCGTTTATCCCCTTATTAGAGTGATACTGATTGCATGCAGCACAGACATCAAGTAAATAAAGTGTGCAAGTAAATGTAATGGGCTTACCTGCACCTATCATTGTGATGGGGGACTCTATATAAATCCACTCGTCTGTATAGAGGCCAGAGTGGACAAAGATTAGCCCGTCAAAGTGGGCCTCTTGCACCCCACCCAGCGCATCCTCAATGGTGTCATAATACTGCAAGACAAAATGTGCAAACACTTTCAGACAGCGAATACACACGTATATAATTAATCACAATATGGTTTGGGAGAGCGAGCAGATGTTTACACTGGCTGTGCAATCCATAAATTTTGGCACGGCGGCCAATAAAGTAAATCCTGAAGGATTTGTCTTTCACTATGAAGTTTAGACTTACCAGCATATTCTCTCTGCCTTTGTATCGGCCAGGGTTACTGTAGAAATGCTCAGCAAAGCCTGGTTTTACATGGGCGCCTTTGTACTGCACACAGAAAACACCAATGTCAGCATCACATCCATCATACAACCTGTGCATCAAGCTGATCTTCCAGCAGCGAGCTTAGCAAATAGAGTTTGACTTGTGTTTAATTTCTTAAACACAGGAGGAAAGTTTGGGAAAGAAACCTTAGAAACGCCTTCGACAGCAGCAGCATGTACAACAGACACCGCCAGTGTACCAAAAAAATCATACACAACACACAAACACCACATCATAGACTTAAACAGATATAACTAAAAAATAACATGCTTTCATTCCGAGAAACCCCAATGACAAGCAACCAACAGTAACAAGAAGGACTGCTGCAATAGTTGAATAATCAATAATTATTATGGGAGACACCTGCATTTATTTTGTAAGACAGAGATAACAGTTTGTGTTTCTTTAAAATTTTAAAAAGTAAAGCAAATATGTTTGACTCTAGGTCTCACTAGGTCATTACTTTCATTCAAATCACACTGCAAACTGCAAAGTATACTCTACATGTCTGTGCAGGCCAGCTCTGGCATGAGAAAAACCATGTGTTGCCATACTAGAGGTTGAGATAAACTCCATGGTTACCAATTTAACAGTGTGATGAAATGCACAGTTCCTTGATGGGACATGTGGGATTTTTCTGTAGATGCTGTGAAAATATTCACCGTCTCTGTATTTTTGCAAAGCTACTGAGCAAAGAAAAAAAAAAAAAAATNAAAAAAAAAAAAAAAATTGAACAGAATTTTTCACCAACAAAACAAGCAAAGGAACAACTTTATGGAAATTCTACAGAAAAACAGTGACTTGACTGTTTGTCCAGGGAATTAGCGGAAAACAGATGCAAGCAGCCGAGTAATTAGATCATGATATTGTGACAATCTTTCTGTGACTATGAAAAGATAATGCAGGGAGAAACTAATAAACTAGGTTGAAGCAGTGTGACGAAACCACTTTTGAGAGCAATTTACTCAGCATTTAAAGGCGACAGACAAAAAAACTATGACTCACTGACCAGTTGTTGGAAACTCTCCTTCCAGGGGTTTGGATGTTCATGTTCTTCAGGGCTGACCTGGTAGAACCTGCCTGGCTCCGGATGCATCATGGGACGCGTGTACTCAAACACCTCCATGTATAGACGCTTCCTAGAAAATTCAATACAAAGAATACCTTTTGTTATCTGTTTAGCAGCAGTGACAATTCAAACAGAAGCAAGCCATTTCAGGGTTTCCTCATCTCTTCACCAGTACTGACCACAGAATGGGATCATTGGCTAGTTGGCTGAATCTCTTGCAAACACAGGCGGCTTGACAGAGGTCCTGTTCCAGTAAGTAGGAGAAGATCTTCAACACAACCTCGTCTGGAAGCTTTTGCTGCAAATATTGCTCTGCTGGGGCTGCTACAAACACATACATATGCACACAGTGTAAGCCTTTTCAGAAAAAATATTACACTATGTAGTCATGCCATTGAAATGATTGCTAGTATAAATCCAAACAACCCTGATTTACTGGTGCATATAGAAAAACGAATAACAAACAAAAAAAAACCAAAAAAAAAAAAAACCCTAATTTTAAAAAGCGAACATCTTTCCTGCCCCATTAGCAAAGCTGTCACACACACCTGGCAGGTCGTGGCTCTTACCAGACACCCGTGCTCGCTTGGCTCGATGGCCAAAGGCCTCTGTAGAAGAGGTGGATGCACCCTGTAAAAAGGAAATAAACTAGCTTCATGCCATACCAGCAGTCAAGAGTCATTTTATACATCCTTGCCTCGTAGTCTATTTTGAAGGCATGAATGCTGCAGGTACTGTGCAGCAACACTCCATGTATGGTGTTTTTTTTTTTTTTTTTTTTNTTTTTTTTTTTTTTTTTTTGTAAAGCTAACCTCCATTGGGCCCTTGCTGGGACAGGCAGAGGCGGTGGCAGAGGCAGCAGCGGTTCTCTTGGGATGCAGGGTCTTTCGTCGAAGCTGGTAGGGACTATTCTGAGCTCCTGGACCAGACTCCTCCATGGCCACCTCTGCTGCAGCTGCTGCAGGAGCCTCCTCATCTATGCAGAAAAGCAAACAGATTTTCCTATATAAACCACTACTTTTTCCTCAACATGCATTTCTATGCATAGAGCTGCAGGAAAGAGTCACAACATAACCCAGTATTTCTCTGAACAACAGTCATATCTCTTGTGCATATTAAACATTTAAATTTTCTTCATTAATAGCAGATGATTTGTCAGCAAACAAGCTATTTATCACTGTTATCTTTAACACTGCTACAGTGCTGCACATTCAGATCACATAGTGTACGCACACTGCGCAGCCTAACAGACAGGCTAATAGTTGGTAAGACAGACAAAGGTTAGTGACTGATAATGGCAGATGCACCCCGCAGACACATTACTAGCGTAGCGGATCCGGTATTTCTAAAACAGATCGTGTAATGGGACTTTGTCTTCGGGTTGTAAGAATTCATATGTAACTATTATCATATTACTCTTTTGAAGCCCTGTCAAATTAAAGCAGGACGTCAAAGGGCCGCAGATCAAGCCAATCAGACGTGTGGCTCATGGCTAAAAACTGAAGTGCGTAGCAGTCAAATCCGCGGTGTAAACAAATCAAGGTACGGCTAGCAGCATTGAGGACAAGGAAGGGATTCTGGTTATGTTAGCTGGAAATGACTGTCCTCAGTGCACAAAATGGATACAATTAATTCACATCACGGTTATCACAGCTGATTTACGTGGCCTCGTACAGCTGGTGAGCTAGTTATGACTGCCCCGTTCCTTGCAAATGTTTTTGTTAACGTTACACCCCAAAAATGGCAGTCCAAAGACACCGCAGATTTACACCCTCAGAATCAGCAGTGACAGCTGGGAGTGCAGTGACCGAGAAGACGTGAAGATCCTGGATCAATTGAACAAAGCCTGGTTCTTTGGCCACAACTAAGATTACCTGGCTATGAGCTATTAATGTTGCCCGTCTAGTTACATACGCAGTAGCCGAAGACAACCCCCAACCTACACCTAACCTAGTAGCTATTAGCTAGTTAGCGGTGTTAGCTAGTCCCAATCACTCAAGCCAAACAAAGCGCGGCCTGGCCTAAGCCACAGAGCAAGAAGCCTCGGGTTTTCCTGGTCAACCCACCGTCTCTAAGGATGCAGAACAGGCCAATAGAAAGACTTTCATTGAGAAAAGACTGCTATCATCTGACACGTCTTCGTCAAAAATAGTTAGCTTAACTCGGCCTAGCTTACCTCTCTCCCCGTTGTTCCGTTCGGGCTGCACCGGGCGCGGCCTCGACACTCGCCTGGGTCTCCTGTTGGTGGCTCTGACGGAGTTCATCTGGGGAGTTGATTGTTGTAAAATAGACTATCCTCGATCGCCCAGTTCTATTTTAAGCCCTCAACCCAAACTACAACCCCACTGCCTTCTCCCCAAATACACCCAAACAATTGCGACCAAAACCCGCTGGTATTTGGGGTNCCCCACTGCCTTCTCCCCAAATACACCCAAACAATTGCGACCAAAACCCGCTGGTATTTGGGGTGTAATCGCTTTTCTACGTGGTGTTACAGCAACCCCCGTTTCGCCGCTCTGTGCCAGCTCCGTCTCAGTCTGTAGCAGGAGGAGCCATTAACCCACACGGGAAACAATCGCGAGAAAAAAATACCAGTTTCTCTTTGACCAATAGCATTTTGTGTTTTATAAACTACTCTTGCAGTAACCAATCAGCAGCTGTGTATTAGACAATTTGATGAACCTTTCTGTCTGGTGCCGATCTGATCCAATACATCCATAATGGCTCTATTCAGACTTCAGGCTGTCACCAAAATATTGTAAATATAGCACCTATAATCTTGTAAAACGGCAATTAAAATAATTTCTTGATGGTAATCGATTTACATACTAAACTGAAGAGAGCATTAAAATTATTTTAGACTGGCGACTGGCACAATTTAGGATTATTAACAAACGAGAAACGTGTGTAACCTTAAAAATGTCCTGAGTATTTCATATCTAAAAGAGAGTTTTACACACACACACACACACACACACACACACACACACACACACACACACACACAGTGCTAAACACATTTGTTCAATTAGTACTATTTTTATAAATTGCCCGCCAGAGGACGCTGTTGTGCTGCAAACGGGTAGGCTATACTGTATGCTTATAATCAATAGCATTTTATTGAAATAAACTTAAATGCAACTGTTCTTTGTGTTTAACCATTATTTGACATGTGAGTTTGTTTCATGCCCACACCTGGTTACAAAGCAAGACAGAAATGTATTTCATGAAGACATTTTGTGAAAGAATGACGCCATGAGCTGCAATGACATACCAAGAAAGATATTTGCACTAAATGCTCCCCAGAACATAGGCTACTCTGTTTTACTGTAAATATTATTTAATATCAAAACCTGCACTACCTCCACTAACCCAAGCTGTATCTGAAATTGTTGTTTTTCATAATCATATGAAAAATACACCTTGTTTGTTTGCCAATTTATAGTGCCATTTGAGAATGGCGAGTTACTTTTGTTATTGAAGTTTTGGTTTTATCTAATTTCACAGCTGAATAGACAATAATAGAGCAGCCGCCGCTTTATATTTTGCATTATTAGTGTCCTCTGGTGGCTAAAAATGTATATGCACCCACATTCAACGTTGGCAAGAAGGAAGCAGCTTATCCATATCAATGAGATGGAGTGAGACCCTGTCTTGCACCTGCAGCCTTGAAATCCTTGGTTGCATATGTGTACGCACGTGTGTGCTAACTGGCACATCTATCCTCCTTCTGAGTGGTAAAAGGGATGATTGATAAGTTCTGAGCCTAGCAGAGACTTCTTGATTTTTAACTAAAAAAATCAAATTGACAAACTTGTTCAAAGCCAAATCACATAGGAAATGACAGCTGATGTGTGTGTGTGCAGCTGATTTGTATTGTCTATTTGGTACAACTCACGGAGAGACCCTTGGGTACCTCTGGAATCTGTAAATTAAACACTTATTTCAGCTGATTGCATTTGACCCCTAAGGAATCATATTACTTCCACAAAAAAATATTACAGCCCTTGCACAGTTTGGGTCAGGCTCAGAACTTTTCAATCAAACCTCGTGAGCAGCTGTGTACTCTCACTTCCCACACCCACTCACCCTGGCAGACAGAGCAGAGGGTTGGTAGAGTCACTTTGTCCTTGAATGCACTGGGTTCTCTGAAGGTCAGTTTTTCAAGATAAAGCCGACTCATTGACTCACATACAAAATCCACTCAAACAGAGAAGATAGAATAAACATCTTTATAAACAGTACAAAAAAACTTTACAGAAATATTTAGTATATACAATCATATAAAAGGTAACACTTTTGATGGCATTTTCTCGTAGAAAGAAGGTAATAACATTTCCTTAATCTAAGACATAAAAAAATCAGAGGGTGGAGTGATTTGGAGGCATGGAGAACAGACAGAGTGTATGGGAAGATTACTAATCAGTAATCCTGGTGGTGTGCTTGTTATTTAATATCACTCAATTATATGTCTATATTCATTTGCTGCTGTACATTATACTCTGTCACAGCTTTATTAAAACAGCTTTTTTCAGTTTGTTTTTTTTTTGTGCTGGAGCATCTAAAAGAATGGATGGCATTTGATATAGGACAATGCATAATGGTGAATTCTTCTACCTTTACTTGTGATTGACAGTTTGAAAGTCACTATCTGAATTGTAATGAGAACTCCACCCATTTGGCACTCCATTAAGCTAAAACAAAGAGGAATAATTATTGAGGACAGCTATTTGACCTAGATATTGTGTTGCAGCTAGCCTGAATCTGTCAAGCTTGCAGGACGCTGGTTACTTATGCATTATGTTGTTGATGAGATGGAGCATCATTTCAAGTGTTGAGCAGTGACATTATACTGCCACAGGTGCACCCCTGTTGAATTTTGCGAAACTTTATGAGCTTCTCTTACATTGCTATTACATCTGTACTTACATAAAATATTAAACTTTTCTTTATTTGCCTGAGATAAGTAGGACTTCTGTAAGGATAGAAATATTTGGTTGAAAAGATCCTCTCATTGACAGGTCAGGTTTGTATAGCTGCATTTCTTGGAAGATGGACAAAGATGACAATCAGGACTCTTGTATTTAATCTGGACTCATTGTATTGCCGAAGGAGTAAAGTGTCATATGGCTGGTTTTAGGGCAAGTCCATGCCACCTGCTGACAGGTTGAACTCTCGGTCCGGTAGATCTGCGCCCGGGTTTTAAACAGGCCAAAACGAGCTGCAAGGAGGAAGAAGTCCCGGCGGAAGGTGCGGGTGAAGAAGGCATACAGGAAGGGATTAGAGCAGGAGTTGATTGGGTAGAAAAGGACCAAGAGCACTTTTGCATGGGAGATGGTGATGAGAGGGAGCTTGAGGGCAGCAGAAATGGCAAAGAAGGAGATTGGAGCCATACAGAGGAAGTTAGTGAAGATAAGTATGGCCATGCGTTGGGCCACCCGTGTGTCGGCATGGGCTGGGGCTGACGAAGGGTTACGAACGGTCAGGTAGATACTAAGNCCCGTGTGTCGGCATGGGCTGGGGCTGACGAAGGGTTACGAACGGTCAGGTAGATACTAAGGTAACATCCGCACACACAGAAGAAGGCCAACACGTTGAGGAGGAGGAGGGACACCAAATAGACCTGAGACAAGGGAGAGTCCACATCCATGGGCAGGCAGATACTCACCTGGAACACATTACAATTCAGTGCAAGCCATGATGTCAAAAGAGTGGAAAACAATGAGAAGGTGACTGGGGAATTTAAGGGAATATATGGAGCATCCACCTTTTTGTAGCTGCTGACTCCCACTGTTGGCAAAAAAGCAACAAGGGTAGAGAAGATCCATCCTATGGTCATGATAATACAGGCATGTCGCAGGCGGAGTTTACGGTCCAGCCTCAGAGCGTGTGTGATAGTATGCCAGCGCTCCACAGTGATAGCTGTTAATGTGAATACTGACAGCTCACTGGCAAAAACCTGGAAACGACACATATATAAACACAAAATTACTTAAACAACTAAACTGTATTGTTATTATTGATTTTTGTTAATTTACTATTGATTGCTATTATGCTATTATTAATATAGGCTTATCATATGCAGCAGACTTGGGGAATATAACCTAAAATCAAGGCTAGGTAATCTATGTACCTCAAGATCTGATGTGACTTTGATTCAGGGTATGATGATTTGATTATAAAATGATTCTTGAGCAACTGTGACACACACACACACACACACACACACACACACACACACACACANACACACACACACCGTGAAGAATCCTGCAGCACTGCAGCCCAGGCCCGTCTGCCAGTCGATAGCATGGTTGTAGTACCACCCTCGAGTGAGCATGTCTACAGTAGCTATGACTACCAGGTAGATGCCCATGCAGAGGTCAGCGAAGGCCAAGTGACACATTAAAAAGCGAGGGACTGTCAGCTTGGAAGGAGTACCTGGTAATACAACCGCAGGAAGGGAAAAGTGAGAAAAGTGACCCTGAAAAGTACAAAGCAGTACCTCACCATTATGGGAGCCAAAAGGAATTGACCTTATATATTTTAAAGGACTCAAATATAATAAAGAAACTACAGAAGAATCCACAGAAATTCCAAAATAGTAGTGGCAGAACATGAATTCTAAGTTAGGTTAAGTTATTCTTGTTAGGTAAGATACCTAACAAGACAAGAAGCACTGCTGTGTTCCCCAGCAGTGCGAGGATGGAGATGATCCAGATGAGGACCCTTAGCGGGACAACAGCCATGATGTCCTCACAGGGGTTAAAGGCATCTGGGGTGGGGCTGCAGGTGATGGAGGTGGAGTTGGAGCAGTGGTCCCTGAAGAAGTGAATCTTCTCCTTTGCCTTTGGGTGGGAGCACAGGGTGTTCCACTTGGACCTAAAACAGACATGGACAAAGTAACATGGATGTCACAGTTTAGAGCTGTGGGGATCCAGGGGGTCGTGGGAAGGCTGCTAAAATAAGTTAATATAAAATAAATGCACATCTAGAATATCTGATTTCTTTGAACACTGCATACACTTCAGTTCACTTTGTGGCAGTAATGCACCGAACAGTTGGTTTGTCACCTGACAATAAATCAGAAGAAGAAGAAGAAGAAGAAGAAGAAGAAGAAGAAGAAGAAGAAGAAGAAGAAGAAGAAGAAGACAACGACACCTGAATATAGCCAAATACTGTGGCTAATCGTATTAGGCGTATGGTGACAGAGTGAAAGAGCAGATTATCACAAAAATAAAATCCAAGGTATTTTTTTTCTACAATTCACTGATATTACTGAAAAAGCACATGTACTGGTTTATATCAAATTTGTTGATGGACGACAAATTAAAAAGGATCTTTTGTCCTGCCACCCCTTTGCTGGATGTGCGCAACTTTTTGATGTGTTGGATTCATTTGTACATGAGAATGACATTGAATAACCGTGTAGGAATCAACTCGATCAACAAGCATATGACTTTTCAAAGTTCTCCATTAAGATATGGGAACAGAAACCGCAAAATATTTTCATTCTCAAAAGGAGGTCACACACACAAAAAAAGGCTAAAACCACTTTCGAGCAATCATTGCTTTAACTGCCATGTACAATGTATTGTTGTGAACCTGTTCCTGTGGATGGTGCTGAAGGCGCAGCAGTGTGAGGGGTATGTGAGGTTGGCCTGACGGAGTTTGGTGAACAGCTGCAGAGGAGGGAGCTCTTTGAGGTGGAAGGCGGACTCTGCAATAAGCCTCTGGAGTCCACCCAGCACAGAGTCTGGCAGGGAGCTGAGTGCTGTGTGAGAAATATCCCTGCAAACATAAGAACAAACACACAGGGATTCACCCGGAGAGGAATGAAACTGCCACATTAAAGGCCCAATTGGTTCTTTTGTAACCTTGTAATGCATCCATTTTATTTGAGAATAATTTGCTGCAGCAACAGCTTTTCCATAGATTTCAATTCTTTTGAATCTCTGCAGAATTTTTCCAGAGTCGTCTTGTGTCTAATAGCTCATTTGGAGATTCTGAAATTATTTGAGTGTTACATGCTATGTGCCAGAGATGTGGAGGCCAAAACAATCAGTAGTAGCCACATAGCACCAATAATATTTCCAAAAACAAACAGATATGATCTTCATGGACTGAATAATGCTAGAGTTTTTATTTGGGGCAAGAAACCAGTGAAAACTCTCTCTACTTTGTCTTTGAGTGTATTTTTACCTTCAAACTGACATGCTTTATTTTTATTCAGCCTCCCCACACACAGGCTGCATTGTTCATTGTTTTCTCCTACATGCTGAGTTTATTAAGGTGTGATGAAGATGAGAAGCATGAATCCTGCAGGCTTGAGTTACTGTTGTTTGTCATGCTTACAGTACCACCAACTCCCTGGAACCCACAAAGGCATTAGGACTGATGTGAGTAAGCTGCTTGTTTCCTCTCAAGAACCTGGGGGGGGGGGGGGNAGAGGGAGGGAGAGAGTGAGCTGACTGTTTTTTTTTAACCGTTGTGTAAGTGTGTGTCTGTCTGTGACTCACAATCTGTGCATCTTCATGCCATTGAAGGCGTCACTCGCCACCTCCTTGATGCCATTTCTGGTGAGCCGTCTGTCAGTGGAAACAGAAGCCAAATTGCTTTCACATGGTTCCAATTTTATTATGTAATTCTTGTCCACCCTCTTCTTCTTGTTCTTCTTCTTCTTCTTCTTCATCATCTTTTTCTTCTGCTGTGTAGATTTCTGATAATATTCTTCTATTCCAGACAGTACAGCAACTGAGTTTGTTTGATATGTTTCAAATCTGTCAGTGTTGCATTTTAAGTACAACGGGTGTGTAGGTAGTATTTTTTGGCCTCAAACATGAAAAATCATCAGTTTGGTCCTTTAACTCAAGACAAATCTATTGCACATTTCTAGATTTTTTTGTCCCCATAACTTTTGTCCTTCCTTCCTTCCTTCCTTCNAAATCTATTGCACATTTCTAGATTTTTTTGTCCCCATAACTTTTGTCCTTCCTTCCTTCCTTCCTTCCTTCCTTCCTTCCTTCCTTCCTTCCTTCCTTTCTATGGAATGCCTATGATGTAAGGTTTATGATGATAACATTAGGATCTTTACACAAGGTCTAAAATTCCTAGCAAGTATTAGTTTAGCATTATTATGCCAATATAATAATGATTATAATGTAATATAATATAATATAATATAATATCATATAATATCATATAATATCATATAATTATCATTACCATTGCATTACCATTATTATTTAGTAGAAGGAATATTAGCACTAATGCTAGTGACATTTAAGCTTTTTTTTGTTCACTAAGAAAAATATGACTTTCTGTTTTCCATTATGAGATATTTAAATAAAGAACAAAACTAAACAAAATTAAAATAGACGAAACTCAGGCTCATTTAGTCAGGCTGATTTTCAGCAGGTCTGCAGCTTTACAGGAGAATGATTACAAGGAAAAAAGACAAGATGCACAGATGAAGGAGTGTTGGAGAAGGAGAAAATAGAGAGGAGTAGAAGATAGAACACAGAAAAGAGGGCAGAGAGCATTTCAGGGAACATTCATCACTGCGCACGTAATGCCCACTTGGAGCTGTCAAAGAGGGTGGTGTGTGTGTGTGTGTGTATGTGTGTGTGGTGTGTGTGTGTGTGTGTGTGTGTGTACGTTCTTCTAAAACATGATGAATCACTTACATCTCAGTGATAGTTTGATTGCAGAGGCCTTTGAAGGCATTGGCGGGGACTCTCTGTATGTGGCTGTTCTCTTCCAGGTCACTGAACAACACACACACACACACACATTGACAAACTAAACATGCTGCAAAAACATTGAATAACCTGCAGACTAACAGCTGTTAGTGTGCAAAAATATTAAGAAAGCATCAGGAGAATCCAGGAAAAAGTGTTAATCCTGTTTTGATTTAACCTATTAAACCCACTACTTGTGAAATGGATTTGTAAAGTAGGAGACAAGTTAAAGAGAGACCAAACAGAAAAAAAAAAAAAAAAAAANAAAAAAAAAAAAAAAAAGAGAGATTCAGATTGTTTAATTAACCCTCTGGAGTCTCCAGTCATTTTCGTTCAAGTTTTCATTGATTTTGTCTTTAATTTGGCACCTAAAAGCTGTAAAAAATCAAGTTTAGATTTACACTGTGATGGTACATGTTGTCTTTTTTCTTTTCTTATATTGTATGAACATGTATATGAACCCATATTTAATTTTGTGTGTATGTGTATGTGTGCATGTGTGGACCTACAACACAAAGTCATGGGCAGCTGAATGGATCTTGGTGAAGTTTGGAAAGGTTCTCAGTCCAGTGTTGGAGATGGTCCTGTAACATGCAGATTTATAACCACCAAACGTTTCTACATACATGTCAAGAACACACGCTATTCTGACAGTTTAACATTAGTTATATTTAACTACAATGCAAAAAGATAAAAGATAGAAATTCAAAGATAAGTCAGCTCTGATTAAATCTCTTTCTGGCAAACCCCCTGAATGTTAACCCATGGTAATACTGTAATATACTGTAACCCCTGATTATAATATAATATAATATAATATAATATAATATAATATAATATAATATAATATAATATAATATAATATAATATAATATAATAATGAAATGTATTATATTACCCAGTCTGTAAAGGTGTTACAATTATGTCAGTGAAGGATGTTAGTGATGTTCTGTCCTTTAAAAAATTTTGTGTTGAAACACTACATCACTTTTAGTTCTTAAAATCTATTTCCAAAATGCTCTAAATGCATTTTGAGAAGAAAGAGTTGTTCTTTACAATTATTATTCCCTCTTTCTGTCTTTCAATAAAAAGGTTTCCTCAGTTTTTTGGAATGGAGGCTAGGTCAGTTTAGTGTAAAAAATACTTTGCATCTTTGGGACCAAAAAGTGTCGCTTCATGTCTCTTCCAAGTGTCTAAGCTCATTAAAAAGTGAAGTCTGTGGCTCTGTGGGGGCCGTCAGACTGGCCTGCTATCCTATCCAAGACCTATTTTAGGTTCAAGTCCTCACTGCAAAAATAAGAATTTAACCAAGTCTTCAGATGGCCGAGTCGTAGTTTTTCTCATCCAGGAAAGAAAATTTTATCATCCACAATATGCGTTAGATTATTAGACTCTTTGCAGGATAATTCATCTTTATTTGTCTCAGTTACTCAGGCTGTTTTTCAGCTCGAGCTCAATAGAAACAGGCTGTAAAGTGGACAGGATGGTTAACACATTAAAATCAATGATGAGAGAACATGACGACTTTTCTTATTTCAAGAATCAGACCAATCTAAGAATTCTTAACAAGTCATTTTGTCTGTTTTTGAGTCCTGAAACAAGGAAAAATGCTCTGCCCTTGCAGTGAGATAATTTTGTCCTGTTTCCAATACAAAGCCTCATGTTTCAGGAGCTTGGAGCAAGGCAAGGCAGAATAAGGTAGATCACTGTGCTAGAATTGAGAAAATGACACACCATTATAAAAAAAAATTCTGAATTTTTGATCAAGTCCTTCACAGATTTTCCTTCAGCAGATTTGCCTTCTGCTGCTTTCAAGGCGTTATTTACAGGCAGAAAAGACAAATTTTTCACAAATAAAACTTTGCAGTCATGTTTTTACATGAACTCCTCAAATGAACTGAATTACAAGAGAAAAATCCATTTTCAAGCACCTTTAACTTACAATTTCAAAAGTTTCATATGAAGTTAAATGTTTGAATCAAATTCTCTATTACTAGTTTTAAGGCTAAAAAGTGTTTTGTTGAGGCTCAATTTTTATGCCCATTTCAACAAGTCTGATTAAACCATATTGCTTAGAATAGATCACTGTGAGATGTTTTTACTTTATACTGGAAAAATTCACCAGATTACAGAATTTTTGCTTGTTCCAGTGCGATTTCTACACTTTTAAGGAAACAAATTGAAAAAAATAGTACATATTGTTGCAAGTACTCACAAATACTTGAGTTTCACAATGTCCATGAATGCATCTGGATGGATGTATTTCAGTTGTTTAGACTTCGTTATTGTTCTGAAACACACACACAGCCATATATATGCACATACAGACACACACTTATTGATGATAAATTAATTATATATTCTGATGACATTTCCAGCTATACTCACATCTCAGTGAGCTCAGGGAGGCTGGAGAAAGCAAAAGCTCCTATAGTCTCCAGCGCACCATTCTCTGAGATGAAGCTACGGGATACACAGTTTGTATCAATGAAGATTATAACAGATAATGAAAGAAAAAGAAGCTTAACATTTGTCCCCCACTACCGAGCCAAACACACTCCCACACTGTTTGGGTGATCAGCTTTCTCAGAGTTTGCAGCTCTTCTTGTTCCATATCAAAGACTAAACACACAATAGCATGTTGGATAACATGCGGGGATTTTAGAAAGTGTATACGTACATGTCAGTGAGCTCAGGCAGGCTGGCAAAGGCAAACGGGCCGATCATCTCCAACATGTCGTTTTCTGATATGGCACTGAAATATTGGAGAGAAGAGGGAGCGTTTGCAGATGTTGGGATGTAGTAGAGGAAAATTGAAGGTGAAGAATGGAAGTACAGAGAATTTTGTTTGGCTGTCCAATTGGATGACCCTTATTTTCAGTGTTTTGACCTTCTCAGTTCATTATGTCCATATCAAAGAATAAACATCAACACACACACTTACAGTTTGCTGAGATGCAGCAGGCCAGTGAAAGCACCCTGTAGAATCGCTCGGATCTGTGTCTGCTTAACTTCCCTGTCGATGCAGAACAGCCACTGACATCAGAAATGTAATTATTGAAGAGAGATCATCAGTACAGACCAATTTTTAGGGGAATCTTCTGCGTCATGGTGATCATTAAAAAAAAAAAAACAGCTTAANACAGACCAATTTTTAGGGGAATCTTCTGCGTCATGGTGATCATTAAAAAAAAAAAAACAGCTTAAGAAGGTTTTCATACAAATTACATAACTTGCAAAAATTGTGCGTTTACATTGATTATACAAGATTCTGAGTTGATTTTGCCTCCAGTGTTGTATCTGATTAGCCATTGCTACAGACTGGTAAGTATCTCCACTGTAAGCCTTGACCTTTGAACAGAATAGAACAGATGAGAACACACACATCGCCTCCTGGGAGTTCACAATACTTCTTGGGAACATTCCCCTGCTTCTGCCACAAAGTACATCCTCTGCTGGGTTTGTATGATTTTTGTGTGTAGATGTGTGTACGAGGTGTATGCTTGCAGTCTATTCTTGTGCATGTTTGTGCATCAGTCAGTAGATCTGTCATGATACCAACTCTCTCCCACTCCTCAGCCAATCTCCTAACCTTGAGATTCCTTCAAAATGTTTGAAGTGCCAAAACAACCAGGTCAGTGTTCACTCCAAGTTGTGACCACTCTCTTTTGGGTGATCTGGTTCTGCCAGCAACACCTATAACCACGTCCAGCACCTCTGATGACACCTTTGAAAGTTAAAGGAAAGGGTTTATAGTTGATCCCTTAAAATCTAAGCTGGGAGAAGAGGACATAAAACACTCTACTCAAAGTGGGTTTTAACAGTTAACCCAAAGTCTCATTTTTTATTAATGTGAAAGTTTTTTTTTTTCTAACAATTTCCCTGAGGTGTGGAGCAGCTATGCAGAAGTAGCAAAACCATTTCAAACCTCTGCAGCAGCTTTACATAGTTTGTCTCCCTTTGCAGATATATAGTATGCCTGTATGTGTGTGTGTGTATGTGTGTGTGTGTACTCACAGGCATTGGGTGCTGCTGGAGATGTTGGAGGGAATCTCAGTGTGCCCATTGCCCAGATGGGAGCAGAAGTTCAGTGTTTGTTTGGCCACACTGCTCTCATCCCAAAGTTTAAGCTCCATCTCAAAGCCAGGCATCGAGGCTGATAATGTTTTAATCATCACAATCATCCTCATCATTATTATCATCATCATCATCATCATTATTCTCATTATCACAGCTGTCTGATGTTTCTCTCAGTCTTCTTTATTTTTCCTCTTTCTTCTCCAGTTTTGCTTCTGTTCTTCTCTCTCTCTCTCTCTCTCTCTTTCTCTACCACGGAGCTGTTTCTAAGCATGCAGGCCTTTCATCACAGCTCATACTTCTCATTTGTTCCTTGCATCCGTCTGTCTGTCCACTCAGGGTTCACCGTTGGGGTCCAAAATACGAGAATGAGATGCTTCAGTTCTTTTTGCCCTGTACTGGTGAAAGTGGAGGCGTGTGAAAAGCTTTTAGGGCGTATGAGGATGTAGGAGGTCTCTAGTAGGAAATGTGTGTGTGTGTGTGTGTGTGTTAAACAGCAACCACAGCAGAGCATAGAGATCACAACAGGATGATGATGATAAAAACAATTTTCCTATTTTTGCAAAATACATATTCCAGCCCATCCCACTTTTCATTCAAACCAAATCGCCAGGCACTTTACTCTCAGTCGCTGATAAAAATACAGAAAGCAAAAAAAAAAAAAAAAAAAAAGATGATAAAGTTATATTAATCAGCAAATCTAAACAAAGGCCACAAAAAAAACAACCACATAGGCAGAATGCAGTAGGCAACTGTGTTTATATGTGTGCTAAAATACTACCTTGACTATTTTGTCGCTATTTTGTCCTCCTTATTTTAAGGAGGATGTTTGCAACAGTTGTGTGACAATCAGAAAATATTTCATAATTAAACTGTAATTTTATTTTGAGATTTAGCTGCTTTCAACAGTTTTTCTGCCAGTTTATTGTTTTTAGCATGATTGTTAATCTTTCTTCTCATGGAAATATGCTTTACATTGTAATTTATTCTTGGTAGAGTCTGACTGATATTGGATTTTTGAGGCTGATACCAACACCAATATTTCAGTGTAAGAATAATCTGATAACAATATATTTGCTGATATTCATAAATGATCTGGGAACAATCTTCAGCTCTTTCCCTGTGGGAGTTGCTAGGGAAAGAGACATCTGGGCTAATTTGCTTAGCATGCCCCATGACCCAGACATGGTTAATGGATTGATGGATGGACTATAATGTAATTAAACTAAAATTAAGAAATGTGCTAACATGCACTAAATAACAATATGATTGTGATAAATATCAGCTGATAGTAGCTTGTCGATGTATCAGCCAGGCTTTAATTTTTAGTGATACATTGGGAGATAATATGTTACTTAAACTAAACTGAACCAACAATAAAAATATATCCAAGTATCTGTTTCGACTCCTGTCTTAGATTTGTTTTAAATGATGAGGTTAGTTGGAATGGACATAATATTCCTTTCTACACCACCTTCAGCCAAACACCATATCTGCAGGAGAGCAAGCTGCAAGGACACAGTGCATTCATATCATTCACGCTCACACGCACACGTACACACATGCACACACATACACACACACACACACACACACACACACACACCTATTGTAGCAAACAACCTAATTTGATATTTTCTTATTTGTGACCTTTTTTTTTTTTTTAGCTTCAACTGCTTCTCTCAACAGTTATCTCTTTTATTGATACACAGTTATGAGTGTGTGGTGTCATGGGAACGTCATGTGGAGAAATTGAAATTCTTTGTGATTTATTCCTCCAGCTGGAAGAAAGCTGCAGCCTTGAGCTCCTAACGTGACCACACACACGCACACACGCAATCTCCCACAGTTTTGCGTACATACAGTACATAGAAAAAAACAGAAGAAGAGAGGCAGATAAGTGCAGGTGCACAGACAAAAAAAGAGGAGATGAAGGTCTGAGGAGGAGAAGGAAGATTCAATGCGTCTCTGTGTGTGTGTGTGTGCTGATACATGATATAAACTTGTAGATTAATCTGGCTGTTGCTGCTGCACCTGTGCAAAGGAGATGTGGCTGAAAATGTGGAGCAGTTTTTAAATCTGCAGAATGCAACTGGAAACAACTGATTACACACTTGGCTCCTTTCTTTCTTTCTTTCTTTCTTTCTTTNCAGAATGCAACTGGAAACAACTGATTACACACTTGGCTCCTTTCTTTCTTTCTTTCTTTCTTTCTTTACCTATAAATGCAGGAGTTGTTGGTGTATAGAAATATGATGTAACTGACTGGCCACTGTTGTTTCTTATTTGCCCTACAAATAGTCTATCTCTATCTGTGTGCTCGCTGGCTGTGGTCAAGGACAGCGCTATGGCAGATGGCCCGAGCACAACACAAGCCTTCTGTTGAGCTCAGACTGAAGCACAACAAAGAAAGAAAGACAGAAAGAATGAGGATGAGGTCAGACTGAGGATGAAGAGGGACATGAAAACCTGTAGGCAGAGAAAAGTGAGAGAAGGATTGAGAGAACAATGCAGGGAGACTTGAGGGATGTTTGTTGAGACAGCAGCTCCTTGTAGCTCTTCTCACCTGAGGAAAGTATAGCTCTGCAGTCTCAGGGATCTTTCATCCGGCAAACAGCAAATCTGCAGAGACTTATTGCTAGTCACACTTCAAAGCCTCGCTTGGTGTGTGCGCCTATTTGTAGACAGGGAAGAGGGTAGCTATGTGTGTCTGCTGTCCCAGTTTGAGAAGGTTTGGGACTTGGAAAAAAAAAAAAAAGACGCCGCTTTCCTATTTTGAGGAGGTGAAAAAAAGGGGACAGATTTGCTTAAACACAGAGCAGAATTCTACTAGTTTATGATATTACACACCGATCTGCTCTCATGGTCATGAACAATTTGGTAGGTGCAGTACCAGTACCCACCAACAGATGGGAGCAGAAACCATAGCGCACTAAAGCACTCCAGGCTCACTTGGGTAATATTTTATTTACTCATTAATCTTCAAAACTATTTTTCATAATAAATTTCCACTTTATGTTCATCAAAGAACTGTAACAATAAAAATAAAAGTAAATACTGTAGAAAAATTGTACATATAGAAAATAAACATGGTTAATGAACACCTAGATGTAGAATCCCATTGGTTCAGATGCCTCCTTTGTTTCAGATGGCAACAAAACAGAGATAAAGGGCAAAGAAAGAGATACTAGGAGACGAATTGGTAGGGCAGATAGAGGAAGATAAGACAAGGGGAAACAAGAGAACAGAGGATAAGGAGGTCAAAAAGGCCAGTTAAAGACAACGAGGGGAAAGGAATATGTTATGTTAATCTTGCCATTACACTGTGAGATCTCATACAGTCCTTTCGTGTCCTTTCTTACTGTGTTCGAGTTTGCATGCATCTGAATGGTTGGTTAGTTTACCTGAAAGAAATGGAGAGTCTTGTTCATGGCACAGTTTCTATCGATAAATCATGGAGCTATAGGCTTCAGCTGAAGAAGGCTCAAATGCTACAGGAAGTCCATAAACTCTCAAACCCTCATATAACCTATTGGAAAGCCATCTGTCTGTCTGGGATTGGCATGTGCATCAATGAATCAACCAATAGCATGAAGACAAAGAGAGAAGAAGAGAAAAGGGAGGGTTGACAAAATCAAAGCAACTCAAATTCCCATATACCAATGGCATCATGAACTGGACTGTTCTATCTATTAGCAACACATGGTAACATTTACTTTGTTCTGGTTTTGATTCTTTTCCTCACATGGTTTTTGCTATAAAAGGTGGTTGGTTAGAGCAGGTATAGTGGGTGTGGTCTGTAGGACATCAGGCTAGAAAATGGGGCGTGGCCTGGGTCACAGTTGCACCGGAGTTACACTGTAGGCCCCAACACCCCCANCCCCCATCCCCCCCCTCCCCAAACCAACCTGCCACCTCTGGACTATTATGGCACTCCACAGCACAGCTCAGAGACTCAGGCATGCAGCACACTCGAGATGTCAATGAGAGTTTGAACTGAGAGTTGAGTTTATGTGTTAAATAAATGTTTTGAATCCCACAGACTGAAAAACCAAATTAAGTGTGTATTTCAGGCCAAGGTNGCACACTCGAGATGTCAATGAGAGTTTGAACTGAGAGTTGAGTTTATGTGTTAAATAAATTTTTTGAATCCCACAGACTGAAAAACCAAATTAAGTGTGTATTTCAGGCCAAGGTGGTAAGTTTATGACGTTGATGTAACCTCTGGAGTTTCAACTCAGTATAAATCACACGGAGTAAGATAATTCACGTGCAATAGGACCNCAATTCCCCCAAGAGTCTATACTGCCCGAATGTTCTTCATATTCATCATTATCACTGCCATAACAATTATCATAATGGTCTTTGTCATTTTCACCACTGTCTTCTTGTATAATCAACATCTTCAATGTCAGTATGAAGATATGGTCTTTAACATTGTGGGTATGTGTGTATTTGCATGTGTACATGAATATTTTTTATATGTGTGTGTGCGTCTGTGTGTATTGTCTGTGTGTACGACACCACAGTCGTTTGTGACGGGTGTCTGTAGGTAGCATCTGAAGTCTCAAGTTTCCTGTCCAGGGAAATGTTTCAGTTTTTCGCTGATTCCGCCTTGTTGATTTATTGGGCGTCGTAAAACTTCAACTCCGCAGCGTAACGCGCAGAGCCACAACCACAGCTCATCCAATCCTTCATTTTAACTGCAACGGCCCTTCCTCTGCCTATTCCTTCATATTTCACTGTTTTTATGGCTACACCCTGGTTTTTTTTTTTATCCTGCTGCTTGGGGTTATATGCTTGGGCCGTTGGTGTGCTTCTTTCCTCAGCATCCTCAGGGTTTCGTTTCATCGAGTCCTGTCTAGTAACAGGGAGGAAGGCCAGCAAGCTTGGAAGAGACACTGGGTGCTTTTTTTTTTTTTTTCNTTTTTTTTTTTTTTTACATCATTTTTCTTCTTGTGGTCTGCACTGTCATTTAACACTAAACACAAGTCTGCCGTGTGCTTCACAATAAGTCTTCCACGACCTCTCAGAGTCCAACCAGAGGTCTGACTGTTGCAGGGGGAGTGACTGGTCTTGTTAACCTGCCTCACCCCTGAATGGTTAACTGGAAATTGAACTGGTGCTTCTTAAATCATTTGGAATGGTGTATATGTTCATAAAACAAGCCTCTCACAGAGACTCTGCTCATTGTAAATACTGTACATTAAGGGTCCATGCCCATAGGCCAGTCTGTGTGTGCATATATGAGTATGTGTGTGTGTTTGTGCTTAAATGTGTGTTCATGTTTGCATCTGTATGTGTGTGCTTGACTCTGTATATGTGTGTTTGTGCTTGCGTGTGTGTGCGTGTGTGATTATTGGAGAGTAAACATTAACGTCAGCATGTCTATGTCAGTGTGCGTTCGTGTATTTTTTTTTGAGAATATATCTATTTATGTACATATACCATTATATATAAAGGTGTATGCGTATATGTCTGTGTTTAACATCTTCTGCCTCAGACATAGTACTCCTTGTCTTTGTTCTTTTTGTTCTTGGAGATCTTGGTGATGCCCAGAGGCTTGTCCTTGGCGCTGCCATTGGGCTGCGTGGCAGAGTTGCTGATGTAGTTGCGGCTCTCATCCACATGGTAGGAGCCTTCATCGCGGTTCCGGTACTTGTACATGGCATAGAGCAGGATGAGGATGCAGAGGGCAGCGGCTGCCACAATGCCCACCACCATGCCTGTGGTGCTGCTGCTTTCCCGCACCACCTCAGATGGACCCGGGAACACCTTCACCTCCGGCAGAGGAGGCCGGGCTGTCAGGGGAGGAAGTGGAGGGAGAGGGGAACGTGATGGTTACATTATGGTACATACATTATTAATTTGAATAACACGTCAATGTGGTGGGTGAGGAGCTGGAGCCAGGACATGTAATGCATCATCATGATAAATTATTTGACGTGCATTTTGCATATCGCTACATGCAGGGAAGGCTAAAGCTGTTTTCTTATCATCACAGAATGTTTAAATACATGATGTTATGGAGAGGCTAGAGCACAGGCGCACATTCAATCAATTTATATTACACAGTTTACTTTTATATGACATATACAGACAGTGGAGGGGCTGCAGAATAATGCTATATGACATCATATTAAATGATTGTTAGGGAAAAGACTTTGCATCCAAATTATTTGCAAACTGCATGGCTGCATCGTGAGGGAGAGAGAAAGGAAAGGAAAGGAAAGGAAAGGAAAGGAAAGGAAAGGAAAGGAAAGGAAAGATGAAAAAATGGAGGTATAAAGTTAAGAAAAGTGGTAGAGTGGAGAAAGGATGGAGAGAGTGTTCGGCAAAACCTGAAACCAAAAATGGCTACCTAAGTGAAAATGAAAAATTCATGGTAGCAAATGACAAAAATACAGGGAGAGATGGTGAGTGTGCGTGTGCTGTGTGTGCATGTGTGTGCATGTGTGTATGTTGAATCTAACCTGAACTGGGGTCACAGGGGTCAATGTCCTCATCATCGCTGGGACACTCAGCTGAAGCTACCAGCAGGTCATCTGTCGACTAAAAAGAGAAAAATCCAGAGAAATTAGAATACAAAACACCAAATGTTCACACATACACACAAACACACACATAATATGCAATGATGAAGTCAATGAAGTGCTACAAAGACAGGATAACTCATTTTCCACAGCATGTCCAGGAAATAAAACCTTCACCACTAGCTCCAGGGCTCCTCCAAGACCCTTAATCAACACAAGGAAAATGATATCTATGATTTGTTTGTTTTCTACATGTGTGAGCATGCAGCATTCGTCCGCCGCCCACCCGTTTTCCAGCTCGCCACAATCACTTTGCCTGTTACTGCCCCCAGCAATGGAAAGTAGCCAAAACTAAAGTAAGAAACAAAGAGAGAAGTAATGAGGAGGGAAAAACATTTCTATCGACTCTCCCCTTCTCTTCTTGTCCACCATTTTTATTCTCCATGCCTCCCTGTTTCTGCCATTTCTGTTTTTGCCATCTGATCCATCCTGGAGATCCAGGCTAGTGTGTATAGTGAGGCTTTTTTTTTTTTTCCAGTTTTCATTCAGAATACCACTCAATACATAATTTAAATCTCCTTTATTTAAGCATCATGTTCAATAACCCACTCATTTTAAACCTCTAACCTGCACCACCTGTCTAATTTCTACCTTGCTTTCTCTTCGCATTCCTCCATCTCTATGGAAAAGGCGCCCTTTTTCCTCTCCATCCCTGCACCTTCTGTTGCCATGGCAACTCTAAGTTCAGGCTGTTAAAAATGATGGGGAATATAAAGGGAGTGTGCACCCTCATCGGGGACCTGTGCATTGATTTACCATTCCAGCCAGAGTAAGGAAAGAGGGAGGGAAAGATAGATGGCTAGATAAAAGGAATTTAAGAAGAGGTGATTGGGGATGAAGGGAGAGAAAAGAAGACAAGATAGGCGGAGGACTTCAAAGTGATGCGTTCTTTACTTAACACCGTGCTAATGTGCTCCGCATATTCATGAAGTACTGTTAAACATTGCTCGCCCTGACGCTTCAACAGGAGAGCAATGATTGTGTGTGTCAGCGGTTGTGTGTGTGTTTTAACCACACCGGGTGCTCAGTGCCAGCACTAAATTAAAATTGGATTGTGATGCATTGCAGTAGCTGATATTAACCCTCACAATAAAAGAGAGAAGAGAGAAAGGCAGAGCAGTAAAAAGAGGTCTAGAAGCAGATTACAACCAGACTGGAAGAGAGCCAGAGTCAAATCAAAGTGCTGAGTGATCCCGTCACTGAATCCTATGGGCAAAATTTCAAAGAAAATTCATTAAGATGTTCCTCTGTTCTTGTTTATTCTACTTCTCTGTCTTGGCTTTGTAAGAACATTGATTACATAAGATTAGAGCATCTGACAAAACCTGGTCTGGCGTGATCTGGTTTGGTTTTTCATTTGACAGGTCTACCACGATTCAGTTTGGCCTAAAACATACATTAGCTTGCTGATGCTTGACTCTGTCTCTCCTCCGCTGCCTTTCCAATCAGTTCTGCCCAGTGGGCTGTCAAATGCTGCTGGGGTGGGCTTAGCCACTGGAACCCGGCCAGTCAATAAACCTCTGTGCCTTTGCCAGGATCCAAATAGCAAAGGAACCAATCAGCTGGTAGGAAACACATCACCCCTGACATGTGTTACAGATCAATGTCAAGCCACCGTGCTTGTTTATTGATCTAAAGATGCCTACAGTATGTTCCCTCCAGGAGAACCTGTTCTGAATTCTGATTTCAGGTAAAAAAAAAAAAAAAAANAAAAAAAAAAAAAAAACAGAAAAAAAAGAAAAAAGAAAAATAACAACAGACATGTAAATCTATCAAAGTCCCTCCTCTGATCTGTGACATCACCTTATCAGCTGATCGCCCGAATGTGTCAATCGGACTATCGATCGACCTATCACGAAGGAGACAATGAACACGAGAGAAACTAGAGGCATGCCAAAAAACTACAAGCGCATCAATAAATCACAAAAGTTTACAGAAGATGTACTAAGGAGAAAGAATCCTTCATTTTGATCTCTCTAACCCCCCTTAGTCTCCCTCCATCTTGTTTCTTCTTCTCAAGTCTTTTCATTGTCTTGCAACAGAGCGCACTGACACTGTGAAGGACACAGATGGACGAAGATGGGGAGAGAATGAAACAGTGAGAGGAAAAGATAGAGAGAGTGAGAGAGAGAGAGAGAGAGAGAGCAAGAGAGAGAGAGAGAGAAGGATGTGTGCANGAGAGGAAAAGATAGAGAGAGTGAGAGAGAGAGAGAGAGAGAGCAAGAGAGAGAGAGAGAGAAGGATGTGTGCATGCTGAAAGAGTAAAATCTCTACCTGAGCAGCCGAACAATGCCAACGACCATCCATGCCCCCCTGACTGCCTAGTTCACACATGGCTGCACTCTTTCCTCACACACTCTTGCCGAAGATTCAACAGCTTGTCTGATACTTTCACAGCTGGAAATCACACACGCTTACAAACGCACACAGCTCTACAACAGTCCAAACTCCTCCACTGGTCTATTTCTATCTGCATACAGATACACACAGGTAGGCATTAACCAAATTAGGCTGAAGTTGGTACGCTGATGAAGAGATCCTGACGAGAGAGAAGAGAAGCTAGCTCGACTACTGCAGATGGTGAGATAGATTCATACACCGCCTGCATTAACAGCCTATCACTGGAGCTCAACCATACAGGGAGAGGGAGGGAGAGAGAGCAAGAGAGGGGGGGGAGTGATGGGTAAATATGGAAAGATAAGGAGACAGAGAGAGGAAAGGAAAATGAGAGGGAGGGAAAAAAGAAAAGCGAGGAAGATAGTAAATGGATAGGGCAAGGAAGGAAGGCAAGAGGAAGGAATAGATGTAAAACATGAGAAGAGAGGGAAGAAAGGAAGAAAAAAGAAAGGATGGGAGAGAATGTTCGGAAGGCTTGAGGATCTGTGTGAGTCAGCTGATTTCTGATATCCAATCAGATCTGTGCTGAGCCCAAGGTTTCTTCTATCCGCCGTCTCATCAAACATGGGCATACACACATTTAACACACACACGCTTGCATGTGCGCACACATACACAGGAACACATAAGCACACATACATCAACAGACACATCAAAAGCAAACCCAACATGGTGAGTGAGACCAGCCTCAAACAAAAAATACCCATTCCCAGGTCTCCATTCTTTGTACAAATTAACACTCACACACTCTTGCACACACAACCTCACACCCACTTTCCCTAGTACTCAGCTGTCATGCATTATTAATTCGTTCTGTTTTACCACATAAAAAAGAATCACTAAACTGTGGACTGCAGGAGGAGGCATCACATGAAGTGCTGCATGAAGCGCTGATGGTAGGAGTAAACCCGTGGGGAAACTTAGGCAGATCCAGTTCAAACACACACACACACACACACACACACACACACACACACACACAGACAAAAGCAAACATGTGCACATACATAAAATTGATTAAATAATCCCAATTAAATAATTAAATAATTCCAACCTTTGGAAAATCCTCTGATGCAATGTGCTGCAATTCAGTGGTATTGTTCTTACTCCACCTGTGTGTTTGTGCACGTTCCCGTGTGAGCATGTGAGCTCGCATGTGTGTGAGTGTCTGTGTTCGCCTTCACATTGTATGTGTGCCCTGGTTTAGGACAGTTTAGTTGCCAGGCAACACTAGGTAGTCTCAATGGAGAGCTGCAGATTCTTCTTAAAAAAGGCAAACACACACACACAGTTTTGGGCCAGAAGGAGTGATTGCATTTACAGACACACACACACATACACACTGCAGTATGTTGAGCATATAGCAACAGTGTGACCCAGTTCCCATATAGTGATATTGACTCCAGTGTGCAACTCTGCATACCAGATATAGCTGTGGCATCAGCATATCACAGCAGCAGGAATAATTCACCAGCAAAGAGATGAAACACACACACACACACGCACACACACGCACATACACGCACACACACACACACACACATGCAAGTCAAGTCAAGTCAAGTTTATTTGTATAGCCCAGTATCACATACAAAGTCTAAAAGGGCTTTACAGACCCACACATTAGCGGTTTCCGACCCAGCCTAAGCTCTCTTAAGAAGACGAGGAAAAACTCCCTAAAAACCTTATTATATATAAGGAAAATGGAAGAAACCTCGCTATTAAAGAGAGTTTCCCTCTCTTCAAATGACCAGGTGTGCAACAGGAGCCACAGGTGTAGAAACAGGTAAATTACAAAGATCAAAAACANCAAATGACCAGGTGTGCAACAGGAGCCACAGGTGTAGAAACAGGTAAATTACAAAGATCAAAAACAGGGAAATATTACAGAATAATATGAACAGCAAATAATCAATGATCCAGTGTCAGCTTAGTCAATATGAAATCAATTGGTATGGTGATTAAAGTTTGAGTCACACAGAGTGAATGGGGGGATGGGGGCTGCTGCATCATGGGGTGCATGACAGGGTGCGCAGAAACCCCATCATGGGGTGTGCACAAACTCCCACATTCTCATAACCACACTTTCAACGGTGAAGTGTGAAAAATAAGCACCCATGACACAGTCTGTCACTCTGAAGCACTATTCGTCCAGCTCCCATATCCATTATTGATGCCTGAGGCTTAGCTCACAGCTCTCCGCATTCTATTATTTATGTCTGAAACAGCTGGCGGCTTATACACAGAGGAACTATTCTCTAAGGGAGACTGGGTGCGAGAGAGAGAGAGAGAGAGAAGGCAGTGGGTANAGGAACTATTCTCTAAGGGAGACTGGGTGCGAGAGAGAGAGAGAGAGAGAGAAGGCAGTGGGTAGAGGGGTTCACTATCTCCATGGCAACTTGAATCACTGAGAAAAAAATCTTTTTCAGTGCAGCAGACACACAGTTTTATAACACAGGAGAAGATCTGCGGCACACAGACGCCCACGAAAAGCTTGATGAGATCTCAGTAACGATCACAACAAAAGACCAGTCTGTATCGATGATCCACAAACATATAGCGCAATGGCGTCTTTGCTTACATCCAAGCATCAACAGCAGTTACGTGTTTCCACTGTCGAGTCCCATTTGCATCAGTTTATTAGATGCACATCATGGAAAAGCTGTTGCATGAACACAGCAACGTTCCTCCTTTGTAATTTAGTGGGTGGGGCCCACTTTGAATTCAATGAGGAGTCGCTATCTAATCCCATCATCTGAATGAAGGAGGGCATTGATACGTGTGTGTGTGTGTGTTAGCCTTCCACTGACTGATGAAATGTTTTTACAACTTTTTGAAAGACATTTGATAACGCTTGACAAATACGGTTTATCTTCTTTGCATTAAAGAAACTTCATACTGTCACATTTGATGAAAGAATGAACATGACAAGGATGTGTTTGATGCATTGATTGGTAAGAATTGCTTGTATCTCATTAATATACTACTCACATTAGCGGTTTCCAGGACACCTCCATGGGACTTTTAGCTTTGTCCCAATTTATTCTGACAGATATCTACATGTTAATGAATTGTAAATCAGGAACTCAGTCTAATCTCCTGTGTGAAACATGCAAAGAGCTTAAAACTATCTCACTCTTGATAAGTTTTGTTATCCACCGGTTCTTAAGGAGCAGACTGGACTGTATGAGTCATAATCCTCTTACTGGACCAAATAAAAAAAAAAAAAACTTATTAAAGCAAATTAGCACTTGTTACTCATTATCACAATAATGTATGATGGCAATGAGGTGATAAGACATTTAAGGGACCATTCCACCCATTTTGCATGTTTGAGCCTATATTCAATTTTCATACATGTAAGGTTCCTGACAATCATTTCCCAAAACATACTACTGGAATGATGAGTTAAAAAAATAAAAAATTTTTCCTACCTTCCAGACCACCATTGGTTTCAGTTCATTTTGGTACGCTATTAAAATAAACTTGTTGATATTTGAAACGTTTTAGGGATAGGTAATCCATTGTTGCGAACAACACTTACATTCAGGGTTTTTAGAAGTTTCGTAATTTTAGCGTTTAAGTGCAATAAAAAGCGCAGAGCAAATGTATGTCTCCACCAGGGAATATACAGAAGACCTGTGTTTATGGAAAAATTTCAACGACCGTGACTTCATAAGGCCGTATAACTATTAGCTGGCGAAACAGCTCTTTTTAAGGTGGGTGTATCACTTGAATATTTATCTTGAAAGATTAAGAGATTTTGCAGAATATCAGGAAAGCTGAAATACGGTTTTTATCCTTTGGGAAATAATTGTCAGTAACGTAACATGTATGAAAATTGAATATATTAGGCTCAAACATGCAAAATGGATGGTATGGTCCTTTAATACAAAATACTTGCAAAAATTACATATGGCCAGCAAATGTCTATACCCCACACACAGGGCCATAGCCAGGATAAATGCTGGGGTCATAAGTACAAGATTCCTCTGGATTTTCAAAATGTTCTGCAGTGGAAAATGTTTCACTCTCTTCATGAAAAAAACTATTATCTGACACAAAAGAAAATCATTAATTAATTAATTAAAAACAAAGTTTCTTTTCTTATGCTTACTGCCACAAATACAAATTCTGATCAGGAAATCTTGATTTGTCTTATTTTTTTCTTGACCTTAAAATATTCCAAATTAAAGACAGTAAGACGTATATGTCTCCTTTAAATACTGACAGCAGCAATGTGTAAACGGTTACACAGTGTCAGCTGCACTTTATGTCACAAAAACCATATTCACAGAAAAAGTACAATCTGTTGTAAAAATCATGCACTTGGGGGTAAATGGGGTGAAAACATGACTATAAACTGACCTGCTGCGTTGTACCCTGTTTCCTGTTACTGGCCGTGGTGGTTGTGATGTCACTAATGGACGGGGCGGAGTCAGAGCGGTTGCCCCCAGCAGCAGCACTAGACTGGGGGGTGATGGAGGAAGACGGCATCTCGCCTACCAGCCGTGCACTGCCCTCCACCCTGATGTGCGGGTGGCCTTCAGCGGCCATGTTGAGGATGCGGAGGCCGTTGTAATAAAGGCCAGCTAGCTGGCCCTGGAACATGCCTGTACCACGCTCACCTGCACCCACACGAACCGTCGTTTGACTGTTGAAGATGGTCAGCTGGCGACCTATATGGACACGGACATGGACACACACACACACACACACACACACACACACACACACACACACACGCACACACAGGAAAGAAGGTGGACAGGCACGCGCACACACAAATACATTCACACACATACATACCAGTGGTCACATACGTGCACACACAAAAGTGTCTGAGTGTTACACAATCCACCACCCCCGAGCCACGGTGAGAGGATGGGATAGATTAAGCATGGCAGAGCAAATCGAAGCCGTNCACCCCCGAGCCACGGTGAGAGGATGGGATAGATTAAGCATGGCAGAGCAAATCGAAGCCGTGGCGAAGAACCGTGGAGGGGGCTGAGAGTGAGAGAGATAAGAGTGAGAAGAAGGAATGGAAAACAGCGAAGAAGAAGAACAAAGGGGGAAAGTGAAAAGGCTGAGAAGTCGAGGAGAGGAGAATGAAGAGGCAAGGAACAGAAGGAGGAGGAAGAGGCAGCAGATGAAAGAGTCGGAGGGCCCTGACAAGACAGGGCTGACAGATGGTTGCTATGGCGATGGCTGTGCAGCACGACATTGTATTTGAAAGAGCAACAGACAGGCAGACAGAAAGAGATCTAGAGAACTGTTGTAACAGCCCTATGAAGCATGCACAGGTTATAAGCTCTAGCACTGCTCACTGTTAAAGGGACTAGAGGCTAATTTAAGCTCTGCTGAAGTTTAAGAGGGCAACTTTTACATTTTTTTCAAAAGCATTGCTCTATTAGTCATTTCAAATTTACATAATTCTTAAATGTCACAATACTTTGCATGTACTTTAATTTGATTACAAAATAGTTTTTCAACATGGGTGATATAATCTTTAGTAAATGCTTTATAGTTTACAATTTGATAATAAACAAAAATTATTTACCAGTCTTAATAAAGCATCTTTTATCAGTACTTCTTTTCTATTTTCTGATTTATGCACATTTAAATCTCTCCATCGTCCCTTTAACCTGATATTATCAGATACACACTAACAAGATACGTTCACAGGCACTACAGTTTACACACTATTACACACTACAGCTGCCCCACTTTTAAAAACTTAGTTATGGATTTAGATTTTTAGATGTTAGTTGATGGTGCACAATATAGTAAATTCAACTGACTTCAAATTGTATTTTTAAGCTGAAAGTTTTAAGGAATTTTAATCAGGGTTTTTACCTTTGTCGAGTAGCCAATCGTCAACTACTCGACCGAGCCGATAGGGGATTCGCTGTCTGGCGATGGCCAGGCGCTCGTTATCAATGTTTCCTTTAATTTAGAGATGAAAACACAGTAGTAATTACGCACATCCAAACGTGGTACAGGAGCTGGATACAAAAAGAACAGCAATGAAAAGAAAGTAATGGTCTGCTCATTGTTAGCATGCCACTGCAGTAAGATGAGCTTGATGTGCTAAGAGAACACAAGCTGAATTCACTACGTTTCCAGTGAGCGGACTCTTACTCTCTGTTCATTGGGTTTAATTTAAAGAGACATTTCAGGGGTTAACATCTGAAAGCACAGGGAAATAATGTTACAGCTGCCACATACTGTCTATATGACTGACTGTGTTTAGAGTTACATACAGGAAGAACCCTCACACACACCTCACACATCTAACAATTTAGCATTTTAGCTATCTGCTTCCTAAAGCCTGGACTTCATTGTGTTAAAGATGACTACCTAAGATTACCACTTTAGGATAAAATATAAAAACAAACAAATATAAAAACAAATATAAGACTATGTTCAACAAAATACACTCTTTTTTCTTTTTCTTATTTTTTCTTTCTAGTTAAACATTTAACTCAAAATATGACATCTTTTTAAAATTATTGTTTGTCCGAAATGCACCAACTATTATTATTTTCTTTTATGAGAAAAACAATTGACACCTGAATTGAATATTTTCATAAATTACCTTTAACACTATTTAACAGGCCTAACATAACATAACTGGCTAGTACAAGCTATTGTAATAACTGCCTCATTTTATGGTTTAAACAGTCATGTTTCATATCATATCACACATATTTCATTTCACACACATTCACATAAAACAAAGCTGCAGTTATATTTCTCAATCACAGTGTTTGAATATCAACATTGATAGGAACAGTGATGAGATTCATCAATCAAGAGGTGGTTTTAGTTCAAATGTAAGTAGCTCTGCACCAGCTCGGCAGTGCTGTGGTGATTAGGTGGGTTGGGCTGATGTGGGCGGGGCCTACCTGAGGGGTAGCGTTCGATGACTGGCAGGTCGTCCAGCTGGAGGGTTGCGTTGCCTCCGCTGCGGGTGAACCGAACGATGTGGTACTTCCCGTCGTTGACGAACTTGGAGCTCTCCTCGATGTTGATGTCATCCGTGCCAACGTTAAATACTACTCTAATGTTGCCCTTGTCCTGAGGAGGAGAGGAAATAGGAAGCACGTTCGGTCAGAACATGCAAAAATCAATACTTATGGTCCTAATCCTTAATTTTTTTAACCAAAGAAATTTGACTTAAAGGACCTTACCAGTGATTTTCTATGTTTAAACCCCACATACATGCTGTGTTACTGACAACCATTTTCCAAAACATAAAACCCTATTTTAGTTTTCCTGTCATTTTGCGAATCTCCTAATCTTTGAAAGTCAAATGTTCAGTGATACACTGACCACTGACCTTAAAAGTCAATGTTTCCCCTGCTAACATGTAGGTCAATTTCATGGTAAAACCCATCTTCTCCTGGGACTACATTGTTTGGCAGAAACATACATTTTCTTCTGTGCAACTCTGTTGGACTGGTTAAATAAAGATACTTTGACAAAAAAAAAAAAAAAAAAAAAAAAGATAAACGTTGTGTTTGCTGTGATGGATCACTTATCTCAAGCATAATCTCAAGTATATTTCAGATCTCTACAAGTTGATTTTAATAGCACACTGGAATGACCTGAAACCAATGCCAGTCTGGAATGTAGGAAAAACAATTCTAATATTTACCGCTCCAACAGTATATTTTGGGAAAAAATACATACAGGTTGTATATATACAGGTTGTGCTCCTTCAAAGTTTCAGATTGTACTTTTAAATTGTATTAAACGACTGATTTAGTGTGTACTCACTATCTGTAGTTGAAGATAGTCTCCCAGGCCAGATGCACTGTCCACCCGCAGCAGAATGGCATGTTTCTGTTGGGTGCTAAACCCAAGGGCGAGGCGGTCTGCACGGGTGCTGGGACGTTCATTGGGGGGCCACGTGTAGATCACCATGCCTCCATCGCGGCCAAAGATATATGTGGTCCCAGCTGACTCAAACATAAAAATGAATTGCATGAACATCTATATACCATTACATTTATCACAGGATGTGTTCCATTTGGACCTCATTTTCTGCCTACTCTTTTTACTCCAGTGTTTGATACAGAATCAGGACATTGAAACAATAAAAACCCTGAAATGTCACAGATGACTGGCTGTCTAGCTTTTGTTGAAAGAATGAAATCTGTGCTGCAGAACACTGTAAATAGCTGATAGAATTACTTGACTGATGCGATGACTACTGCACATCTGGAGTCTTTCTTCTAAGGCTCACTGAGGATGGTTGAGAGTCTGAGGCTAGAAAAATCATTCCATTTTGAGGATTCAGACTCCATTTAAGAGAAACCACATTAGCATAACCAAATATTTCTCTGAGCAGGTAACATTTTAGTGTCACTTCAGAATCAACAGTTGACACTGCCCTCACGTGGTGGCTCTGATAAAATGCACAGTGAGCTTAGATTTGGCATTTGAAGTTTAACGACAAGTGCAGAACTGCAACTTAGCAGGTTCAGACCTGAAGTCCTAGACCTGCAGCTTAGAGATGGTTAGGGTTAAGGTTAGGATGAGTGTATTTTCTGCATGTTAGTTCTAGTTTGGATTGAGAAAGTTTTTGGTTTGTGTGTCTACAGTTACTGAAATATTTTTTTTGTATCTCATTAAAATGAAAAGAAACATCCTGCTCACATATGCATCTACATCAGATCTAAACTTGTTGCTCTATAGTCATATATTTATTGAATTTACCAGAGATACTGTTAACCCTCTGGAGTCTAAAGTCATTTTGGTTTAAAGATTTATTTCCTGGAATCAAGAATTTTCTTGAAACAAACAGAAAATTGACAGGCTTGGCAGAAATGGCTAAAAAATTTCCATGAGCCAAAATTTGTTTTCCTGTCTAGTACAGATTTTTCCTATTGCAAAAAAAAAAAAAAAAAAAAAAAAAAAAAAGAAGAACTTTAGAGCCCAGAAGGTTTAATAGATTTTATTTAATTTTTGGATTAAAACTCACGAATAAAATGACTACACTTTGAGAGTGCCCTGCTATGACTATACAATGAGATTATGCTGCTATCCACATTATAAACAACTACAATTGTTTGATTTTTTTTTTATCTTTATTTCGGTCTGTAGCACACAACAACAAAATAAAAACAAATAGTGAATGCTCCCAACAAACACACTTCCAAAACACACAACCCCAAGTAACAAACCAACAAATCAAAGCAAAAAAAAAAAAAAAAAAAAAAAAAAAAAAAAAATGCAGTTAATGCAGTTTCTCCATGTGTGGGACAGAAAAGAGAAAGAAGTCACTCACCATCGTTGCATAGAGGCCCAGCGTATGAGGTCATGCTGCAGTCACAGGTAAAGCCCTCCCACTGCTGCAAACAAACGCCCTGATTTGAGCAGGAGTCTTCTTGACAGGTCGTGCTGGGACCTGGAGTGAGAGAAGAGGAGGAGGGGAGTGCACAAAGTGAGTTAAAGATGAACACACACACCTTTTTTTGATTTTGTCTGGAGCCCAGTGTGTTCACATGACGTGAATAAGGTATAATCATATTCAGAGCACATTTCCTGTGACTGTGGAGATGGTTGTGTTGCATTATGGTGGTATTTTGTTGTGATTAGTAGTATTAGTACAAAATCTATGTGAAACTGTGGACAGGCTCCCGTTCTTTAGCTTAACGCTTATAGAAGATGCAACATTTTCTATATAAACTAAACCAGAATTCTGTTTTGTAGTGAAAAGAGCCAAATGTAGACAGCATGCAGGTGGTGGGGCTAGATGTGTGGGGCAAGGACAGGCAGAGGAGTTAAGCATAAGAGGGAAAGTTCTGTTCAAAAGCCTCTATCTCAATACTCTTTCTTCGTCAGCCTGGCACCATTCCTTCCCTGCCTCGTGTTAAAAACCATATCAGAGGAGAAAGCCAAAGCTCTAACCTTCTCTTTTGATGCAATTCTAGCACGAGGCACAGAGGGCAGGGAGTGAAATGATTCACAAACGGAGTATTGAAATCTATCCAAGTTTAGTTTGGGAGTCAGTAGGAGGGGTTAGAGAGCATGCTGCTAGGCAACCCAGGTGGTGGAGCTGTGGACAAACTCAAGTCAAGTGGTGATGATGTCACTACTGTGATGAACTCACGACGGTGGCGAGGAGAGGACAGATCAGTGTTGTGTCACCTCTGACCTTTGACTCTGGATCACTGGGATCCACACAACACTGGACACCACTGGGTAGTTTTAACACACACATACAGCACACACACGCACACACACACACACACACACACACACACACATATACGCACACACGCATTTTCCTACTCACACACTTGTCTCACATGTTCACACAAAGCGATATACCTTGCAAGTCAGCTTTCATCAATGTAACTTTTGTCAGCCAAACAAAAAAGCAAACAAGCAAATTAAGTTAGAGGGTTAGTCAAAAGCACACGGATGTCTGTGAGCTGCTGAAAGAGTGGAACAGAGAGAGTGATAAAAGACAGACAGAGAGAAAACACAATGAGCAGACACAAGGAGACAAAGATGAAACGCAAGAGAATAAAATTGACATCTAAAAGACTAAAAGCTGGGTTAGTGGGTTATTCAATAACAAAGAAAGAAAGCTGAAAATAGTTTGGTAAGAATGGGACCAGACCAGATTTTCTAGTGTGTCTTTGGTGTGTGTGTGTGTGTGTGGCTCACCTTCACAGCCTCTCTCTACTTGTCCCATGGTTGCCAAGGCATCAGCCAAAAGGTCAGGGAGGCGGCCGTTCAGGTCAACTGTTGCTAGGCAACCCTGGAATCCCTCACGGGAGTGGACTAGCTTAGGTAGGTCTCGGTACATCTCTTTGGAGACACCCCCAATGTACAGGTCACCTACAGGAGCACCAAAGTGAATCTTTGTGCACCTACAGCAATATTTTATCTTAGTTAACGTATCAATTTAGGCTGATACTGTGTCAGTATAGCCATTACAATTTGTGAATATCATCCTTTTATTAGGTGTATGTGTGTTTCAGTTCCCTTTATGACCTATTGTATCATGAGTTATCAGTGGCATATATGTGCATACCCTTTAGGTCAAGGTTCTTAGCTCCCATGGTGGTCTGTGTGGTGACTTTGGTATCTATCTTGACTGTGTGGAGATTGTTAGTGTCTCTGGAAATGTGTACGTTGTGCCAGTGGTTGTCATTTAGAGGACTGTTAGAGTTGCCCTTGATCAGGTGTGCTCCATTGCCCAGATCAGAGATATAATGTAGGTAACTAGAGAGGAAGAAAAAGAAAAGAGAGGAGGGATTAAACAGAGGAGACGAGAAAAGGCTAATTAACCGTATACATGAATAGTAATGTGCCATACTAAAATCTGTCGAGTAAATTCTAATCTGTCTTATGAAAGCTATTTAATTGTTTTCTATACATTTAATTGCTTTGTATGCTTTATTTTCAGATTTAGCGTGACACACATTGTGCTGCGATTGTAAAACTACACCATGCACTGTTCCAGCTCACCCTTTAACCAGCTCTACCACTATGAAGTCATTGCCATCTCCCCTGTTGAATAGAATAAGGCCGTCGGGAGAGGTGGTCTTGAACTGCATGAAGAGGTGCATGGAGTAGTAGGCCTGCAGTGTGGGCAGGGTCACGAAACTGGAGCGTGAGCGGAAGGTGACGGGGTCGGCTACGATGCTCTTGTAGCCAATAACAGCGTTGAGCTCGCAGTAGTCGATGTCACCGTTCTTGCACAGGTCGATGTATGGCATGCCGTTCAGCGTCAATCCCTGCAGGTGACCGATGAAATTGGAGGGCACGGCAGGCATGAAGCGCTTCTCCGTCACAATGCCTGTCTCCACATTGTGGAATTCCAGCTGGGTGTNCGGCAGGCATGAAGCGCTTCTCCGTCACAATGCCTGTCTCCACATTGTGGAATTCCAGCTGGGTGTGGTCACCCGCCATCTGACCTGGTGGCGGGGGGTAAACTTCAGAGGTGAGGGCTACTGAAGGCAGAGATTCAAATAGTACATTGTAACAGATACTAATGCTAATAATAATAAATACTAATGCATTACTATTTATTGACTGATGATAGTATAATAAAAATTCAGGATGATTGTCTTCACTTTTATGGTACATAATCTCTGTTTTTACTCATAAAAAAATTAAATATTTGATTTAATAAAGTCACTATAGCCTTAAGTTCAGGAATAAAGACCACACCTCATATTCATTCAGTTTCCTGATCCACCTACTTTGGTGTGTCAAATCACTTTCTGTCTCATGTACACACTACACACACTGAAAACCTAAGCAGACTGGGTGTATTTTTGTGGGCAAAAGCTAAGGGTTGTAAGGTGGACTGCTCTTCAATGGGCTGGTTACCTTCAACGGGCTGCAGGTCGTCCACGGTAAGTTTGAGGCTCTTGCCGCGCCGGACTACCCTCACCGTGTGCCACTCATTATCATTGAGGCCCATCCCCGCAAAGATGGTCTCTGGACCTTTACCTACACATAGCCCAGACCACCATTAACATATGCATAGAGAAGGGAAGAGAGACAGAAAGATAGAGACAGAGAGAGAAGCAAAAAGAAGACAGAAACAGAGAAGAAGAATATACTAAAGGAAGGAAGAATATTATTAAAATTTAATGACAGAGAGCGAAGAAATGAGGAAAATACGAAAAGGAAGAAGGCACCATACATACATATCCTGGGGAGACAAACATCTCCTTGTCAACAGTCTCGCTCCACAGACAGACAGACAGACAGAAAGACAGATGGACGGATGGATGGACAGACAGGTCTGTTTGCAAGACAGATGACATGACATAGACAAAGACAGAGGGAGAGAGAAATGAACATGAACTGATGCCATGGGTGCCTAAGATGGAGACTGTGATTCATCCTCATCCCAAACTGAGAAAATCCATCTGTGGATTGATCATGCTGCCATGATGACACATTCCCATCTCAACTCCTAAACCACCACCCTCACACCAGCCTCTCACATCCCCTCACAGACAATGTGTGTTAGCTGACGAGCCTGGGGTGGAGGTTTTTTCTCTCCCTTCCACTTGGGTGCAATACCGTGTTAAGCCTCACGGTGGCACTAGACACACAGAACATCGTCACGGGAACTGTCCAAGGTGCTGATACACAGCAGAATGACAAGCTGAGCTGTCCTCCCATGATGTCTACCTCTCTCTCTCTCTCTCTCTCTCTCTCTCTCTCACACACACACACACACACACACACACACACACACTCCCTTTTCTCCTCCAAGCCCTGTTGGTTCGAGAAGTGTGAATGATTCTACTTACAGTGACCTATAGAAGCAAATGACAGGGGAGGCGAGAAGTAAACAGCCCCAAAACAGATTCTACTGGAGAAAATGTGAGGCATTCCTTCATCACTCATGCAGCCATGCAACACACACACACACACAATCACACACTCGCGTGCATACAAGTAGACAGATAGAGAGAAATATACAGACTGACACACAAACTTAAATAAGCAAATATGAGTCCATAAAAGCCATAAAAAATAATAAGATGCTAGAATGAAAAGGCATGTGTGTTTGTATATGTGTGTTTGCTTAGCCAGAAGAGTGTGTTGTGTGTTCAGAGAGGACACAGGGTTCCCCTGAGGAGACTCAGCTGTGCTCTGGGCGAGCATCTCATCCTGTTACCATGGATCACTGCCTACCACTGAGTGAAGGAAAGAATGTGTGTGTGTGTGTTTAAATCTGTGACTGTGTGTAAGTGCGTGTTTGCATATGTAACCGAACATTGACAGGAGACTGATGTTCGAATGAGGCAGCGATCTGAGCCAACCTGGGAATAGGCAGATGCATACACACAAACACACACACACACACACACACACAAACACACACACACACACTGCTAGCATTCTGTGTCAGACGCTCAGTGATTTGAGTTTTGAAAAGACAACAAGACAGTGAAAAAAAAAAAGAATCCAAATCAAATGACCAAAATTAGAAGAGCAAGATAATAAAAAGAAAAGGAGAAAAAGCGTTTCATATTTCATTAGCTTGAAATAACAAATGGCTTTTCTCCTGGATAAGTCTCAAATCTCTCCCATGCTGGGGCTTTTATTTGACTGCTGAGTGAACTGTTTCAGTGGAGCCTGGCTGTTAAATAATTTTTTCATCCCCTTGAAAATCAGATGTATAATTTATTGTATGGACAGCATGCCAGAAAAGTGGCTGCCTACTGAAATGTTCATTAAAACAACTGGTCTAAAATTGGCCAACAGACCTGCAGGATAGCAACAGTGCTGTGTGGCTAGTAAGGTTTCTATGGCAACTGCAGTCATCCATTTCACCACCTCTTTGCCGTCATAGAGCATTCCCCTCTCTCTCTCTCTCTCTCTCTCTCTCTCTCCCCCTCCCTGTGGTCGTGACAGAGAGAACCTCCACGTGAGGGAATTAAACATCAGGGATTCAGCGCACTCGCAACAGCATGAACGGAAACACACGTTGTCACTCAAGAAAACACGCACGCACATGCACAGAATGCATGGAATTAAACGCAACTGAAAATCCCTCATGTAGAGTTTAGAGAGAAACGCCAAGCAAACAAAGAAAGCAACCAGACAGATGTAAGCGTGAAGGTGCAACAGAAGGAAACAGAGGAATTGCGTGTCTTTTGTCTCCAGCGTGAAGGAGAAGTAATCAGTCTTCAGCTCTGAGTAGAATTCATCCAGCAGCTAGCACTTTCTCTTTTGCCCACATTCCTCAACATCCCCCACTTTCCCCACACACTTCACACTCAGCATTTGTACTGAAGCTAGCATTTTTCTCTCTCTTCTTGTCTAAGATTTATCTCATATCGCCCCCCTGTCCCTCTCTCTCTCTCTCTCTCTCTCTCTCTCTCTCTCTCTCTCTCTCTCTCTCCATCTCTCTTGGGTACTTATATCTTTTCTTTCCTCTCCTCCCTTTTTTCTCCCTCCTCTAACCCCCACTGTCCTCTCTTCCGTCTATCTCTATTCACTAAAATGGCCGACCTGGAAAACCCTGGCCCTCAGCAAAAATCATACTGCTCCTGTGGCGTAGCTGAACATGCAGACACACTCACGCATATGTGCACACACACAGTCACTTCCACACTTGCTGACACACTTGCAAAGACATCTTAGCATAAGGTTCTCTCTCTCTCTCTCTCTTTCTCACACATACACACACACAGAACACGATGGAAAAAAATGTGTTGATTCAGGGATCAGAATCAGATGGGCTGACAAGACAGAAGAAATGAAAAATAGACTTCACAACTTAACACACAGCTTAACACACAAACACACATTCATGTATGCAGACATACATGTTTATGAACACACGCTTGCTCACATGGTGAGGAGGAAGAGGAGGGGTAGGGGATAGGTGAGATGGAGGATCACTTACTGGCTGTACAGTTTATCCTGATACAGTCTGGAGGGAGAGCAGAGCAGAGGGTTAATGCTGCACACAAATACACAAACTCCACGCCCTGGGGACGCACACATCGACACACCCCATATACACACAAGCGCAGACACACTGCTGCGAAAACACTCTCCTTTGTCACAACCTCAAACTGAATTTGTTCATTTTCTAAACACAACGTGCAGTAAAACAGCATCCAGGTTTTAGCCAATAAGGAGCTAGAACACTGAAATCCAGATTGTGATTGTTGGATCTCTACATGTTAAGGAGAGCGGTGCATCCCAGCAGCATGGTCGTTAGCTGCTCTGGCTTGAGCGACAGCTTCAGCCACCAAACAAATGCATCAGGAGACTGAGATGGGTGTGTGTGTCAGTTTGTCTGATGACATCTAACACATCCCATTCTTTTGTCACCCATGCCGAGCAAAGGTTTCAGCAAACGGAGGCTCATGGTAAGCCAAGGAGGCTGGAAAAATGTTGTCCCTTTCTTACCCATGATGCCTTGGTGTGTCGTGTGGCGTCAACCACAGTAAAGACGCGGCTGCAGACAACCAGAGACCAATAAATGCACCCCTCAGTGAAGCTATGTGTGTGTATGTGCGTGCCTGTATGCATGTGAAATGTGCGACCGTAAAAGGGCGAGGTTTGAAGTGTGTGTGGTAGCTGAACCGAGGAGAAGAAATGGAAATGTGAAAAAGAAGGATGTGTGTTTTTCATGCATTTATGTATGTAGTGTATTATCTGTGTGTGTGTGTGTGTGTGTGTGTGAGTCCCTGTGTGAGTCCCTGTGTGGTTGCTGAAGGTGTTAGGGATGCACAGGTCTGCTGGGAGTGAGCAGAGAATGCAGCTTGAGGCTTGGACCCTCTGTCCAACACAAAAACAATAGCACTAACCTTCAATTGCATGTTAGTGTATATGTGTGTGTGTGTGTGTATGTGTGTGTGTGTGTGTATTTGGTTGAACATAATCTTTAATTACACTATCAAATGAATCCCAGTGGTAAAAGTATCCTTATTTATGATACCTGTGAAGTATGTTCTCAAATATATCCAGTATCAACAGGCCAGTAGGATTATCTGTGCTTTCGCTGTCCATTATCTATGCAAAAGTTTATTTTCCAGTGACAATCTGTTATTAATCAACATATCGGTGTTCCTGCATACGAATTAGCCAAGAGGCCAGTTTCAGCTGCATTCCCCTGACAAGCAATTAAAATAACGTTTGAGAATATACATGGTGTTTTTGTTCAGGTTCATGTCAGCATTTGTGTGACTGTGTGTACCTAGGTTGACAGTGAGTCGGACACGGCCCCCATCGAGCTCCAGACGAAGGGTGTCTGCAGAGTTACGAGATGTGGTTGCCATGAGAACGCCGTAAGCCCGCTGGGAGCGAAACCGTAGCGATACGTCCTCTGCCTCAGTGTGCATTGCCACAGGCAACTGCACCTTCATAAACTTACTGCCGTCGTAGGACAGAATGGTTGCATCTATACAAGGCAGACGGAGACGGAAAGAGACAGAGAGAAAGAGGAAGATTGAGAGAGGGGAGGACGAGACAAAGGCAATTTGATGTTGAATTTAAACATGATGAAGTATGGTGCAGTGTAGCTACACCAGCTTATTCCCTGCCACATCATTTTGAGCGTCAAAATTGGCATCTATTTCCTACAAAATTACCCCATCACTTTCCAACACTAATTCATCACCTCCCCGTCTTCCGGAAGAGTATGTAAAAATAGTGCAGCTGGTCGGCCCCCCTATTATCCGGTTAAATCAGAAGGCATGGCGATGAGTGTGTTAGCCACTGTTGCTGACATCCCAGACCCTGGAGTCATAATGTAACAAGCTCAGGTGATCCCACTTTAATGTCTTTTGCATACTCATTTGCATATTCATAATCTTCTCTCCCTGCTACCTGCTGAGGCCAATCCCCGACCACTAAACTGTTTACCTCTGAGGACCCTGTTTTTTATTGGCCAATTACATACACAGCTAAACACACTCTCAGTGTCTCTGCATCTTTATCTCTCACTCTCCCTCCCTCTGCTTCTTGTAACTCTCTCCATTTCTTTTTTGCTCCCCCTGTTTCCGTGGNCTCTCCCTCCCTCTGCTTCTTGTAACTCTCTCCATTTCTTTTTTGCTCCCCCTGTTTCCGTGGGAGACGGTTGGAGCCAAGGCAAAAAACAAGAGAACAGGAAGAGAGAGGAGGCCTCATGAATACTGATGAGCTGAAAAGGGAGAGAGAGAGAGAGAGAGAGAGAGAGAGTGTGTGTGCATGTCAGAATAAGTGAGTGAATTTAAGTGTGAACAGAGGAGGGTTCAGTAAAGTGAGAGAAAGGAGGGGAGAAAATAGGGACAGAAAGGAGGGAAAGCAAGAGAGAGAGAGAGAGAGAGAGAGAGAGAGAGAGAGGAAGGGTGCAGGAGAGGAAAGGAGAGAAAGAGATGGAGGAAGACCGAGACAGAGAGAGGAAGAGAGAAACAGACAGAAGGAAAGAAAAGAGTGAAAAAAGCTCTTGGCTAAAATGCAAATGAACCCTCATTAACTTGAGGAAAAAGAAGGTGGTTGGCCTGTTATATCACAGATAACATTACTAACAGCCACACATACATATCCACCCGCCTAAGCACCCTTGCACACACACACACACACACACACACACACACACACACGCACACACATGCACACACACATGCAGCCATCTCTGATAAGGGGAGATAGCTGACTAAATTTTCTTCACCATAGCACCTGACTCACGACCATGCAAACAGGAGGGAGGGTTAGAGGGAAGGAAAGAGGGAGGGAAAGAAAAAAAAAGATTCCCTGAATATCGACAAGGGGACAGAAGAGAGGAGGGGAGAGCGGGAATGTGTTAAGAAATGTGCAAAAACGTGCCCTTGGAAATGTGTCTGACTGCTCTTTATGCAATAAAACTTAATCTTGGAGCCGGAATGTGGCAACCATCCTTGTTCATTAAAGAAGAGAGAGGGGGAAGAAAAGAGAAAGAGGGGGGGGGGGGGNGGAGAAAAAGGGAGGGAGAAACCGCAGGTAGAATGCGTAAACATGGCCAATCACTCTCTCCATCTGCTTCTCCATCTGCGCTTCCTTTAATCCACTGAACCACCAGTTAGTGACCCCTCGATGCACAAAGAGGGATGAAGAGAGGGAGAGGAAGACAGAAAGAGAAGCAGATAGCTAAAGAGAGAGGTAGAGAGGGAGGGAGGGAGGGGAGGGAATGGGTACCTCCCTATGATAAACACCCTGAGAATGTTTGTCCTCCGAAATGAACCATTTTTTATCCACACCCTTCAGAATATGTGTGTGTGACTGTGTGTATCTCTGTAGATGACAGTGCAATCATCAGTTGAGACGTGTCAGCAGCTGTGGTGCAAACAACATTTCTTCTCTTCTCCTTGTCTGACTCCATCTCACTTCTTTGAACAGTGCTGTATTAGTTCCTCTGCCAGTCTTTCCTCCTCTCTATTTCTTTTCTCAGTCTGAATTCATATCTTTTCTCATAACTCTCTGTCAGATTTTTCTACCCCCATCTCCCATTCCTCCTCATCTCCTCACCTGCTGTCATTCAGTGGTTCCAGCCTAGTGGTTCCACCCTCCTCCGTCACAGCCCTTGCTCCCTTCTTTCTGCACACTTCCTCGCCCATCGATTCCCAGTCTCCACATCCACGGAAGTCCGATATTCCTGTCTGCAGATCTACATCTCCTCACTGCCTCCCTGTCACCTCTGTTGCTCCCCTTCTTTTCCTGCATCCATCATAGTACTCTATCTTCCCAAAAAATTTGGTTTTGGATTGGAAAGATACAGCCAAAATGAGAAATATTCACTTTTATTATTTTTCTTTGGAGAGCAAGCGGGCTCATTTTCTCTTTCTGCCAATCTCCATTTCCTCTCCTCCTACCGCCTATCCTCTTTCATTCTTACTCCCTATTTTCCATCACCAGGGGATGTAGTGGAAGGTAAACTTTTATCTAAACTCAATTTACCAGCCTTTTCACTTTAATAATAGTGTAGTCACACTTTTTTTAATCTGCTATAAATCTTTGTAAGTGAAATTTTAAGTGTACATACTATCAAACTGGTGTACTTTGTATTAGTTTAAGGCCTTTAAAAGGAGCCTAACTTAAAGGTACAATAAATAAAATTTTTATTAGCCCATATAACTGATGATCATAATATATTTACAGCATTTGATAGCGTTTTTGACGTTATAACTTCACTTTCTGCCTCATAGCATCTGTCTTTGACACTTGCATTACTCAGTGTTCTCAGGTTAAAAATCAAATGAGAAATATGTATGATTATTACTGAATGTGGCACACTGTAACATGTGACAAGTTGATCTTATATTAAAAAAATGTAGGAAACCAATTGCCTTGAAAAGGGTAAGTAAATATAACTATATAGTCTTAAGTTTAAGTAGACAAAGTAAACATATATATATATATATATATATATATATATATATAATTTCAAGGCAATCGGTTTCCTAGATTTTTTTTAAGTAAGATCAACTTGTCACATTTTACAGTGCATCAAGATATATTAATTTTTCACAGGATGTTGCTGTTGAATATAATGCTGTAATTAACCAGCTTACTCACCTCTACTCTGAAAGTGTGACTTTATTATTTACAGTATGCTAATTATAGGCTGACATTATTCCTGATAAACTCCATTCTCTTTAACCTCTCAACCTCCCATTCTGTGATTTTTACCTCTCTCACAGGAGCGTCCCAGGTAGCCTGTCCCAGAACAGTCACACACGTAGCGATTCCAGCCCTCCCTACAAATGCCGTTGTGCTGGCAGGGGTTGGACAGGCACTGTTTGGGGAGCTCTCTGGAGCACGATGGCTTTACTCCAACCGCCCTCTGGGCCTCAGCAAGTCGCCGGATGTCCTTACTTTGTCCGTCCACAAATAGGTCTCTGATGCAGCCCACGTAACCGTAGTTCAACAGAGCGGTCCACACCTGAGGAGGGTTTGACGGTGTTGGGAGTGGTTTCACTACATGCACGGTAACTGGGATTTGACAATATTTTGCCAGTCGTTTAGTGGTCAATAAAGTTGAAATTCAAATGGTGTTTTATTTGATTTTTGGGTTATTTGAGAATCATACAGTAAGTCACAATATGAATTTATCATCTATTCAATGTCATGTTTCCCACAATAAAAGCAATATTACCATACAAGCAATTCTGCAATATGAGATACATTAACTCTTGTTTATAATCATAAAATAGTTAGATAATTATTTGTAAAATCCCATCAAATTTAAAAAGATTCTAAAAAAAAAAAAAAAANAAAAAAAAAAAAAAAGAAATGTTGAATTAGACAACATCAGAAGGAAACATGGTGGCATAAAAACATTTTTTTTGCTCTAATGTGAAATCATCCAATATGATAGCTATATAAAACAAATTCAATATAAAGGGTCAGGGTTATCCATATTAACCCTAACATGTCATAAATACAACAGATAAAACACACACACCTCTGTAGGGAAGATGAGCCCAGCACGGTCCTCTGGTAGTCCACCAAGGTACAGAGTATCATCCAGGTCCAAGATCTCACTGTCTCCTGGAGCCGTATATGCTGTCCTTACACTGTTCACTGAGATGGTTCCTGAACTCACCACAATGAGACATCAGTGCTTAACAACAACTGTATTTATTATTACCTTCAGTGTGAACATCATCATCATCGTCCCAATCATCACCATCATTGTCATCATCACCACCAGCATCATCATGCCTGCCCTCTCCCTTTATTATCAATAAATAATAAATAACTAATAATCATTATCATACTCCTCCTCCTCCTCCTCAGAACTCAACACTGCTACAATGATAATCAATAGAAATCTAAAGCTACAAATGGTTTAAAGAGCTGTAAGTGTACCTGAGCGTCCGTCCCTCTGGAAGTCCACATGGTACCATTCTCCATCATTGACTTTTCTGTCGATGGCCTTGGTCTTGGTGGTCCCTGAGCCCATGTCCAACAGCAGGTACAGATGCCCATCCAGCATCTCAATGGCAAAGAAATCCACCTGAGGTTAAACACACACACACACACACACACACACACACACACACACACACGCAGAGTTGCAACACAAATAACAGCAAGTAGCAATAGAAAGGTTTCAGGCTATCTGCAGTATTTAATCCAGAGGAGAAACAGGAAATACTGTTACATGAGTATCTCAGTTTTTATTCTTCTGTGTTTTTGGTTTCACCTTGACTGTAGGAGGTGTTCGGGGGTCTTTGCGTTGCATTTGTCTGGGTTTTCCATGGCTAAAAAGCATCAGTCCATTGGGCTCTGTGGTTCTGAAGTCAAATGAGATGGATCCTGCCTTCTTTGCTGTCCACTTGCTCAGTGCCACGTAAGATTCTGGGGTGTCAAAGGTCACAGGGTCCAGGGTGGCCACACTCTCGCACTTAAAGGACACCACCCCACTTACCTAGTGTATGTAGGAAAAAATAAAAGTCTTGGGTTTCTACCATTAAAATTGGGTTTTGGTACCATATACTAATGTCCTACAGTAAAGACAGTTGCTCTTAACTGTGAAGTGACAAAAAGACAACAGCTTGGGGATAACTCTAAAAAATATAATCCTATTTACTGTCTGTATTTACTTATAAATCCCTACTACACTACTTTCATGGGGTCTGACAAGAGGCTGTGATAAAATAAGATCTCTGGGATAAGAGGATAATGTGTGTCTGACTGAAGCTGTACATGTAGATGAAAATGTATTCCGTGTCATACCTTCATCTTTGGGTCTCCCTGTTTGGCCAGTCTAGACAGCTCCAACCGTACATCATTGTTCTTGTACACCACCTTCAGGGGTAGAGAAAGAGGGACAGGAAAAGAATGAAGCATGAATACATCTTTGTCTCACTGTGAAAAGAAGTTTTTTTCCTTCAGTTTTAGTCACTAGATATACATTTTGCTTGGATTCATTTCAAAGTTGCAGTGTAGCACAGAATTTGACTATTGTAATACAACATCATCAGGTTACTGGCTGCAGAAATTTTCTTTAATCAATTACATTATCACTCCACTAAGCATGTCTTTTTTTATTTTCAGTGTACACAGATCTAGAATAAGGGGCAGTTTGATTCTTTTACAATAGAAGTGAATGATGCAATGAAGAGGGACAAGCCTCTTCACATGAGACCAGACATCATTGATCTTTCCACCTGTTCTTGGCATTTTTATAGGAAAGCAAGCAGCCACTCAAGCCCTGTCTGTTTATAACTCACATTTGTTCCTGACACTTGCAGGATCACTTTTGTTTCCCTATTTTTTCCTCCTTTTCTTTTTCTCTTTCCTTTCCCTTACACAGTACGCTCTCAGACTGAGTGGTATGAGTGTAAAGAGCGTGTTTGTGCTGAGCATTCTAATGTTGAGAGAGAGACGAGCACACACAAGCTCTGCTTTATGACTACAGACCTCTTTCTATGACCTGTGCACAACACACGCGTCACATTATTTCTCTTGTGCATTGGCTTTTCACCTTTTTTTTTTTTTTTTTTANTTTTTTTTTTTTTTTTTTAAATTCTGAGTGTATGTTGTTGCATCTTTAGATAAGGTAATGAGGGTGAATCGTGAATATTCATGCACTGTCACTGGGTGAAATTGTTAGTCTGTGTGCACGTGTTTGCGAGTGTGTCTGTGCTGCACCAAATGCAAGTAATTCTTACAGCCATGATCGTTCATGCGCGTGATTCACTGCATACATCTTAATTTGCTCACACGGATTATCATATCATCGTATTAAATATGTAAATGTGCCAGTGGAGGGTTCACTTTGACAGCGGCAGCCTCGTTTAAACACCATCAGTCTTAATGGAGCAACACAGAGTGCATTCACCACCGATACAGATAGCTCTCTGTTTGGCACATCATCTGTCGGCTTGTTTGGTTGTTTGTTTATGCCTCTGTGTGTGTCTGTGTGTTCTGTGTGAATAAGACACAGGGTGAGTGTGTGTTGCGGGCGTGAGAGTGTATTTGGTATTTTCTTTGTGTTTATGTGTCAAGTGTGTATGTGTGTGTTAGCTAATGCACGTCTGCACATTAGTGTATTTTGTATTTGTGTTTCATGTGTGTTTGTGTTATTGTGTGGTGGCCCACTTCGAGCTCAGCGGATGGATGGAGCATCTCCATGGTGTAGCTAATTAGCATGTTAGTGCTTAGTGCTGTGTCTACTCCCTCAACGACGCTCATCACTGATTCTCTCTGATGCTGGTGAGAGTGCATCTGAGTGTGTGTCTGGGATTGTTTGTGTGCGAGTCTGCCAAATGGAAGCTGTGCGTACAATTAATACGCTAATGTGTGTAATGTTTGTGTGTGGATGGCAGAAAGGGAGAAAGTGTGAGAAAGGAAGAAAGAAAAACATCATAAAAGAAACAAAATGAGAGGAAAAAGCGGAGGCATTATGTTTACTAAAGCCCGAGTGTGTGTAAGAATCAGTGCGGCATGTACCATATACAAATATTTGCATCATGCATGCATCCCACCTCTTTGAGACAGCCCATGAAGTTATTGCTGACTGGAGAACCAGGCAGGTCAGCTGTGCTGGGGCTTCCACCAACATAGAAGAAGTCATCTGAGCCCAGCATGGTGTAGTCCTCCTGGGTGTAGCCAGTGGTGGTCAGGATGCCGTCCACAGAGATGGTCACCTACATAACAAAGCACAGGGAAAGGACACGCTATATACTCACACCAAAGGCAGCGCTAAGCATTAGCTATGCGCTGACCAGCCGAATTAGCCCCCATTATTCTGGCAACCATTGTGTTGGTGTTCTGGTGGGGAGATAGCCTGATTTGTTTTGGGAATAGGTCAGTTGTGCTGTTGGGAATTTTTTTTTTTTTTTTTTNTTTTTTTTTTTTTTTTTGGATCAGTGTGATGTGTGTGATGTAATTGGGTAGTGCTGCCTGTAGCCTTTGCTGCTATTACTGGCATTAAAATATGTTGTTTTGTACCGCTAAATGCCAGCTGTCAGATTTAGCACTGGCTCAGTCTCCCTTTGGTTTATCATAGTGCTTCACTCTGTAGCCCCATTTACCACTTGTATACTTTAATTGGAATTATACAATGGGGTCTGTCTGCCTTGGCCTCTCTGATAGCAGTGAGTCTATTGTATATCGTTGGAGCCTGTGTGTGATGAATTACCATTTACTGCATCTAAAATTTTATCTTCAATGACAATATTAATGGTTCCTTAGTATTCAAAGTAAGTCTTCAAAACGACCTCAAAACCAGGCCATTACTTTTTCCCTGCACATAATAGCATTGTCTTTACAAAGAGTAAGCAGGGTTGCATTGAAGACTAGCTGCTCCGAGGACACTGATTTAACCTTTACATTTCAAGATTTCCTCCATAAATTGTTGATTTAGAATCTATATTTGTCTTAAAGGCACACCGTGCAATAATTTCTCAAATTCTCACTACTCTGGTAGCAACCCTGTGCTGTGGCATGTACGCATGCCACAGATTAGTCACAAATAGTGATGTGATATCACACTGACCAGAATGGCCAGAATATTCTACAGATTTCTGCTATATCTACACAGTTTTGCCTGCCTGTAGGGCTGTGAACTCTCTACATCTCTACAGGAAGCTGTGGTTATTGTAGCGAGGCAAACCTGCCCAGCCAAACAGGTGTTAGTAACATCTCCACAGGCATGTTAGTATTGGACAGTACAGTAATTTCATGTTAGTATTACTTGCTAGTTAGTAGTTGTTAGTTTTTACTTGTCTCAGGCCAAGCTTTGTTGTGTTACTGAATGGTACTGAGATTAGGGTTAATGATTTCAATGCTGTTAGTAGTTGTGATGATGCTGGTGTGTTTGGCATTGGGGTAAGTTGTGATGATGCTGTTAGTTTGTGATCTGGGGCGCTCGTTAGATCAGCGAGTCTGAATGAAATGACACACGACAAACACACATATATTTATGCACACAGACACACAGGTGTTATATGGATTAGCGTTACAGCTCATTCCACACTCGCACAGATAAATATATAAGCATGCAGCCTGTTCCTCTCTGCATGCAGCCACTAGCACAGAGGATACAATAGCTAAAAAGATGAAAACTTGGCTCAGAGGCACCATGGAGAACATGCAGTGGCAGAGTGAAGGACGAAAAAACCCAAAAAAGAAAAGGAAAATAGAGGGGAAGGAGGAACCTCTCTATCCATTTACGTATTTATTGTACCAGTCAAAAAGGGGAAGGGTTTCTGGGTCACATCATGCAGGAAGGGGGCTCGCCATTTGCGTGCAGTTGAGGGATGAGCCAATCAGTACACGCCTACGTCAGTCACAGTGATGGGGTGATTGGCAAAAAAACGGGGGACAGGGAGGGGAGTTAAAGAAAAAAGTGGTTGGCAAGGAAGGGGACAGGGGCTTTTTAAGCATAAACGATTACCAACCGGATTTATCCTTTTTTTTTTGGTTTAGTTTTGATGTCTATGGTTCAAAAGGAAATAGACACGGGGCAAACCCAAACTAAGAAACAATTAGAATGATATCTACCGAACAATGGAGTTTGTTTACCATAGCGTGTCCAATGCCTGAGTGCTTTGTAGGAGAGGGGGAGAAAGGAAAGCAAAAAACTGTGAACAGAACAACTTTGGGAACAAAAATGAAAAGCTAGAAGGCCTCTGGTGAGGTTAGTAGGTTGGTTGGTGTGGTTTCGCTAGGAGAAGGGCACAGGTTAGGTTAGTAGAATGAATCATTCCATGGATGGTGGTTAGTTTCACTAGCAGGTTAGTAAAGTTAGTAGTCAAGTTAGTATACAAACAGGCGAACGGTAGAGGGCAGGGCACAGGTGGGTTACAAGCACCTGAGTGCTAGTCACCCTCAGTGTTCTCGCTTTCTTTCTTTCACTTGCTCTCTCTGTCTCTCTCACACACACACGCACGCATGTATGCACTCACACATGCATACACACACAACTGAAAAAGCACTCACCTAGAGCTGAAAGCAGTGCTGGTCTGGTGGTTAACCCACTGTAAACTAAGACCAAGCCTTGGGTATTTTCTTCCTACCACAGCATCATTGCAGTTGGACAAACCACTGACAGTAGTCTCTACATTGATTATTTTTTGCTGCTGTTTCTTCTGTCCACCATCCTTCAACCATCTACAGCAGATGATGTGGTATACCATACGACTTAAACACACATTACAACCATTTGGCAGGCAACTGAAATCAATTAATTCCATCCCTTCAAATGTCTGTCAATCTTTCTTCTTCAAGGTTGATTAATATCATTCTAATTAATCTCTATTCCCTCCTCTCCTCTCCTCTCCTCTCCTCTCCTCTCTTCTGTCACACACTCTTCAATCTCTTGTTGTCTGGTTACCTGTCTCAGGTTGCGGGTGACCTTGACATCGTGCCAGGCGTTGTCGTTGAACTTGCCATTGACGGGCTCCACCAAGGCCTCAAAGGCCCCAGAGCCAAGGTTGATGACAAGTGACACAGCACCGTTCTTCAGTGCCAGATTGACGTAGTCGGCTGACTTGCCAGTGTGCAGCATCAGGCCANCAGCACCATTCTTCAGTGCCAGATTGACGTAGTCGGCTGACTTGCCAGTGTGCAGCATCAGGCCATTGCGCTGCAAAGTCTTGAAGGAGAGTGTAATTTCGTCGCTGCTAGACTGGATGGGGTTGGGCGACAGGTCATAGCAGAAGTACTCAGAGCCCTTGAAGGTGGCAACGTACTCCTCACGAGCTGAGGTAAAGGGAGAGGTGAAAGAGGACANTGTGAGAGAAGAGGAGGAGGAGAATGAAGAAAAAAGAACAGACCCATCAAAGTCTTGTTTTACACCATGGCCATGATTACCATGGCCATGGTGCTTCTTCTTCCTACACTGCTCTTCACAATATGCTCAAGGATGATAAAAAGGTGGGTGTTCATCAGAGCCAGCCGAGTAAAGCAAAGCTCAGCTGGGCCTGGTTAAATTTGATTTGGATGTGCAGTACAAAACATATTATGTATGATGCTGAAAATGTTATTGTCAAGCAAAGCCACACTGATGCCAGCACTCGGAAGAAACACTTCCCTCCATACCTCTAATCGTACCATGGAGTGGTGAATAAACACGCTTTGATCACTCATGTGGGTTGGAGATTAAACGGTGTGGATGTGAGAGAGACAGTCGTGAGTCTGTAGCAATCCAAACTCGTTATGAAACCTGCCATCCTCTCTTTTGAGCGAAAAGCAGCGCTGGCAATCTGAAGTGATGTGCTTTTGTTTGACAACATGGCTCTTTTTGTGATGTTCTTCAAATGCCACTGTGTGTGTGTGTGTGTGTGTGTGTGTGTGTGTGTGTGTGTGTGTGTGTGTTTTATATGTCCATTCAGCACCAGTAGAGGCTAGAATGACTTCCAGACGTATGCAAAAGCTGATGGTGATGATGAGGATGATGACGATAGAGAACAACAGCCCATACGCATCATGCCAGCCAAAGCAGGTAGGATTGGCCAATTACAATTCAGAATAACAGGCAGACAGCCAATAGAAACTTACCGTGCACACCCTTAGTGACCCCCAAGGACACCAAACCAAGGTTTTGCAATCCATCATCCTTAAGCTCAAACCCTCTTATCTGCTCTCATACACCTACTCACACAAAATTATACGCAAGCAAGCAAAGGAACAAATATGAACACCTACACACATCTGTGCACAAAAATGATCAAACTATTGTGTTGGCATACACAAGCAGGGGCGACATTATCTGTCTCCTTCACACCCATCCCCCCAAAGNTATTGTGTTGGCATACACAAGCAGGGGCGACATTATCTGTCTCCTTCACACCCATCCCCCCAAAGCGTCATCCTTCCTCCGCTCCCCCTCTATCCTTTTCCTCACCACCATCTTTATATCTCACACCTCTCTCCTGCTCCACGCCAACATTCCTCTCCACATTTCTTCTTGGCCTCTTTCTCTCTGATTACTAGAGCCTCTGGCATAGCCACCATCTTGTAGTTCATGATAATGAGGAGAACAGAGGGGGATTTAACACAAGAGGTCAGGCCGGAGCAAGACAGGCACTTGGTAAGGAACAACTGGAGAGGAGGGCAAAAAAAAAAAAAAAAAAAAGATTGCTACGTAATGAATAGACTGAAGTATAATAGGTTATTAAGGAAAGTGAGAGCCAGAGAGAAGAGTGTTCAAATAGAATCAGCTGCACTTGAGTTAATAAAACACAGAGAGAATAATGAGAAAGAAAAAGTGAAAATATATCACAATTCAGAGTCGTTGAGACAAATTGTCTGTTGTTTGCTTCTAATGCTTGAAAACCTAAAGTGTGAATGCCAATACGTAGGCAAGTGCGAAACAACACATTGTTTACCAGCATGTGTGTCAGTTTCCCCCGGTGTGTGGATTCCTCTCCTCCCAGCATGTTAATTAGGTGTGTGTGTGTTGAAAAAAAATACGTGCTTGGTCCCTATGTTTATGCATGGCAATGCATTTGTGTGCACAAGTATATGAATTCTTTTTATGTGTGCTTGAAATTGTGTGTGTGTGTGTGTGTGTGTGTGTGTGTGGGTGGGTGTGGGTGGGTGCTGGTCTCTGTAAATATTGGTGTATTGCTGTCAGAAAAGCTATTACCAACTCAGGGCCTCAGGCTAGTCTTTACTGAGAGGAGAGAGAGAGAGAGAGTGAAGGGGAGGAGAAACGCACACAAACACACACAGCCACAAATGCTAACCCAATCGCACGGGCACACGCACACACTTTCAACACACACAAGCAGACACGTAGACAGATGTAGATGAGGTGGTAAAGTGGGGTGAGGGTGGAGGGTGGGGGTGGNGGGGTGGGGTGGTGGAGGGTGCAAGTTGTTCACAATGAGAACACACACAGCTGTCCAGCTGCATTCTAGCTGTAATTTACGGAGGTGCCATTTGGTTTCAGTGAGGCATTCCACCATTCTGTTGCTAATTTACAGACATGTCATTAGACCAGACAGGAGCAGATAAAGCATCTCTGCATCGATCTGGAGGCTCTGGCACGCAAACACTCACTCCTTGTTCTATTACATCACACACACACACGCACACAAACACACGCATCATCAGCAAAAATGCATATTGGCATGACACAAACAAACAGAAGATCATATGCATGTGTCATGCTTAGTATATGTACGCCACTTGCAGTTGGCGCACACACACACACACAAACACACACACACACAAACACACACACACACACACCCATGTATACTCTCAAGAGGGCAGGGTGGAGTGGATCTGTTGTAACTCAGATTAATGGAGTGAGTCAGTATTAGCTCAGAGTAAACAGTGAGACAGACACTGACATACACACCACATGTCACACTCCATCCTGCGGAGTGCTCTGTCGATCAAAGACACAGAGGGAGGAAAGGAAAAAGAAAGGAAAGGACAGGGGAAAAACAAGAAAGGAAACGAGTGAGGGAGGAAAGTATGCAAAGAGCTAAGAAAGGAAAGAAGAAAAGAAAGATGTAGTCTATGGGAATGGTAATCGGATAAAATGTAAAGTCATAGGATGATTGGCATTAAACCTTTAAGGCGTCATCAACTTGCTACTTAAATGAATGCAGCAGCCTATGTAGAGGGAGGAGAAGAAGGAGGAAGAGAGAGATTTGATGGTTGCTGCTATCGGGGCCAGCTGTAACTGTACCGCCCCGAAAATGATCAAACACATATGACATCAATTTCTCTCTCTCTCTCTCTCTCTCTCCTCTCTCTCTGTGTGTGTGTGTGTATGGCAAGTGTGTATGGCTTTGTCTCTTCTCATAGGTCTCCTACTCAACCTTTCACACACTAATTTGTCATTTCCATGGCAACCCTGTGTTACAGCAGCTACAGAAGATCTGAATGCTTGTGTGTGGATGGAAGGAGGGCAAGGGAAAGAAAGAGTGATTGAGTGAACAGTACATTATCATGGACAGCTGTACTGAATCAAAATGGCAGATGGAGGCTGGGAGCACATCGGGGAGCCTACATTATACAGCACCTGATGGAGGGAGCAGGGTGGAGGAAGAGAGGAGGGAAACAGAGGTGGGAGAAGAGGAAAGAATGTATAGGGGATTTTGAAAGAAGACAGGATATAAAGGGGAGATAGAGAGGCTCGAGGAGATGTTTAACAAAATGGAAGGGGGCAGAAAGAGAGACAAGGAAAGGGAGTGGCAGAGAGGGATGGATGCATAGCCAGAGAGCAAGAAAGAGAGAGGGTGAGAGGGAAAAATGCTGGTGTATCTAAATCCTGGAGTAGCAAGCCTCAATCATGGCAGCCCTGTCATTCTGAAGATAGCACACTGCAATTCCCCTGCACCTCGCTTTAGCCCACCATGCATTTCTGCTATCAGCTCCTCTCAGACTGTCCCTCATACACACACGCACAAACACACACTAATATAAATGCACACACACACACACACATACAGCATAAACTCATACAACATACTGCATGAAAACATCCCTTCTTAATAACACATAGGTGGATTAACTGTTCGCTGGTAGAGTATACAGATAGATGGCTGGTGTAGAAAATGTATGTAAATGTATGCTAACATATGCATAGTCTCTATATTAACCTAAAGTGTGAAAATCCATACAGCAAGTTCACGAAAAGCGACCGACCCCCCCTTTTCCATCTCTATTCAGTGACATATAGTATCTGTCTTTGAAACCTATCAGACTATCACATCACAGCTGAGGGAGCCATACTGTAGAGTAGAATATTACTGTTGTGACACAAGTGACAGATTTGTTGATGGCAGTGCTGGTCTCTAAGCATTTTTTAGTTTCATTTTATTATTTTTTTTTAAACCGAAGGCATCCTTTCCCAAAATGAAATATTCAGTTAAAAAAACAACAACAACAGCAAAAAAAAAAACAAAAAAAAAACACCTGCTCTGATAAAACTATTTCTGGCTTGATAATGAAACAAATATTAAAGTTGAATTTGTTAGGGATTTAAGCACAGAGCTGTACAAATTTAGGCATCACTAGAACACATGAACTATCATTTAAGCGGTCAAATCTTTTTTTTTTTTTAAAGGTAATTTATCCATGATTAACACACTTCCTGTCACAATGTTAAATTCTTTTCCTGTTCCTTTCTTTATCTCTGCTCATCTCTCTGTCTGCAGCTCGAATTTGGCCCTCTCTCTGGTACCCAGGGAAACCGGCTTGTTTCCATGACAATGTCTGCAGGCAGAACAGTGTATTTGTCTTAAGCTGGATAAGATCAGAGTCAGTTTCATCCCTTTCACACTCACACACACACACACACACACACACACACACACACACACACACACACACATGCCCACATCCTCACAGACACATACATTCAGGCTCAAATGCACAGAACAGAGGAAAACTACATGCAAACCAAAGCATGTAGTGCATATAAATATTTCACTGTAAAATTAAATACTGTGATGTACTGTGATGAACAAATGAGAACACTTGAATATGCAAATACACACACGGCTATCCACTCATACACGTGCTGAGCTTGTCACACGATAAGTGAACACACACACACAGAAGCCACCTCTAATGAAACCTCTTACAGAAGGTTAACAAATAACAGGAATGTAATTACCTCTTTTCATAAAGGTAATGTAATAGGTTTATAATGAACAGTGTGGCTATCTCAGAGCATTGTAGTCGTGTCAGACAAGTACCACAAATTAAAGTTTGTGTGTGTCTGGGAATGTGATTGGTGTTTGTGTACTTGTTTGTTCTTGTTTTGGCAAACAGAAAAGAAATGAACTTCAAATGCCAGATGGGGTACTGAAGTGAATCGCCAATTGGGCCACTACCCTCAGCACTTTCCCAGACACTATGGAAATTGCTGGAACAGGTAAAAGACAATTGCAACACAGACTAGCCCATTTCATTCTCTCTCTCCCTCATGAGAGGTGTGTGTGTGTATGTGTGTGTGTGTCTGTGAGTGTGTGTGTGCTGGATAAGGTATCTGCATCACGAATGAATACTATCTCAGCTGATGTGAGACCACATCAAGCCGGGGAGCCCAAGGAGAGATTCAGCGCCCCCGCTGAGAAACGCTGCAGTCTTATCTTCCTTCTCGTCTCCCTCTGCGTCTCCGACCTTCTCCTTCTGCCCTCCTTTCCCACTTTCTGAATGCGTTTCTGTCTTTTCTCACCATCACTTTTCTACACTCTTTTACCTTATCCCGCCCACCCCTCCCTTTCACAAATTCACAGCCAGCCCCCACTCTATCTTTTCCCCTTCTTCCTCTCTATTAAATGCTGTTTGATATCTTTATTTTTAGGCGATTATAAAGTGCACCAGCTTTGTGCACCCTATTAGTGTTGCAGTGAATGTGCGAAAATGTTAATATGTGAACTTACAACAGGATGGTAATTGTGTACAATTACCAGTTAATGTATACATTTAGCAGTGGGATTGCTATACATTTCCCATGGTAAATCAGTAACTGTACATTTCGCTCATAATGTAGGAGTGGAGCACTGTGTGGTACTGTGGCTTTCATTACAACAACTCCACGGGTGTTAACTATTAATGAGAGACCCTAGTGTGTGTTGTCATGTTAGTAGTGGAGAACAGAGAACATTAGTTCCATTAGTGGAGAGGTTATATCTTGGAAAATTATGCTTTTTGCACCCTAATCCAGCATGCTTGCTGAGAGCCAGAGCAGACACAACTTAGATTTAACAGTTTTTTCCATAGCGTTAAAATTAGGCATCAATAACCAAATTCAGGCCAGTCAGCTGGTGAAGCAGGCAGCCAATTATTAAAACACTTGCCTCATAACACCAAACGGCGCTCTCTCACCTCATATCGAGTGCTGTTCACTTGCCCAGTCTTACTTACAGTATAAGAATTGCAACGACTGTGGTCAATATACTGTGTGTAAAACAAACATTTTATTGGGAAATATATTATTAAGCAGGTTTTCACAAACAGGTACAGAATTTGGTCAACAAAGCACTTCTGTGATATTTCGGCCCCCTTTATGCTGAAGACAATAATATGGTAATTAGGGTTGGGTATTATTTTTTGTACCAGTGCCAATAGAATACTTTTTTTTTTTGGAATGATAAACAAAATTATACTTTTTTTTTTACAGTAATACTTTACTTTTATTAGATTAAACAAAGCCATATTATAAACTTGAAAATACAGTATATGATAAAAGTGTAAATAAACAAGACTAATAATCTGACCAAGAATTTGTCAAATTTTACTATATCAATTTTATGATGTGATTTATGTGCTACATTACAATTCTGTTGGTGCTAAAAAGCATTACAGTTTAATGCTCAGCTTTTATAATAATGCATTCTTGACAATACACTGAGAAAATGATGTAATTAGCCTGTACTTAGTAAAATCACAGCAACAGTTGATGCTGCATGCAGAATAGGCACCAGCATGCAGCAGCAGCAATTTTTTTTTTTTTTTTCCTGGAAACAAAACCGGATTGAGCTATGAAAATTTTTAAAAACTGGCTTCAATGGATCTGCATTTTATGAAAAACAATAATTATGTCTTTTGTGATTTATTATTAGAACTACTGGATGATGATGACTAAGAGGAGACATGCTGTACTTTGCTGGTACTGACTGGTTCCTTGTCTTGGCATCTGCTACCACTCCCAACCTCACATATGGTGAAGTCAGCAAGGAGCTCCGCTATGTGCGTGTGTGTGTGTTTTTGTGTGTGTGTGTGAGCAAGAGAGAAAATACAAATTTGTATGCCCAGAAACGTGAGAGAGACAGACAGAAAGAATGAGCTAAAAAGAGAGAATTTAAAAAGAAACCCAAAATTCTGCAAGTGAACATGTGTGTAGCCTGTGCCTGAGTGGAGTGCGTGTCCATCTGTGAGTTTTTGCCACAAGACAATGTGTGTGTTTGTGTTAAAATGAACTGATTTTATTGCCAACGCTTTATGAGTCACAAGTGATGACTCACAATCCACTTCCCCTTAACTCACACTCATTTGCAATCACACAAAGACATAGATTTTGCATGCACATGCACGCAAACATACACACAGTCACCTCGTTCTCTGTCCTGCTTCATCTACTGACCGTGAAGAATATGTGCAGGCAGCCTTACTCATGCATATTTACACTGTACACACACTCACCTACTCAGCGGGCACTCTGCAAAGGTTACTGTGTATGAGTGTGTGTGGCTGTCTGTCCGTGCATTCACACATGCGTCTGTGTGTAAAGGTCACCTGAAGCACGGCAGATCACTTGTCTATGCTGCACACAGATTGTTGGATTGATATTGACATCCAGACAAACAACCATTATTAACTGGACACAGTGGACACACTGACCCCAAAGACAAAACAATACAGACAAGCTCTACTGCCAAATATGTTCAGACAACCACTCCTCAGTCCTATTCAGAGCCTCCAGTCGCTCATTCACCCAGAACCCTTCGTGGTTTATTCTTGGCTAGACAGAGAGAAGAGAAAGGGCAAAATCTGCTTCTTGGCTTTAAGCACATTTTCCATCCAGATTATTGCTGCTCAATACTTTTCAAAAAAATCCATTTCCTCCTCTTCCTTCAGCTGCTTGATACTTATGAAAATCCAATTTGGCTGCCTTTTTTCTTTCTTCCCTTCACAATTCGTGCATTTTCACCCACTCAAAGTGATTAGTGATCTGTGGGTATAGTTTCCAGGGAGAATGATAGCTGTGTTTTATGGAGGAGGGGAAAGGTCCGGGGCTCCCCATCAGGGCTGATGTCCCTTGGAGAATGACTGGGCTGGGAGGGCAGACTGGAGCACCGCTGGTTCTTTGCAGATACAGCAGCTGCTCTACATCACAGGAGAGAAGACGACTCACTTTATCTCTCTCCTTCCCTCTCTGCTCCCTCTATCATTTTTTCCTTTAGCTCTTCTCTACAGGCACAGTCTCTTTTTTCTCAATTTCTCAAGAATGCACACACACATACCTGCATATTCACGCAAACACACACGCTCTATCTTTCAGACACCCCCACCTGACTCCCCCCTCCCCCCCTCAAAGAAACTAATTTCAGCTTTGCGGACTCCTCAGAAAGCCTCTTTACGCTGAACTAACTTAAGCTAGGCTTCGTCTGCACCATTTGACAGCTTTTACATCTCAGTATGCAGAGCAAAAACACATTCACGCATACACACACACACAACCTTTCACATATACACTATCTGAAAGAGACTTCAAAGGTTTGAAAATAAATAAAAGAAAAATTCAGCCGCAGTTCTACTTTCAGCCTATCACAATCCAACCATTTGTAATAGTGAAAGCATCCGCCATACACAAATACATCGTGTAATAATGCAGGAAACATATGTTAATACATGTCGGTCCTTAAGTAGGTGATTTAAAATGTTGAACATAAGCCAGATGAAGCAATTAAATTTTCACTGCCACCTGGATGATTCATAGAAGACATTTTAAGGCAGAAACTCCACCAGCAGGAGCTTACTTAGCAATCAAAATGTAGAAAATGCTCAAATAGAAATATACTTGAGGTGTATCACTATAATTAATGGCTTGAGACATCATTTGTGCTCTATTCAAGATATTTCTATCTATTGATGTGGATAAACATTTCATTAAATAGCAGCACATTTCACTGAATACACGGTGGCCTGTCACAAAGGGAGAAAGCCTTCATCACGTCCTCTATCATCCAATCAAACACAATAGCCTTAGATCTGCCCATCACTGTCAGGCTTCTCTTTATATGGGCCAATCAATGTATTCATCAGCATCATGCAGAGCCAACCAATTGAGCTGCACCTACCTTCAGATTTTCAAAAGCACCATGGGCTGGAGCTCCTAATCGTTCACACACATGCATGCACGCTGAGTCTTAGCACACCCACTCACACATGCATCAGCAGCTTACCTTGCCCAAAATGAAACATTCCAATTTGATGGAAATTGAAAATAAGATTGTGATGCTGTACGCAGTTAAAGGTCAGCGATACTGTACATACAACAGCTTGGCATCACATTCAGCTTTAAAACCATCCAGAACAGCCCGAAAAGCAATATATATGAAAGAATTGGGAGGTACCTCTGAGCTTGCCTAAATTCACAGAAGNGGTGGAGAGGTAAAGATGGGGAAAAGAGAAAGAGGGCAAGAGGAGGAAGGTGGAAGTGTGAGTTCATCTGTAAAGAAATTCTCCATTTTCAAAAGGCAGAAAGTCGCTGTTTTTGGGCTGTGTTCAAAAACACAAGAACTTTGGGGCAGAAGTATAACATCATTGTTTTCATACACTGCAGCAACATCTGTTCAGAATAACAGGTGATGAAGAGGAGCCCATGTGGGAACCTGTGACAGCAGAGCAAGACATGCTGGAAGCCAATGACAAGGTGTGGATGGATGTTTATGAATGTAAGTGATACAGGTTTCTGTGAAAACTGCCACAGTCACTGAGTGACCCTGATGTACAGGCACACATGCACACGTCATGCACACAAAAACTCACTTTAGACTTGCATCCCCTTGTTGAAACAGACTCTTTCATACTGATGAAAGGAAATGAGGCAACGTGGAAGAGTAAAAAAACAAATCAAACCATCCATGGAGTCAGTCGGTCAGTCAGCCCTTAGCTTCAATTCCATGATAAGAAGCTTAGCCAAGTTTAACCCAGCCAAGTGCCATCAAGCCGCAGCCATCTACACCCTCCCATTACTCCCTCCCACATCAGCAGCCATGATTATACAGTACATTCTAGCAGAAGTTGCTCTCGGGCTCTAAGATCAGCTCATTACCCTTCAAAAATAAAACAAAAAAGTCATATTTCAAATTGAACTGTTCCACTCCATATGGCAAAGTCGTAATCACTTCATCAATTTCAGTTTAAATTGAAACTGAAATTTGTGGTGAGACCAAATGGTACCATTAAAATGAAAGAAACTAATTTACAGAAAAACTGACCTTAGTTCAGTGCCTAGAGAGACAACTTCCTCCCACGCCAAGTAGTGATGAAGAGGGATACAGGGTGTTGTGAGTGTGAGGGTGAGGAGGTAGGGGATGATGGTATAGCAGAGGACAACAGGAAGTGAGGTAAGAGGAGTTCATACCTTGGTCGCCAATCATCAGGTGTGCCAGACCTTAAAGGAAGACAAGAGCACAGTCAGCACAGCAAAGGATCATGGGCGTGATGTGTGTATGTGTGTGCATGCATGTGTATCTGCAGGCGTGCGTGTGTGTGTGTGCGTGTGTGTGTGNGTGTGTGTGTGTGTGTGTGTGTGTGTGTGTGTTTATGATGCATGACTTTCTCAATAACACACTAGTGATTGCTCCAAGTGGTGATTGCCTTAAGTGTGTGTGGCTGTATATTTGTGCATCTCTGTGTGTTTGTGTACATGTGCATGTGTGTTTGACTCCTCTAAATTACACCAAAACATCAAGAGGACTCCGTTTGAACACACTTTCTCATCTTAGGTAGTGAGCCTATGCACACACAAGCACATATGCACACTCAGATTTGCACAGAAATGTGAAGTACTTCATGTACTTGTGTGTCCAACCTTGAGGCAACAGCTACTTCATGTGGAATATATTACTTACCAGCACTCAGCAACCAATCCCTACATACTCAAACAGACCAAAACATATGCATTTATGCTGGCTAACTTATATGTTTACAATAGAAGATGTACGGAGAATATGAAGAGCAGATTTAAGAAGTAAAACTCTATAGAAAAGTGTGGGAGAATGGAGGAAATAAGATGACAATAGTGCAAAAGAAAGATGTAATAAGAAAAAACAAGAGAAAATGGCTGAAGAAACAAAGAAAGAGGAAGATTTTAGCAGGAAGAGAAACTCAAAGTCAAACAGACATAGACAGATGATAGATAGATAGATAGATAGATAGATAGATAGATAGATAGATAGATAGATAGATAGTACACTTACATGGAGCGAGCAAGCAAGAGTGTGTGTGTGTGAGAGAAAGCAACCTACCTGGAGTGTAGCTGTGTTCTGGGGGGGGTGNGCAAGAGTGTGTGTGTGTGAGAGAAAGCAACCTACCTGGAGTGTAGCTGTGTTCTGGGGGGGGTGTTGCGGCCGGGCGAGGAGAGAGAGAGACAGACATTCATTAACATGCATGCTCAGCCCTTGAGTTACCATGGCTACTTACATGCACACCCGTCCCGGGTAACTGTGGTTACATACATGCAAGTCCACGCAAACATCACAATGGATACCATGCTGCACTGGTAGCCCAACTTGTTATCTTTTAGCACAAAGCGGCATTAAAAATGCACAAAATCAATCTCTCTCTATGACGCCACATGTGCACAAAAATATATATAAGCACACAAATACCCAGCCACACTTGATACAGAAGGTGGAGGGTGTGGGCATTAATATACATTCCTACCTGCATGTTGAGATTCACGAGCCGTTTACCCCAGAACTTACCTTGCAGCCGCCTTGTCTCCCCAGAGCCCCCTGACAGATGCATGCAACACACACACTCACACATTCTCACAATCTTTCTCTCTTTTCACACATACACACACACATACTTCTACATTGACCATGGCAGTATTAAAGATGCGAAATAGCAGGAAAACATGTAGGGATGGATTAGCAGTGCAGGAAGACGAGGGGCATGCATGGCTTAACACTTGGACAGAGTGAGTGTTTGTGCACGTGTGTGTCTGTGTGTGTGTACGTGTCTCTATGTAAACATGTGAGTGCGTGTGTTCTGAGCTGTATTCTTGTCTGGGTGCTTCCTTGCCTCTGCCCTTGTGCTAGTAATATGGCAGAAACAGGTGGAGCCATTAGCATGCTAACAGCGATCTGCCCTCAAGGACAATGCAAGCCAAGCCAGGCCTAACAAGCCAGGTTCACTGTGCCTTCACTGGAGGACAGAACAGCACAGACAGTAATTACATCTATGCCTAGTCCTGCCCGAGCACGCTTTACTTACAGGTATGTTTTCGAGGGCAGAACGATCTTTTTTAATGACTATCTCAAACAATGCTGCAACTAATGATTGTTTTCATGCTCTGTTAATTATTTTTTAATAAGAATTTCCCATCACAAGTACCCATAGATTATTTCTTTTATAGTCTGTCAACCAACTAACTGATTAATCAACTAATAACTTTGGCACTGTTCAATCTTAGAAATCCAGAAATATTTGGTATTTTTATTAGTAAATTAATAAACTTAAAATAAACCATGACCAAAACAGTCATCAATTAATTTTCTGTTGATTGAATAATCACTTAATCAATAAATCTTTTCAGCACTATTTATAATGCTTGTTTTGTCCAAAACAGTCTGAACCCCAATGGGCTTCAACCATGATATAAGACAGATAAAACCAGCAAATAGCAGAAACTGGATCCCTGCTGCTGCTATTGCTTTTCCTCCTATCACCAGAATTAAAATATACAGTAGCTGTAGGTAATATAGAGAGATGATTAAGATGAATTTATGATATTCTGCTACTTCACAAATATGCCTAAGCATGTCACAATTCTGCAAAAATAAGATCAAGGCTACGACTGCCACAGCCAAATTGCTTATTTCTGGCCTCAAACAAGGTACAATTTTTCTCCTAGCAGGAGTTTGTTAAATATTATAGATTTGTCGTGGTTTCTTTTTCTAATTTCCAGAGCTTTATATTTTCACCTCAAAGATTCATTACGCAGCTTCAGTGAGGTTGCTGGGTTCCAAATAACATCACAATTTGATGGTTCCACAAAACAAATAAACCTTTATTTGTAGAATCATTCTGACTCATACTACGAAACAAATGCACAGCCTGGGCTCATATACAAGCAAATAATGATCATTCCCATCACCGAAGAGACACTCCACATAAAATCATCATCACATAAAGACTTAGATGCTGTTAATATACTATTTGTTCTTATCTCAAAGCGGGATTCAGCTTCGGTTCTCTATGGCCTAGCCCTTTGTCAAAAGCTTTCCTTTTCCTTCCAAATAAAATCTTTGCCTTTTCCTCTCTGTAGTGCCTCGGTGCACTTTCAAAGGAAAAGTTCAAACTTTTTGTCATAAGGCGCTATGAGTTACTTCCTCTTAGTGACACTGATGGATGGATATTAGCTACAGATATTGTGGATGGAGCTATCTTAGTCAGACAAAAATGAACAGCTGTACATGAGGCTATGAAAAACAAACCTTCTAAACCACAACGCAGCATTCTTACACATTTAGCCATCTACAAATGTTGATGTTGCAGCTTGTCAAATGTGAAGATTTGGTGCTTTCCCTTGTTTCATATAACTCTAAACTATATCCCTTTGTTTTGTTTTGTTTTTTTATGTTGTCCACACAAAATAAGCAATTAAGGAATATAGCTTGGGGTCCTGAAACTTCTGATTGGCATTTTTCACAGTTTATTTCTTTATTTTACATTTTATACAGTAAACAAATACAGTGAAAAAAAAATCTACAGATTAATCAACAATGAAGATAATCATTAGCTGCAGTGCTATTTGGAACCAAGATACATTCTCCAACATGCCTCATGCTTGAAGGCATGTTTTGTTTTTATGTGATAAAAGAATTGCTTTTATTGCTGCCTCTGGCAACAGCAGTCACCCTGCATAGTCTGTAGATAAATGTATTCTGCTTAGGCTAGCTTTTAAAAACCAAACATTGGTCAAACTATGGATGAAGCATCCATTTTTTAAAACAATTTCTTCTTCATTCCCTCCAACCTCTGCAGTACTGTCTTCATTTTTCAATGCAAAGTTCCATTTCTTCTGATGTTAAATTTCAATCTTTTTTCAAAATCACATACTGTATATAGTGTCATTCAGTATTCAAAATATACCACCACACAGCTCTAGGTGATATTCACCTGATACAAATCTACTACATCCCTATGGCAGCACATGCACGCTCACCCTATGCACACCCATCTAAGGCCTTCCGACCATTTTATGAGACTTGGCTACTATGGCTGCTGGTACTAAAGAGAGAAAACGGTTGTAGCTCTTATCCTTTACAGTAACACCTGGCGCACACCGGCAACTTGTCAATCTCCAGAAATAAGAGCAGCCTCTTAAAGGGTGTAAGTAGCACCTTGTGCAACAAATTAGCAAAATGTAAGTGGAGTACTTACTGAGAGCCTTTATGTAAAATGCCTGCACCTTCCTTTTAGCCTGTAGACCTAATGCTATGGACTTTAGTCATGTGTTGTGACTAATGACAATGCTGGAGCCTGCACAGTCTGAGTACGTGCGTGAGTTTCTGTGATTACGTGTGTGTGTGTGTGCGTGTGTGTGTGTATCCTCTCCCACTGTGCTCTAAAGTCACACCTGATGGCAAACTGGATCAGACAGGCCTGGATCACATTTTATTCTCATTACCACATCACTAAGCATCTGCAGAGAGCAGATCATATCTTTATCTGTCACTTCCTCAACTTTTAGACACCCCACCTGCAGCAATAAGCACATCGCACCAGCTATCTGCCCTGTCCTACTTAGAAATTAAGACCACTTGTCAAGACAGTCCTTATTGTCTCAAGGATCTCAGTTATACATGCTTACATACACATTCAGCACCACTTGTGTACACACAGATTGGTGTGACAGCCACAATGCCTGGAGTCAGTAGGGGCCATGATAGAGCTGTAGAGAGTAGTAACAGGGGTGAGGGTGGGGGGGNAGAGAGAGAGAGAGAGAGAGAGAGAGAGAGAGAGAGAGAGAGAAGGGAGGGAACACTGGTATGAAGACTTCCTATTAGCTGTCTCCATGGTACCCTAGGCTATCCCACTGACAACTAAGTGGTAGGGTGACATGGTGGGTGACTAAAGGGAGGTGTGATGCTGACAGTGGCGCTGGGTGGGGTGTGAGGTCACAACAGTGAAGAACTGTGGCCATGTAGCAAGGCCACTCCACTGGCTGATGCATCGGTGTCATTGAAAAATCAATAGCTAAGGCAAAGCTGAAAGGCCTGTTTGGCGTTGAAAAGAAAAAAAAAAAAAAAAANAAAAAAAAAAAAAAAGCATACAGTAGCTGAGAGTGCTATTGATTAAAAATGCAGATTTTCTCTGTGACTGAACTGAAGCAAATCAGACGACACAGACAACTAAGCAGGAAATGAAAGCATTTGCAGTATTGGCCATAACTAGGTAGCTGAGTTCATTAAGCAGCTGTTATGTTTTTGTAATGGCCATCATTACAGTGGCCGGCATATTGGCACTTGTATTGACCAAAGACTTATTTGACAATCTTAAGGGAAAGTGCTTTATAGAGTTATTATATACTTAACAAATCATTTTTGTGACATTTTTTTTCTTTTACCACTTCCAGTAAGACATTACTGTAAATAGTTTTATTTTTATATCAGGATATTTACTTGTCACAGTTCTTCATGTTTATACTGTGTGCTACAGATTCATAGCACATAGGGACACACACACACACACACACACACATACTGTACATAACTCACACATTTACAAAGAGCATCCTAATGGATTCCATGCTGTTCAAATTAATGGCAAGCAAAAGATTGTATACACTTCATTCTATGTATGGTACCCGTGAAGGACATCTAGAATCAATGCAAATCCATTAACACAGGCAGCCAAATGTCAGCCATATAGCAACCACTGATTTTCAGCCTCTTAGCCTAGATCCAATAAAACTCTTTCAATTCGAGCCAGCAATCCCAGTCCTGTCGGATCTATATGGCTATTGTGTTTTGCCCATACACACCAACAGAGCCCAGAAAGGCTTATGCAGCTAACCAGGCAAGATTTAAGGAAGATTCATCATTATCATATTCATCATCTCAAACCTTCAGACTCTCCAGCTTCACAGTCTGATTGCAGGTCAGAACTACAGCTCTCAAGCTCTCAGCTCCAACTCCACTACACTGCATTTCTTGGGAGGGGGCTTAAAACTGAGCTCTGGAGATACATACTAAGTTGTGAGTCACTGGAAGCCTTAGGAATCAATATTAAACATAATCAGTATGCATGTCTTGTGCTGCTTGTGAAGGCTGCTGGTCCATAAACACCAACAAAGTGCAGCAGTGAAGGTGTGAAGAAAAAATAGATGTTTTCACTAAAGAACTGCTGTTTGCAACTGGAGGTATAATTTTGGAGAAACTGTATATATCCAGGAAACTAACTGTGTGTGTGTGTGTGTCAATGTACAGTATTCAAATGAATGTATGTGGCTATGTGAAGGATGAGACAGTGTATGATGGGTCAGTGTGGTTCTGAGTCTTACCTTCGCTGCAGTCGTTGCCTTGGTAACCGGTGTCAGAGCAGTCGCAGATGGCCTGGTCGTTGACCACACTGCACACCCCTCCATTTTGGCACTGGTGGTTCGGCCCACAGCCAGTCGTTATTGTGACACCTTCCGAGCTGTCCAGCATCACTAATGAACCATTGATGCTCACTGCCGTGATCCAGCCACGGAAGGCAGGGTGTTCCCGCACTGAAGGAGATGTGAGGCGCAAGGGTGAGGAGTGGAGTTCTGGTGAAATCCCGCCAATGAAGGTGTGGCTGAACACTGTCATGTCTCTTCTCTTGCTCTTCACTTCCGCCCATCCCTCCAGTCGACCATCCACCTCCAGTGAGGTGTTTCTCCAGTCCCGCTTGACACGCACTGCGTGCCAGTGCCCGTCACTCACTGCCAAGCCTGACTGCAGTTCAGCTGGCTCAGCACAGAAGATGGAGAAGCGCAGGCGGAGGTGGCCATGCAGGAGCAGCAGCTCCAGGAAGTCGCAAAAGCCCTCGTCATCCAGGTAGAGCAGCAGGCCCTCCTGGCTGTGAGTCCGCAGGCTGAAGCTCAGCACACTCTCACAGCAGGCGTTCCACACTGGGAACCGCCCCCATTGGCTGGACACGCCACCAAATTCCAGTACCTCCCCCTGGGCCTGGCTCCCCACACTGCACAGGCACAGCCCCAAGAAGAGCAGAGGGGCTGCCGCCCAAACGCACACCGCCATCACACTCATACACACACTCACACTCACACTCACTCACAGGAAGAGATAGGGGCTAGAGCTGGGGTGNCTCATACACACACTCACACTCACACTCACTCACAGGAAGAGATAGGGGCTAGAGCTGGGGTGGTCCCTCTAGCCTATAGCGCATGGTGATAACTGTAGCGCACTTTGTAGTACACTTTCTACGTGTCTCCGTTGCACCTGCTGTCTTGGTAAATTTTCTTTACAAGGAAAGGCACCTACAATTTACAGGTCCGGTGGGGAAGGGGGAGGGGTTGGGGTCAAAAAAACAGCTCCCTCTGTCTTCTTAGCACCCTTGGACCATCTTCATTTGCCAAGGCCAGGGGTACTTCTGTTATTTGTTTCTTCTTTGAGATGTTCTATACTACAATCTTCCCTCCATTCAGTCCTTCACTTCTGTGGTATGAGATAGCAGGTGTGTGTTTATGTGTGTGCATCTGTGTGAGTGTTAGATATGTGACGAACAGGATGTGAACTCCATCTTTGTGCCCTAGATAGGGCCTTATCCCCCATGCAGGCAATTCCCCACCGAGTATTAGTGAGTGTGTGGTGTGTGTTTGTGTGTGTGTCTCACACACTGGTAATAGAGAGAAATGACACCGTCATAGCAGAATTGTCTCTCCCTCCTCCTTGTCTTAGTAGGGCAAGACCAAAAGTGTGTGTGGGCAAATGTATGTGTGTGCGCGAGTGTGTGTGTGTGTGTGTGTGTGTGTGTGTGTGTATGTGTGTGTGTGTGTGTGTCTCACTGCCGCGTCATCACTCTCTCCAGCGACCTACAGAGAGAACAGAGACAGCACAATCAACCAGGGTCGCACACGTAAACACGCACAACTCAAGCCTTCTATTATCAAATTACTCTCTTATGCACTCGCTCTTTCTCTTGCTTGCTCGCGCGCGCGCGCACACACACACACACACACAATCATTGTTACAAATTTAACAGGCCCAAATTAAGACTCTCTATGAACATAATAACATCACAAAACACTCAAGATTTGCACTTTCACCACGGCCTTACAAGCCAAAAACACACACGCTCTCGCACATGCACAAGCACAGCACATACACACACGGACACAAACAGCACTTCCTTAGCAAAGCTCCCATTCATGCCGCAGGAGATTTTTATAAAGTGGTATATCTACTTTCCAAATGCCATAAGCATACAGTTATAACTTCTGAGACTTAAGGGGATTCTGGACACACCTTAACCCACGACCCGTGATTTTTTATTTATTTTTTCGCTCTCAGAGCTTGAAGACGGTAAATCTTTGCTGCCTCGCGCCACCGTAAAGGATTTTGTGGGCTCCGTCATAAAGAGAAGAGCACCACCGGGCGCTGCGGCGGATGACTCAAACACGGCTTCCTTTATCGAATTAATGCATCCCGAGCTCACTTACTGATGAGTGAATACAACCACACACATTCAACACGACACACCGGCTGCACATACGCGCAGACCTACTGCCCACACGCTTGATTTTCCTCGTCTCAATTCTCCAAACGGTGAAATTTGCTGCGACATCACGTTATTGATAGAGGGGGTGAATGAATGCGGTTGAAATATCGATTCTCGATTTGCGGCCATACCTCCTCTCCATTTTTTTCTCCTCCTGTACCGGAGCGCGCCCGCTACTCCGGGTAACAATCTATCTCATCACCTGCGCCCGAGTAATCCCGGTTAACCTTATAGCTGTAATTAGTTATTTTTTATTTATTTATTTATTTATTTATTTAGTTAGTTAGTTAGTTAGTTAAAAGGAGTGAGTAGACCGTTGATTTACCACCCAAACTGTAACGTGATGTGATTACCTCGCAACGATAAATAAAAAAAAACAACACAACAGCGGTTTTAGAGGCACATAGAAAACCGACCTACCTCACGCACATCCTGTGGTTCCGTGGCAACAGCGCCGTGCGCGAGTCATCGATGTTCTTTTCCATTTGAGAATCTCAAGTCGAGAAAGAGGAGAGAGACGCGCGCCTGGCAGATAGAGCCGGTCTACTGGACAGGGATAAAATTATCACAGGCTCGCCTCCAGGCGACAAGGTGCCTCTGCTTCTCTCTCTCTCTCTCTCTCTCTCTCTCTCTCTCTCTCTCTCTCTCTCGCTTCCTCTCCCTGTCTGACTCAGTGTCTCTCTCTCTCTTCTCTCTCACTTCGTTCTCTTGAGAAGGAAAAGGTGCAGTCTGATGCTCTCCGCGAGACTCGGTTGAGGGAGGGTCACGTGGTCGAGAGAGCGAGAGAGAGAGAGAGATGATGGGCGGGGCCGCGCTGCTGCAGCACCTTGGACAGCGCGCACCCACCGCCTGCACGAAATTGAAACGCAATTACCAGAGGCAGAAAATGAGGGAATCAGGAAGATCCAAATGATTAAATTCGTGAGTGACAATGACAATGGCCTTTATGGAGACACCGATTCAATGAACTGCGGGAGTGGGGGGTGGGGGTGGAGGAATGAAAAGCATAACCCCAACCCCCCCAACCAATCCTCAACCCCTGTCAATTACAAATCCACCCTCCCCTCCTCTCTCNCACACACACACACATACGGTCTCACACACACAAGCACAACTCACATTTACAATACTAACACCACATGCACAAACTCCTCACTCCTCTGAACAATATTGTGGATAGCCTAGACTTGAATAAATGCAACCTGTACAGATATATTCTCAAACACCCAAACCCATGCAAACTCATCTGCATACAAACATGCAGAAACATAATACTTAGAAAAATACTGGATTTAGTGTCCCAAACCGGATTCAGTGTGTCCCAAAGAGGGACTATCCAGGTGTGTTTAGCCCAAGTTGGAGGTGCTCTCCCCAGGCACAAATGGGCCAGCTGCTACTACTGCTGCTGCTGCTGCCTCTCTCTCTCTCTCTCTCTCTCTCTCTCTCTNTCTCTCTCTCTAGACCTACCTGTCTGTCTAGCCAGCAGATCTACTTTGCTCCCTTTTCACGATAATGGAGAACAGGAGCTGGAAGGAGGCAAGTAATAGTCTTCTTCTTTTCCTTTCGGCTTTCCTTCAGGGGTCACCACAGTGAATCATCTGCCTCCATCTAACCCTATCCTCTGCCTCCTCTTCTCTCACACCAACTAACTTCATGTCCTCTTTCACTACATCCATAAATAGTAAAGCTAGTAAACTGGCAAAGAAGGCTGAGGTCTTCCAATAAAGAACGACCCTGACCTAAACAAACAAGCTAAGGCAAGATACAATCCATAGAATGGATGAATGGAGCAGCATATCACTTAGTGATGTGTAGTTGTCAAGGGACTTTTACAGCACACACACTACTTCTACTTCTGTACAGTACCTGTCACCTTTGTGACTTGGTGGGGGAAGCATACAGTGTGTGTCAGCTGTTTGGTGCCATGAGAATTTTGTTAATATGTGGGTACTTCCAGTGAGACAGGCAGCACCAAATGGCCAGCTGTAGTGATTGAGCTGTATCAGTAAGAACACACAGCTGGTACATGAAGGCTGAAATTGATTTGAGCTGCTGATATTAAAACACAAGGGGCTGACCATGGTGACCATGCAGCGCTGGATAAAAAGGGAACATCTGTTCATGCAATGTACATCTCTCTCTCTCTCTCTCACTCTCTCTCTCTCTCTCTCTCTCTCTCTCTCTGTTTTTGTGTGTGTGTGTGATGTGTCCTTCACATAAGGTATGTGTGAGGGGAGTACTGAAGAGGGGAGAGAGAAAGAAGAAAGGAGGAGGGGGTTACTATGGAAACTATCTCAACATCAGCACCTGCTTTCCCATTGGACTGACCACCACCACTCTTCATAACGNAAACTCTAACCCTCCCTCCCCATCCCCAGGCCAGGCTGACCTTTCAGACCAAATGACATTATCAAATAATAATGTTCTTCCATCTCTTCCCAGTGCAAAGTAAAACAAAACAGAATGTTCTGGTAGAAATACACGTTTTAAATACATATACTGTATGCAGGCTGCTTGCTAACTTCTGTGACAATATTACAGTTGTTATGAGATTAAATACTGATGAATTATCAAATTTGTAGTCAGAGAGATCCATTCTTAAGACCATTTGAAAATAAAATGGTCTTAAGAATGGATGAAATTACATGAAACTCTTTTTTTTTTTTTTTTTTTTTTTTGAGAGTTTTGTTTTTGCTCCACAGAATCATAGCAGAGGATTTAATCATCTGTGATTCTGAAAGATTGGGCAGTAAACTTCAGGAACTTTTGTTTTTCAAATAGATGTAATATTTTGGAATGAAACTTAATGTAGCCCAATTCAGCATGCTGCAGAGGAGGTTATCTGTTTCTACAAGAGCCATCAAGGCGTGATATGATGCATCATCAGCCTGGAAAAGGCACAGGGAAATGCATTACACCATGAGCATTTTAAATTGCAGCAACTCTATCAGCCAACATTAACCGTGACAGATATGGGCCGCCTCTGATTGTATTAGTCTTTATTGAATGATGAAGCAGAGGAGCTCCATTCTGTGCATTCCTCCAACCTCTTGTGTTTCCTTTGCTTATCCTCACTTCCTCTCTCTCTCTTCCTCTCTCTGACAGGCTGACAGCAGGCAGTGACCCCTGACTCTTTGCCTACTCAGCAAAGAGAAAGTCAGTGTATATGCTGTATGTGTGCATAGTTGTGTGTGTGTATACATACTGTTTATACATGACAGTGTGTGCAAACGTGCTTTTGCACAGTAATGTGTCTGAACTGCAGAGAGAGAGAGAGAGAGAGAGAGAGAGAGAGAGAGAGAGAGAATATATAGCCAAAAATAAAAACTCATCAGTCAGCATACAGTGTGTGTGTATGTGTGTGTGTACAGTGTGTATGTGTTTGTGTGCCTATATAATGTGCATGCATTTATGTCAGTTTCTGCTATGCTATTTGGGGATGAGTTTGAGATGTGAGGTTTACCTACTTTGTGTTCTGAATGGTAACAAACAGCAACAGAGGGAGGTGAGGCTGGTGGAAATTTGAAATGCCACATGTAGAAAAAGGCTCAGGTTCATAATATAATATAATATAAACGGTAAGAATACTGTAATGCTGTACATTTTGAATACTCTGTGTAATGAAGATACCATGACCTAGATATTATTATATGGGTGTCATTTGATGTGTCAAATAGGCCATCCTGCTGTCATTGATATGAGGGTGGTCTGTGTGTAGACACAAGTATGTGTATTTGTGCATACACATACACATACATAAGTGAGTTAGTGTGAGTCTGTGTGAGTGTGTTTGACAGGCAGCGACCCTTTTCTAAATGAGATTAAATGGGAGGTTTGTCTCTAATCGTGTTGTAATGAGTTTCTGTGTAGCTCATACATTTACTAATTCCACTTGCCAATAGTGCAAACAGCCACGTGTGCATGTGTGTATACGTGTATGTGTGTGTATGTGTGTGTGTGTTTGTATTTGTGAATGTGTGTGGTGAGAGAGGTCACCTCCTTGCAATCTTGCTCTCATTTATAACAATAGCACTGACCAGTCCTCATCAAAGGACTGCAATTTCGAAACACAAACAACATTAGCTCATGTGCATGTTTGCACACATGAACACCCACACACAAGTGCACGTATTCACAAACACAAGAACAAGCATGTATGTGCAGTCCATTTGTCTATTGATCTGTGTGTCATCAGAACTCTCAACAGGACTTAGCAGTGATCACCTGACCAGCAGATGGAGAGTGACCGACAATGACCAAATAAAGCTTGTCTATTTCTGTGAGAGAGAGAGAGAGAGAGAGAGAGAGAGAGGGAGAGAGCATGTGTGTGTGTGTGTGTGTGTGTGTGTGTGTGAAGGAGTGAAGAGTGAAATGGGAAGAGGGGAGTTGGGATTGGGTGGGCTTGGGTGGATGTGTGGCCAAATAGAAAAACTCAAGATCCATAGTTCATTACAAGCCTTAAACTACTGATTTTACCTTTGTGTGTGTGTGTGTGTGTGTGTGTGTGTGTGTGTGCATGTGTGCACAGCTGAGAGAGTCTGTGGATATCAGAATGACCATAAATCTTGACCTATGGGCTGATTCCGGTTGCCATGGCAGTGCAGTCATTCACAGCGTTCAGCACTCCATGCCCTGCAGTTAAAGGGCAAAGGTCAGTGAACAGGAAAATCGGTAATGAAGAACACATCATCCCCTTTTACCTTTCACCCTTTCACCTCATGGCCTCCAAAATGTCACAACAGCAGCATAGCACGTGCGCACACACACACACACACACACACACACACACACACACACACACACACAC